>JASVER010000051.1:4375249-4499075 GCA_030449065.1 Oceanodroma leucorhoa
GGGGGGGGGGGAGCTAGTTTTGATGGCCTATGAATTTTCTGCATCTTTTCTGCTTAGCTGCATGCATCCTTAGTCATTTGACCTTCCAGTGTCACCACCTCCTACCATATCCCCACTGCGTAGCAAGCCATCTGCTCCCAGTGTAACCRGCCAAGGAGTCGGCATCCAGCCCTTGGGCGGGAGAAGGTAAAGGGGTATGGGGGGGGAGAGGTGGATTAATAAGGGCAGATCTGGCAAAAAGGCTTAAAGCCTTGGTGAATGTGGCCTTTTGGGTTTGGCCCAAAAGATTTGGCCCTATGAGCTGCTCTGAAAGCTACTGCAGCACGAAACATGTGAACAGGAGCGGCTGATGCAGGCTTTATTTATCTCTAGCAGCAAGGAAAAATGGGCTTAAAAATGCAAGTGTACGTGCATATACGTGTGTGTGYACACRTACAGATACCRGGAGGGATGGAGAGGGTGAGCCTCCTCCTCGGAGCTGCTGTGTGCCACCCGAGCTCCGTCGCGGCGGGTGTTTGGCGACGTTGCTCAGTTTGCTCCTTGGGGCTCGCCATCAACGCCGGCTGAATCCGTCGCCTGAACGCAGCAGCTCTGAGCCAGTTTATTCAACAGCGGAGTATAAATGGGAACAACTTGACTGCTCTTGCTGTTTAGCTGCTCTGAGCAATCCCAGCTAGAACAGCTTGAAAGAGTGGAGGGTTGTTTTTTTTTTTTTTGCTTTCCTTGAAACAAATGGGCATTTTCTGTTTTCTGGGGTTTTTTTGTTTGGTTTTTTTTTGAGCTGCTAATGTTCGTTTTGCATGCGGGCACGCGATGCCATTCCTGTTTGAGAATGCACACAGTGGAGTGCAAAAATAAAGATTGCATCTCATGCATAATGCATGCCCCAGCAACCTGCTTCAACAAATTACCCAAGTAGATTCTTCCGACGGGGCTGGGGGGGAGGAGGGGGGGGGGAAATATTGTAACAAGTATCTTTCTAAAGAAACGACAAGATAAACACATAAGAAATAGGCATGGAGAGCTCTTCTCAAGAGGGGTCAATTCAAAAATTAAAGATAAAGGTTATGTGGTTGCCGAGGGTGCAGCAGCTGGCCCAAACGCAGGATGGGGCAGGGGCAGCCCCGGGTCCCGTAGCCCCTGGGTGGACGGGGAGAGCCCAGAGGTGCCTGCGGAGGTGTCTGAGGGCTTGATTTTGTGTTGTTGGGAACTTATTAGAGTGACTTCCCAGGTGGATAGGTAGGAAAGGGGGTTACTTGTTGGCTTATTTATCGCTTTCGATTTGCTGTTTTGCAAAGACGTGTTGCAGCTCTACACTGATGCTCAAAGCTAGAATTTTGTGCTGCTTCTCTGGAGACAGGAGCGAGCTGTGCAAAATACAGATTTTTGTGTGTGGGAGGATAGTGAGGAGAGGGACAGAAAGGTGGGAATGGGCCACTAAAGTGACTTGAAATCTTTCTTGTCTCCAGCCCCGGAGCAACCTTGGTTTCTCCCACTGTTGCCAGTTGCTGCTCTGCAGCCTGGAGAAGCCGGAGGACGCAGCCTCTCCTCCCGGCGAGGGGCATTTTCTGCAAACAGATGCTACAGCCTTTCCCTCTGCAAAAGGGCATGAAGTCAGWGACCAAGCTCCTTCCCCACGTGTGCATGGTTCCCCCCCTGCTAAATCTGAATTATTCACTGCAGGGTGGCAGGAGAGGCAGCCGCCCACTGCCCTTCTCCGAGAGCACTTCCCTCCGGAGCGATGCACCGGGCTCGGTGCCTAGTGTGAAACTCGGACACTGAGCTGTGGGTTCAGTGTCAAACTTTGTGGTGGAGAAAAATGGCATTTCAGGAGCAGACGGGGTTTGGTTTGCCTTTGCTTCACCCTGGAAGGTGGGGGCTTGGCCCGTCGCCCCAGCGGGGTTGCTGGAGCGAGCAGAGGCAGGCGGTTTGGTGCTGGGGTGCCTGCGGCACGCTGCCGGGGACGGGGCACCCTTCACCCTTCCTCCTCTGGAAGGCAAAGCCTGTTGGAAGGGGCTGGGGGGGGTTTGCCTCGAGGGGAGCGGCACTGCAGGCAAAGGGCAGCACCAAAACTTCAGCAAGCACTAAATGTGCTGATATTGTACCTTGACGATAACGCCAGTGGCTTCTGGATCATCGTGGTTCAACGTGGGGCACGTTTTAAGACTGTTTGGGTTTGGAGTTCTTTTTCATCTGAGTAATAAAGTCAGTAAGCCCTGGCTCCAAATCTCCTCATCCACACTGATGAGCCCAGGCCCGATCCGGCAAGGCGTGTGTGGCTTTATTTCAGTTTCCCGCAAGCAGGAGACGTAGGAGACGAGCAGGAGCGCAAACCCCGAGCAGCGGCTTTGTGCTGGAGGATCCGCGGCCGCAGGTGGGTGCCGGGCTCTGCACAGCTCGGCCCAACGCCGGCTCCCGGAGCTGCGGCCGCGCTTCCCCGCCAGCACAACTTGCTTTTGCCATCTAGTGGCTGTCCAGAAAGGCTCAAAAATGGGCCTGGGGGGCCAAGGTGGAGATGGGAAGGGGTCAGGAAGGGAAAGAGGAGGGGAGGAATGTACGGCGGGGTATCTGGGCTATTCAAGCAGCTTTTTTCCGAGTTGTTAGAGACATGAAAATGAGCCCAGCGCGCCAGGCTTTGCAGAGCGCGCTGCTGATMCATAAAGGTTAATGCTGGAGTTTATCAGCCCGCGAGGCCCGGCCGGAGCATGGCACCCCCCGTGCCATGCTGCCTGCGACTCGGCTGCGCTCGGCCGCAAGCGTTCGCGATGTCCAGAGGCCAAGAGCCCTCCAGCAGCGGCAGGACCCGCACCCCGAGGCGCGAACCGCTGCGCGCAGCCGCCCAGAAGCCGTTGCTGGGGCGCATCGAGGGGCTTCCATGCGCGGAGCAGCGCGGGCTTGCGCTGGTTTGACCTCGCAAGCGATCTTGCTCGCAGCGAAGCCACGCAGCTGCTTCCAGGCTCATGCTTTAACCCACAGCCCGCGCCTGCTGGGGTGGGAAGCTCCGGGTGCCCACGGCTTCACGCAGCTCGTGTTCGCGGGTGACCGGGGGTCGGGCTTTGGGTGCTTCTAAATCAGGATTTTGGGGTCAATAGCATTCTGAAGAGTGGTGCCACTTTCTTTCTATATTTTTCTTCCCATATTGTCATTTCTGTTGAATTTGGAAGTGATGACAGGATTTGCTTTCCGTCTAGTTCCGGAGTGTTGAAAATAAACCCAGAACGTAAAGAGGGCGCGTTCCCCTCTGCTCGGCTTTTCGGGCCGCAGCTGGTGGCGAGGGCTCTGCCCCGTCCCCACAACACCCCTGCGTCCCCCAGGAGCCCCGTGAGGACCCGTCCCTCTCCCCCCCGGCAGACGGCATCCCGCAAAGCCTCGCCAGCCCCCCCGCAAAAATGGAACTAGCAGCTTTTGTCAGGATTAAAATACCACACGGATCTGCTGCACTTTTGTTTTTAAATGCTTGAATGCATTAGCATTGATTTATTTTTAATACAACCAACCACCTGTGTTTTTTTAATGTTATTTCTATTTGTTCTCTTTGGCAGAGGTAATTATAACGTTGCTCTTAAGCTGCGACCGCAGCCTCCCAGCCCTGGAGGGGCGGCTCGGGGCCGGCCGGCCACAGGTACTGGTGCGTATCTGCAATGCACTGCTCTGCCCCCAACGGCACTAAATATTTGCGTTATTCAGTGCTCGTGTGTACCTGCACGTGTTGTAGGGGGCCTAAAGAGAAGGAAAAAGCCTTTTCTTTTCTTTTTTCTTTTTTTTAATTTTTTTTTTCTTAACCTCAACAGGCCTTCAGCATCCTGTAGGAAAGCCCACAGCCTGCCTACTGCCTGCAGGCCTGGGAAAAGAGCGGAGGGGTTCAAGGACACGGGTAAAGATGACGGACCCGCGGGTCTGCCCTACTCAAGTGCTCCTTCCTGAACTACTCCCAGTAATGCTTCCACTCGCCTTGCACATGTAATGAAAGCACGGGCAGGAGCTCACTAAGCAAATGAGCCCCTCCTTTAATTCCTTTTGCTTACGCTGCTTATTTTTCTCCCGCATGATTATTTTTAAAGGAAAATTTAATYTTGTTTAATAGGAACAAAGTTTAACACTCCATAAGCTTTGTCTTCTGCAGCCCTCCATCTGGTAAGCTTTTTCCTTTTTTTTTAATTATTTTTAAACCGGTCCAGTAAATTGTGTGTGTTTAAGAGGCACTTCTCATTAAAATGAAATACTTTGATCACATAGGATCATCTGTTTTTAAAGCAGTAATGATATACTACTTTCTCTTTCCCCCCAGTTAACCAAATCTCAGCAGTGCCCACGTCCCCTCGGCCTGCCCAGCACAGGCAGATGCTCTGCTCAGAACTGGATGCAGCCATCGGAGCTGATGGGAAGGAAAAAGGGGTCAGGAGAAGAGCTCTGAGAGGGCACAGCAGGGACCATTAAGTAGTAAGTGGCAAATCTTCTCAGGAAAGGGAACGTTTTGTTTATTTATTTATTTATTTTTAAGTACAGATGGTGTGAGGGGAAAAAAAAGCTGCAAGAAGACCAAGAGACATGGGTGTACTATATATAGATGTACAGCTGTTTTCTTCAGGTGTTATAACTCAAAAACGTAGGATGATTAATTTTGAAAGTTGAAATGTATAGCAGATTCTGATTACATCTGAGTGTCTATAATTTAGCTACTTAGTAAAATTAACTTGACGTTTTTAGTGAGCTGTGAGGACAATAATGTGTGAAGAGACTGAAGAACAAGTTTGACTGCATGCTCTTCCCTTACCTCCCCCTTTTTCAATTTGCAAAGTTTATTTTTAACTTTTCCAATTTTTCTGGCATCTTTCCTCTAATCCAGACAAATGAGTTTGCCTCCCCCTGCTGTCAGCTAAMGACAACGACCTTTGCTATTGGGCTTTCCTTGCCCTTGGTGGCCTAGAGATGCAAGTGCTCAGCAGCCGTAAGGAGATGGAGGTTCAGGCCAACCCAGGTAAGGACTGCAGGCTGGGATCTCCACGGCACACAGCATTCCTCAGAGCACGACACCTCCAGGAGGGCTGTGGGATCTCCCACTAAATCCATTCTCATACCTCAGAGAAGGCCCATTGCTGTGAACTCGCAGAAAGCAGGTCATACCAGGGACCAGAGAAACGGGCACCCTGAAAGCGCAGGGCTTTATGTTGTTTTTCTTTAATGAAAACTCACGCGCACAATGGTTGTGTGGGAGTACGGACCATCCCACTAACCAGGGCCGGATTTTCTGCGACTTGTGCGATACCTAGCTACCGCGCTGGCAGCCACCCAGAACGCAGGCGTGCGGGTCTGCCCGAAGGGAGGATGCAACAGCTCCAACCACTTCAAGGCAAGCTGCAATTTAGAACCAAAGTGATTCAGGGCACCTTTGTGGTATTCAGAGTTAGCTGAATAGCATTAAACTGTTGGGAACCTAGTTTGAAGGAACGAGGGGAGATATTCGGACTTGTCTTAGCCTTTATGTGTTGTGCATGTACTACCGGACCAGTCAGAACAGCCCCCGGCTCTTCGCCGGCTCAGTGGGTGTAATCGCTACCTCTCCCCCAGCCATGTTCCAATGAGCACAAACTCATTTGTTGTGAAAGCCTGTTACACGTTGGTTATTCTCTAGAGTGCAATATCCAAGGATCCAATATAACCACAACACTGTGGTAAGATTTCCCAGACCTGGTGCTAACCTCCTTGGATGACGAGGGCAGGTTATCTTGTATAATGGGGACATCATCGACTTGGGGGGGGGGGGAATCACACTTTGTGTGAAATTCATTTAGTTCAATAAAGCCATGATTGCACCATAAAGTCCACTCCTGTAACTAACAATGACTTTAAATGATGGTCTTGTTAGGGTTAAACTCAACTACCTTTTCCCAGTTCACTTTGTGCCCCTGAGAGCAGGCTGCAGGCAGTCAGCTCCGCCGCGACTCCGAGTGCTCGGGATTCAAACTGCAGGCAAACTGAACAGGCACCCGGCAGGAGGAGGGGAGCACAAGGGGAGCGCAACTAGGCATGTTTTATGCTGGTGTTCTCTGGCCTTGCCAGAATATCACTATTATATGTATCAACATGGGAGATGAAAACCCATAGTAAAAGATTTATTTAAATTTAAGAAACATTTTTCAGAGATTTTAGCAGCTGTGTCCCTCACATGGCCTTCTGAGCTCTCTGTACAGATCTTGGGGAGGGTGAGGGGGGACGACATTTAACATTTTGCCAACAGCAAGATGTCTTTCAATTATGGCTTCTTGAAAGCAAGTTTCCAACACCCCCATTTAGCCATGACAAGTGCTTCTACCCTGCCTTACAAACACCGCCAATAAGGACTGGATTAATTTTACCTGAACTCAGGAAACGAACACTCTAATGTGGCTTCCTTGTTCAATAAGAAGTGCTCAAAGTCTSATGTTTCAAACAAAATAACACAAACACATTTGTGATTATTTTTCATTTTAATAGTCTAAGTAATATTTTCTCACCTAGCATCAATCTAAGTTTCTAACAGGGCAAGAAGAAAGCTCAGCATCAGGCAGCTTCCAGAAGAACCTTCCAGATATGTTTAAAATGCTTTAAAATATTGAAATACTGCTTTCTCATATTGCTACAAAACAATGACAACTGGCAGAATTTTTTGTTTTTTAAACCTACACTCTTTCAGCAGTAGAGAAACAGTTTGGAAGGTGGATCACATTCTTGACTTTTTCAAGGACCTGTTTGATTCTAACAACAAATAGTTTTATAACATGACAAATACAAATATAAAATTTCAAATGAGCCAACTTTAAAAAAAAAACCTGGATTTTTCTTCAATAGCTCCAGTACCTTGCTTCTGTAATAAATATTAAAAACCATTTTTTACATTACAGAAAATGTTAAATAAGTTATTTACCAAGAGATTTCTTCTCTCTTTTTTTTTTTTTTTTGGTCAAAGGCTGGTTCCATTAAAAGAGCCGAACAAACATTTTTACATCAATAAATAGTAAGGCATAAAGAAGCAAACAACCACCACAGGACCAGTCTCATTAGTGGAACTTTCTCCTTCAGAGAAACCTTTTCTTGCTGGTATAGGAAGGTGATTTTTGATTCTCAGCTGGTGGGGACCTGGTTAGAAAAGCAGTAATTACTGCTATTTTACAGTACTTCAAATGCACACAATTTGTCCCTACCCCTGAGCCATAATGCTGCAAAAGGAGCTGCAAATAGGAGCTTCTGTGTTCAGCAAATCTTCAAATTAAAGTGATAAGGCTTCTGTAAGCAGAAAGACTTTTTTATGTCATCACTTTCTAACGCAGGTAGGGCTGAGAGAAGAGTCCAGCAGCTGCCTAGGGAAGTGTTCGGGAAGGCGCTGCTGCCGAGGGTAAGGGAGAAGAGACTCACAGAAAAGGTTAGAGGAARATTCAAGGAGGGGCTGGGAAACGTACAATCATTCAGAGCGGAGTGGTGTGAGGAGAAGGATGGGATTTAGGAGTCAAGAAGTGTATTACATCCTTGTGGGAGTAAAGCCTGAACCTTCTGGGAGAAATCAAATCTGAACAGTGATTACTTAAAACACTCAAACTAATTTAATACACTGCATTAGCAAATAGCTGCTTGCAAAAGCTTTACCTGTTGGGTCTATCTTTTTAAAAAAAAGCACCACCAGTTATAAACACATACACAAGCTTTAAATAAGGGTGCCTTTTGTGAACTTACTCAGTAGACAGGTTATTGGACTGCGATCTGCTGAAAATAAACTAGTGGAAGAAGATGACAGACATGAATATTAATCTAGGGAAAGCATCAGAAAAGAGAGGGTTTATCTGTTTATGTGGTCAGTCATAAAACTCTAATTTAAACATCAAACATTGCAGAATAATTAGCATACTAAACTGCTGTCACCCAGACTTGATTAGATAGCAARCCTAAAGCAAATCGGGACTAATTTTGCAAAATACTACTGATGCAGCAATGCATATTTCTAATGAGTATATACCAAGGAGTTAAATGCAAGCAAAAATTTACTTACTTCCAGGTTTTCTCTAGCCTTCTTCAAGATATCACGAGTTAAAACCACTGGAAAGAAAGAGGAGATTAATAAGAACACTGCACAGTCTTTCTATACTCTCTGTATTCAAGTCTTTTAAGACCGAATATTAAATAATGTATGAATTCACACCTACACGATGGGCAGCGACCGGGCAATCACACACAGCCCCCTACCACACCTCAGCTTTCTTACCAAAATGCAGAACTGTTCCTCCCTCCCGASCCTGCTCGGAAGCTCGGGCTGATGGACAAACAACAGTTGCAACAACCCAGAATCAGGGGGCGACGCTGTACARGCAGTTGGGGAAGAGCAGGAGTCACCCAGGACCACAGGGCAGGCCCAAAGCAGTGCCAGCGCTAGCCTGCCGTTTCCTACCCCCGCCTGTGTTCCATCTAGCACAGAATCTGCTTTTTCAGACCAAAACATCAGGGAAGTGTTTTTAATTTTTTTCTACCATAACGAGAACGATACATGTGAAAACACACATGGCTCATCACTACATTTAACATGCCAGGTATGAACAGCCCCCTGCGACACTGATAACCTGGTTCTCTCGACCTAAGTCATCAAAGGAAGACTTTCTGTTAATTTTAAGGGGCGATGGTGCATGATCTAACTACAATTTGATCTATTAGGTAGCCTACTCGGGCGGGGGGAGCGGTTAGCAGGAGGGGGAGAAAAATGGTGCAGTGGCGAGGGTATGGGGGACGATGTGCTGGGAAGGGGACAGATGGCAAAAGATGTCAGCCAGCTCCTCCAGCAGTTCAAGGACAAAGCAACCTATATACGCATAGGGGAAATCACGTCAGTGGCTTGCTCTGAAGGGTTCCAAGTTTTCTCTATTCATCCAGCTAGTTTGCCTCTGTGGGGACGGCGCGAGACCTGTGAATGGAGGAGGGGATGCTTCTAAACAAAACTGATATTTAGAAATGTCAGGTTAAATATCTGATTCTCTAATCTGTGTCAGCTCCATAACTGCTGACAAATACCATTCACAAGTACCAATTTAATATTCCAGTCTCAAAAATAAACAATTTAGCCATAATAAAGATTTTTCATTACAATAATAAGAACCCAGCAACTCCAAGGGTATAGCTGTCATGAGATAATTATACCCTTGGCAGATTACTGCAATTTGGCACTGCATTGTTACATGTTCAGAGGTTCAGATGAGGTTTATAAGCAATGAGTTCTCTCGCCAGAGAAAGCACACAGAAGACTCTGAGCCACAAGAATGTTCCAGTCTCTACCTCTAAATATATTTAGGAATGCTCAACTAAATAACAGAGGGAACTCGAATATCCTCAGCGGAATGGCCAGCCAACAGGATGTTTGGAGAATGAAGGAAGGCAAGGTCACCTACTGCGATGCCTTTGCTTTCTTACTAGCAAAAGGAGAAAGGAAGAAATAACAAAAACAAGTGTAAGCATCCTAACAAAATCCAGCAGCTTCATATCATCCGCCAGTTTTGTTGTATGCTTGGTCAGGAATTCATGTACAGATGCAATTTAGAACCATTTCTGAAATTGCTCTTTAAGGCAAAGGTAACTTGACATCCATAATTCCCATAATCAATGAAACTTACAGAAAATCKTATCTAGGTCTTTCTATGTAGCAGAGTGCTCTCTGCTCATAAAGAACTCTGCTAGTAAATTCATTTCACCTGGCAAAGTAGATTTTTCTAAATCAAAAATATTAAATTCAGTACATGAAGAGAATTTAGAGGATGTGACACTAATAGCGAAGCTGCTGCTAGCCAGGCAGTACTTTGCATTAAGGAGATTTCAGAAAATACAGGCTTCATTTTATTAGGACCTAGCTCAGATGGGGTTGAACGCCTTGAAAAGGAGCGAGCAAAATAAGGGGGAGATGTACTGTTTTCTTTTTGAAAGCATGGGTGGGTAGAGTGGCTGTGGGGAGAACATTTTGGCCATGAGGGTAAAATCTCTGCCTATTTATACTCTGCCCAGCCCTACTGAAATTACCCAGTATGTCTGAGATGTCACTGGAACTACGAACTGACCAAACTGAACCTGTAAATCTACCCCAGGGATATTATTTGTACAGACATAATAGAATAGCTTTCATTTTTATATGACAACCCCAAACTGAGCTATTTAACTTTAAAACCTGAACAAAACATAATTTTGGATTTAATATAAGTAACTTGTACATCATTTAATACAAGAATTCTGAAAGAAGTGACCAAAAACCAGCCCATAAATGCTAAAAAAAAAAAAAAAAATCTGCAGGCAGAAGATACATGTACCTTAGATATAAAAATTACAGGCTATGGASCAAAATAACATTTATTCCTCTACATCGCATTTAAATGACTTGAGTAACTTATAGTATTATGGCCATTTCATAACTCTGTATGATGTGTAACATTGTACAGTCTGGATGAATTACTGATAATACAAGTGCCAYTCCGGCATAGACTAATGAGTCATTGAGTCCCACCTCTTACGAGAAGGTAAGGATAGATTCTTTTTAAGAAGAAAATTAAATCCTCCTCCCACAATACACATATTGCCATAGCATGAAGGCAGAGAAGAGGTTAGCTCCATTCAATCTCTTCTGAAGAGTGATTAAACTCTACAGCAGAAGAGATGGATCTCTTAAAACAGTCACCTGGCTTAACACAGCTACAATATAGCCCATGTCCCATTTGTTTTCATGTTTCCACATAATTTTCTAGATACGGCTGCTAAGGGTAAAATATCATTTCACAGCACGGCCTAATTTTTCTTTAAAAATGACTCACAGTAAGCTTTAGTTTTGCTTGTTCTGAGCCTTCTGTTCTCTTGCACTTCTCAGTCTGGTGTAGAGTGTTGACAAATCTCCTTTGCTGCTGCTTTGGCTTTTCTCAGAAAATCTAAAAGCCTAATTCCACATTTATCAAGACAGGCAAAAATCATAATTTTGAGAAGCACAATGTCAAAAACTTTGGCTGGAATGGTCTACAGCAACAGTAACTTTGCCTCAGTAAGGAACTGTTGTAGGATAGAAAACCAYTGTAGAATGGCAATATCTGAAATGGAGTAACTCAAGTAATTAGCGGCAATTAGTGGCAGCTGCATGGATTGACACATTATCAGTGGGTTGTGTAAAACCATGAACTGCTTCTCATGTTATTCTATGCAGCCTTTTGCAGTTGGGCAACTTCTTTCCATCTGAATGAGGGTCCATCAGTTCTGTACAGTCTGAACCTCATGAACTGTTTGTCACTAACAACTGAGTGCGCACAAGGGAACGCCAGTCAGAGCAACTGCAAAAGAACGGGTGCCTATATTCATTTTGTTGTTTCTCCAATTTTAGAGGTAGCCACAGACTACAAAAATAAAAAAAGAACCAGTACTAAAGCATACACTTACACTGGTCAATGATGCCTTTCTCCATGTGTTCCTTCTGCATGTTTGTGGAGTGCAAGCGTTTCACCGTGCTACGTAACTTCTCCTCTTGCTCGGACAGTTTCTTACGTAATCTAAGTATTTCTGCTTTCATTCCTTCATCCTAAATTGAGAGAAGAAAATATTATATTAAAGCATTATATAAAAGTACTTTGCACATTGTTAATTGCTAAATACTTTTCTACAAGAGCCCTCAAGCTTCCTTAGAGTATGAACAACTTAAAGAAGTGAGACATCACTGAGTGCCTGTCCTTCCACATCCACATCCCCAGTGACACATGATTCTATGACATCTGCCAAGAGACAGCTACAATTCTTAACTGGCTTTTAGTGCAATTAATTTTTCTGCTAGTCTGAGAAAAGTCTTAACACCAGTGCCTACTTTTGTTTTTAAACTTCCATTCCTCTCTCCTTTTTTCCCCCCTCAACTAGAAAATATAATGAAGGCCAGTGCTATGGGATCAGCAAGTATCCTGTCTGCCAGGCTCAGAACTTCCAGCTTCCTTCTCCAGTGTTAACAGTTGATGGTGCCTTTACCAAAGGGCTGAAAGGCATTGTACAAATGACCGGGGCACTTTTAATGCAAAATTATTTGACAGTATCATTATTCAAGGTTCAGTTTTCACCACCAAGTCCAACTAAGTTATGGTTAGTATCTTTTAAACCAGGACTGTGAGTAGCCCTGACATAGTCTGCCGGTGTCACTGCTCCGGATCCTCATGCAAACTTAAGCTTGTACATTTTTCTTGTTGTGCCACTTGTTAAGTAATAGTATCTTCTGGAATTTGCCCCTAGCATTTAGCTCTTCAGAAGAACTAATTACTCACAAATCCTGTGGGGCTGGAGAGAAGGCAGTGAACGCTCAGTATCTTTTAGAATCAAGCTTCAAGGAATATTCTTTCATATACTGCCTTTAAGACATCAGAAGCAATCTAATGTCCTTAAGATCTCAGGATGTTGGATAGCAAACTCTAGAAAAGATTCTATTAGACTTTACTTAGGTGCAGTCCTGGGAACTCAGATCCCCCACACATTGGGGTCAGGTTTTGAGAAGTGACTGATCCAGACCAAGAAGGTTTAGATCAGTATGGCAGTAAAGCATTAGATGCGTCACACATGCACTGAAAGACCTGTGTGTGTGTATGATATGTTCAGAAACTGCAATCCAGGCCAACATATAGCTGTCTATATAGAATATACACATAAGGGTAAAAATGGAAGTACACACACTTGTCAAGACAACCCAAATAGGGAGCTGAAACATCATTGAAGTATATTAGACAGCACAGTTCATTCTTACTGCTTTTGTGATTTTACACATTTAAGGATGCTAGAAAATAACAACAAAAATGTTATTAAAATTATATATAAAATGTTTACTTTCCTAAAGTTGGKTTTTTTCCAGCAATATCCTGCCTCCCTTAAGAAACACATACAAAAAACTCAGTGAAAACACTTCAGATTTATTTTAAAGCCAGAGTTTGAAACAGTTTCATTACTGAGTGGTGGTATTATGACAGTATAGATAATTCATTCCTCATTCAGTTTACTTCCATTCGTTTGCATAGTGCAATCCTTTTTAGTCAAAATGTTACAAAACTCATCTCAGGGTTTTGTCACACTTTTAAAAAGGCATCCTATTTTACAGCTTAGGCATCAAAAAYGTAAAAGGAAAACGTAGCTCAGATTACATCAAAGTTGCTGAMGTTTCTGTTGTTACTAGTATATACATAATCAAGTTGAATTTGGTTCTATAACAGGGAGTCCAAACCTTTTCTTGTTGAAATGGAACGTTTGCCACCTGTCTAGGTTTCCTGAATATCATGTAACAGGGTTACAGATTACATCTTTAATATAAAGTACATTGTAAATAAACACCCCGGTATACAATATGATCAGGATAGAAAGCCAGCACACATTCAGCCTTAGCCTGCAGTGATGAGAGCTAACTAAACCCACGTGTCCAGAGACTGGGCATCCTGGGTTCATGATTTTCAAAAGATTTTCCCAAATGACATGTTCCTAACTGGTGCGTCTTCCTTGACACATTACAAYAGCCAAAAAAMCAAAAACRACAAACAAAAAACMCAAAATGAAACRCARTAGTACCTGAGTGCCATGAGTAGTACCATGTACAGCTTTCAGTGGAAGGGAAACTCTCCAGAGAAGTTTCAGTAAACGTGCAGCCTCTTCTAAAATCTGCTGTACTGTGTGAATATTTGTGGAAAAGCTATGCAGTGATGCCTGGTCTGGTACCTATATCGTAGGATTAGAGACATGATATATTTTATGCTTAAAACATTATGACAATGTAATCTTAATCAATGGTTTAAACCCAGTCGGTATGATTTCATATTTAAGATGATGTACACAGCTATTGCGTGCCACAAAAGCTAACTTGTTAGTTTACAAAGACTGCTGAATTATGCATTATCTGAGAATTTCAGGAAGGGAGGGGATTTATCCTAATCAATAACCATGATTAATAATAGATTATATTTACTAGATTTGCTATGCCACATGGTAATAGTTGGCAACTCTCTTCTTTCTCCATTTGCATTTCGTGTCACGTTATTTGAAAGTCAAATGATTACAGACATCAATTTAAGCAATATAGATGTTTCTTCCTTAGCAGACCCTTTAAACTGTTCCATTTAATGCTAAAATAACTATCAGGACACACATAAAATGTTTTCCTCTGCTGACAGATAAGAAAACCAAATTGAAGAAATTGCATAAATGTGAAATAAAGGAGGGAAAGAATGCAAGGGGAGCAAATGAATTACTAAAGCAATGGTGATACAGAAGGGGGAAGGGTAACGAAAGAAAAGCATTCACAGTTCCTGCCCCATGCAGCATATCATTTGAATACTTATTTAGCGTTGTTATCTAACTAGAATCCTCCTGTCACATAAAATATCCCATTTGCTAAGTAGTTTGAAACTGCAGTGATGTAAAGCTTGATAGGAAACTGAAAATTGTGAAACTTACTGCTTTTATCTTTACACCAACAAAACAAGTTAAAAACTTACAGAGAGATTACTTTTTCAGTCATTATCAGTATCTTAACTAGGTCATTTGAAAATATATGATACTTCAGAGAGTCTTAAGTGTCATTCAGACATCGTTTTACTGTGTGAGCACACATGTGATACCACAAAAAGAATTTCAGAATTGCTGAAGACTGCATCTTCAATAGCTTTACTAATTATAACTAGACAAGTAAGTAGCACAAATTTATCCAYGCAGTTAGGACCTTCTGCTTTTTGAAAAGCAGTAAGCATGTTTTTTACAGCATTTATATTATCATAAAATCACAGGGGTGAAAAGGACCTTCATTAGTCACCTAGTTTACTTTCCCACTCCAAGGCAGGAAAGCATTACATGTAATTTTTCAAACATTCACGTAATCTGYTCTTAAAAGAGCCTCCAGGAACAGTGTCTCTGAGCAGCCTCCATTCCAGTGTGTCACTATTTTTACCASCAGCACGTTGGTTTAAATGCCTGATCTAAGCCTTTCCTGTTGCAGTTTAAGTTTCTTAGTTCCTTATTAGCTGCCACAGACATGTACAGATTGTTCCTTCCCTTTTGTTGAAGGTTGTACGTAAATTTGTCTTATTCAATCCACTCCAAATAYGCTATCACTAACTGTATCCAGAAATTAACAATATTAAATAAGAAAAAATTAGCATAAGTAAACACTAGTTGTTCTCCTGATTCTAGAGGAAAAGGAGACTGACATTATTCGATACAAGGCAAACATTTTATTGGTTTAAGAATTATTATATTTAAGACTACAGCAAGAGCACCATGACTTGATCTCCCTGTGTCACACATGATGCAGAAAGAATGATACACTATGTCTTAGAAGACAATATTTGATCATTAATGAGATATTCAAGTTTCTAGACTAGCTACTGACATTGCTAAAGTGTTCAACTGATACCAGGAAGTGGAAAAATATTTAAAAGCTTCCCTAATATGAAACAACCTTCATTAGCATACATCAATCATTAATGTACAGTTATCACCTGGTGTTACTAAAGGGATGAATACAAGTAAGTGGGGAACTTTATCAGCTGTATATAAGATTTCTTTTAGCTGTCTCATATTCCCTGGGTTTATCCCAAGCCTTCATTACAAGAAGATCTCCTTAATTATTTTTATCATTAGGTTACTGATACATACCCCTAGTTTAAGCCCTTTCTAAAGCATTTTAGAGTTTTATCTGRGTTTTTTGTTGGTTTTGTTTGGCTTTTTTATCATTTCCAGTGTAACAATCACCAATTTCCATAGTAAAAGCAAGCAGTTTCACCTCATTTCAAGTTGCAAGTAAAAGTGAGATTGCTTATTAAAGGACCAGAATTAACTCATTTATCCGTAACCTCATTAACCCAGAATCACAAATAGGTGCCTGAATCTAGATGAGACTTGGACTGTCAAGGTTGAGGTGACCTGACAGAGTTATTCAGTTAATGGTGCCTGCTGCACCATTAACCTAGTTCTTTGCTTTTGCAACCTATACATTTTGCACCTCTAGGTAAAATTCACCATCCTCTTAACAGCTTTCACTGTTTACCTTTATTCCAGGCTCCTGCAGTTTCRTACCAGTGACCTCTCTTAAAGCAATCTCCATTTCTGCTAAAACCTGTTGCCCTTCTGAAATCTGTTTCCGCAGAGCATTATAATCCTCAATCAAGCCAAGAACGTGGCGCCCATTTTTGTCTGCCCACATACGATGCCCAGGCACAAGACGAGGGGTACACGCCGTACTGGAAGATGAAGTGCTACTGCAGTGTGAAGTGCTGTCTAAATCGTCCTTAGATGCTGAGTGCGTACCTGGGACAGAAAAATAGTTCAATTTTTTTTTTTATCTTTACATGTAGAACTAATTGACACTAGACTTTTTTTAAACAGCAAGTCTGGGATACTGATAACACGCACATTTAAGATACTTTTGGCTGTACCTGTTTTCACTAGGGAAATGCAATGTCCATGTTTCTGCAGCTCACAAATGTTTCTGCTGGTAGCAGGGCATTTGCAAACATTTTCTATACATAAAAACGGGACAAGGAAGAGTATATAAGTAGAAGTTAACATGCATTAAAGAAACTTCCTAGCTCTACTTCTGTTCCATTATTTTTTTTGCTGATGCTGCACTTGGACTCAGGAAGCAGGGAAACACAGCTAATTTTCTAGTACCACGCCATGTATGTGCCAGTATTTACCTACATTAATCTTTTTAGCATCTATCCAAAGTTCTAGATATCTCCCAAAATCAAGACATAGTCAGAAAAACTAAAATACATCCTTGATGAAGATGTTTTAATCAACAAATGTAAACTTCCCATTAACTCCACAAAAAGTATGATACTCTCCACAGCTATACCATACTTAAGATGACACCTATATCCCCTCTCTTCAGACCTTCCAAATTCCCCAAGTACCTATGAGTAAAGACTAATCACAGTACATCTAAAAAGCTAACAAATTTAGCTGTTGACATTCCAAGGATTCTTTCTGGTCCATATGAAACCAAGCTATTATAACTCCATTGACCATTTTCTTAAAGAAATAACGAGTTTCTCCAGCTCCTATCTACTCCACCTGATGCAGGTCAAAAGCAACATCTAGGATTCTGTCTAGAAACTAACCAGGAACAAATGCGATCTGGGGATACCTGTGGTACAGGTTCCCCACAATAGCTGTTCCACACCTACTCGATCATGACTGGCCCTAAGGAACCATCCCCACACGGAGCACATGRCTGTAATTTAGTGTTCAAGTATAAAGTGCACAGAGAATGGTAGCAACCCRTAAACGTTATCTGCTGCATTCCGCATCTTTCTTTCCTGTACAGAGTAGCGTAGAGTTATGCTCAGTACGTATTTCATCTGAAGTATGATTCTGATTGGACACGATGGACCCACAAAAGAAGTAAGGTGGTAAAAAACCCTGTTGTGTCTCACGAGCTCTCACACTAATCCTCTGATGGTGCTGTTGCTCTATGTGGTGCATAAGATTTAGGTAGGCATGTTCAGGTGAAGTGTATGGACCCAAAAAGCCCCATAATTATTGCTTCCCATAACACAATGTATACSTGTACAGGCAGTAGGAGAGGTGGCTTTATGCTGGATGTATGGAAAGCTGCTACTATGCAGAGTACTTTAGCAGCAAGGAAGAACATTCTTGTGCCCTCTGTATCCCCTGTACATCTATACTGGGACCATAATCTAACCCTGTGTGTAAACACTACATTTTCCCTGATTTGCTAAAACGGTATCACTTAACAGTGATTGAAATAAAGGTAAAATATTCCTCAAGGGCAAAAAGGGGACAACTGATTTATACAAAGACCATTTAGTGCACTTATTGATCATTCTTGAGTAATACATAGTCACCCTTAGCAAACACTATAGAGCTCTGCATTAAAAAAAGAACCCCCAGGTAAGCAAAATTTATGCAATTTAACGTAGGCATCCTTCCATCCCAGAGCCTGTCTGCAAATGTTTTTCTTGAATGAAAAGGAAGTGACAGTTGGAGGCTATAAGACAGGGCAGTGTGCATTCCACCTACCCATGCACTAATAGCTCTAACAGAAAAAGGATCTGAAAGGCTGACGGGCAGCTCCCAAACGTACAGTTGATGTTGTATAAAGCTTTAAGAGCATCTTTAAAGAACAAGGCACAGGTTCTACAGTATAACAAAAGCATGTATGGCACAGTACCATTCATCCCTGCATAATGCTGAGATTCTTGTTTGAAAAGATAGTTGATATTCACAGCTGACACTGATCCCACTTCCTCTCTCTTTTCTTTTGAAAGCTGTTCCTCTAATTTTTCATGCAAAGACTTGTTTGTCTCTGTGCTTCTTTCAAGCTGCACTCGCACACTCTGTATTTCAGTCAATAGTTCATGTAAGTCAAGTAGATTATTCTGATTTTTTCGGAATTCTTCTGATGCATCACATCTGGGATCTGAGACAATTTCAAAAGAAATACTTAACATCTTTAACAATTAAAATAGTATTAGCCATTATCAGAATGCTGAGCAAGTAAATTATAGCCAGCTTTATCCTCAACATTAAGAATTAACTACAAACAGCATTAAGATAATGGTTTGGAAAAAAAAGCATGTCTTAATTGCTTCTACCCTCGAAAGATTTAAAGAGCTGAAAATTATTTTTCACTTTGTCCATAAAAGCTAATAAGTCTCATGCCAAAAGCAAAAAAATATAATAAAAAGAGAATGAAAAGGATTTACAAAGTTTGAAGCGCATTAATGCACAGTCTGGGGAAAGTAAAAGGAATGGGTAATCTCAGAGTGCGGAGGAGGGATGGAGTAGAATTGGGAGTTTAATTTTGTACACAGAAGAAAAAAGAAACTAGTGATCACCTGGCAACCAGAGGAACAAATCTGAACCTGAAAAAAGCAAGGGCTGTGTTCGTCTTTTCACAGGAGGAGGTCAGCCCACAAACACTTCCACGTATTCTTTCATGCTGAACTCAAACTGTTCTCCAGACAGTGGGAAGGGGCTCAACTGCATGAGGAAGGTGCTGCTACTCCCTAATTACATTACCAGTTCTGCAAGGAGACTTACTTCCATCCCTGAGCCAACTTTGGCTTAAAGCCTTATGCCAACATGGCTCTTCTCCTGCAGCTAGGCGTGAAATACAGCGACAGCAGGGCATATTACTTAAAGTAGTAGGAAGAAAAAGATCAACTTTTTTCCAATGGGAAATTTGCTGGATCCTGTAACGGGTATGCAGCAATGAACAGCATTCCACTTCTTTACCTAACCATACCAACAGCTATGTGGTGGCATAGCTTCTTTAAAAGGGGTAAGAGGAACTCATGCAAGTCTCATTCCTACCCGTTACTTTTAGTGACAGAGAAGTGGACAGGAAATTACTAAACGTCTCATTCAGAAAACAGTGCCAGCACTTCTCCCCAGCCCTAAGGAGAAGACACTACCCTCATATTCAGACAAGAGAAAGCACAAGCTACCTGAGTAAGCACTACCTGTGAGGACGCAGCAGCATCTATTTAGATGATAAGTAAATATCTACGATCCCCATGAAGYTTATCCAGCCTGAGCCACCGAATCTTCAATATTTGTTTTTAGCTTAGCTAAAAAGATAAAGGAAACCTGCGCGTGCCTAGTCAGAACATATCACGCATCTCAACCTCGCAGTTACACTCCTAAGTAAAAAGCAGCATTTATCATCAAGTTGTCAGTTCTACTTTGCATAGGAGACACAAGCAGAAACAAAGGAACAGTGACCTAGCCCTACTGTCCTTTGACAAGATCATATTCCGAGAGGGAAGGGTTGCAAGGGCTAAGGGTATAGAAACAATTGTGCATTTATACCCGTCCTCTTCCTTCTTGCTTCCAACTTTTCATAAACCTTGATCTCAGTTCGGAGTGACTGCAGTAACTTCTCGTTCTCAGAGAGCTGACGTTGCTTTACATTAATTTCTGTTTGCAACCTGTTAAGTCCCAATAAACAGCAAAGTTAAGTGTTAAATTCTTATCTTTCATTTCAAAATCTAAAATCCATTCCCCTTTCCTCCATAATTCTTCCCTTGCCTTTTGAATATATCTATGCACCTCATTAATGTTAATGGCTATGGCTAAACACATGCTTGTCACACTGACAGTTTTCTTCTCTAAATGTCTAAACGTGGACAGAATCAATACCTGTTTAATTCATTATGACTGCTGTAAATCTGACATGTCAGATATCTGGTTTCATCCTCCTTTTGGCCAATTTGTTTTTGCAACCTTTCATTTTCTTTCTTGATGCATTCATAAGCCTCACGAAGATGCTCAATGACTGCATTCTTTTTAGAAAGAGATTCTCTTAACTTTTCATTTTCCTTCTGTTTATCTGAAACAAGAAGAAACACAAGGTATTTGCAACGCCCACAACCCACTAAAGCTATGCTTTTTAACAAAACCAGCTTTTTCAGAGATTGTCAGAAAATAACAGCTGCTCTTGTGAGTTTTAGGATTTCAGTATTTTAATTTTCTGACGACTTTTGCTAGATGCATTTTCTGTAACATGCAACATTTAATCCCCAGGACTCACAAAGGCTCAGTAAAAACCTGTGTACAGCCTTATATGCCAAATGCCCGCAACACCTCTCGGAATTTGGTCAGAAGGATAGTATTCAACAACTAGTGTCAGCAGGGTCCCAAAGCAGGCACATGAATTTTGCCAATCCTCACAAAATAATGGATTTGTCTTCTCTTTAGGAAGAAAAGAACTCAGGATTGTTCTAGGGCATGTTGCATCCATGTTCCTCTTTGTCTCACAGAAATCCCTCTGTCCTCTCCATCCCAGCCCTATTCATCTGCCGAATGTATCGTATCAGTCCTTCTTCCCTTGGCACAAGCTATTTCCCCAAACCGGTTCTGTGACAAAGAATTGCTGATAGGGGCAACCGAGCATTCTGAGACAGCTGCAATCAGAGAGGCTTTTGGGGACCCCAGGTTTTTTGTGACCCTACATTTAGCATTGGAAAAGGAGGCAGCAATCTTGGCAAAGAAACAGCAGGGAGGAATCGTTCCATCTCCCAACAATCAGAAAATCATTCCCTCATCTTCCGCAGTCCTGTTGAAAGCATATGAAAATGGTAATCCCCACATGCTGTTAAAAATGTGCATCACCAGTCTTTCACTACTGAAAACCTAAGCTAAGACTAGACAGAAAGCACCTGAGACCAAAACATGCAGGAGGTCTCTAGGAGACTTTTCTTTCTCTAGTTCATCCAGGAATAAAAGGAAAAGAAGATCACAAACTCCAGAGATACTGACATTATTTTAAAACACAAGGGCGACAATGCTCTATTCATCGTGGTTCTTATCAGACAGAAACGCTGATATTATCAGATCAGATTGTCAAACGTGGAAACAAACAAAAGCCGGGATATATTAATTTAAAAAGTAGAACTTGAACAAACAGATAAGCACCAAGAGGCACTAAACCAGATGAGAGAACACATGACTCTGGAAGAAGCACCAGTGCTTTTACACAAACAGTCTGCAAATACGGAGACTTATAACCTAATTGTAGCTTAAGTTGCTTTTAAGAACCTAGCTGGCGAATTGTTGGTTTTCTTCGGGGGAAAGAAGAAGGAAGACTTTTAATATTCTCTCTTCACCAGTGTGAAAATGAGGAAAGTTTAAAATTAATCTCAGAGATCACAAAGACTTCCAAATGGATCCCCTCAGCTCTGTTCTCTTCTAAATTGTTTCCAAAAAGAAGATGATTTGGCCTGTCCAGTCAACCCTCTGCAGCAGAGTTCTGAACCTTCTGAACTCTGTATTGACTGGTTTCATCTGCAGCAATAATGCCATTCTATGGCTTTTTTTTTTTTTTTTTTCCTTAAGACTGCTTCAGAATGGCAGCATGGGGAAAAAGGAGGAAGAAAATGGTAATAAAAGGCACGGGGGAAAAGGATAAAGAATGTATAAAAAGAAAGGAATGCAAAAAAAAGAATGGAGAAATGAAAGTGAATATCATATGGAAAACACGACAAATAAACAGAAAGAAGGAACATTACTGCTACTCCTTTATCATTGCTAGCCCCAGTTTTAATGCTTATGGTTGAGCATGGAGTTTCAGGGGTGGAAAGAATGGTTAAGTCAGTTTAACGAATGGACTGCTAATATTTTATTGTTTTCTGATCTGAAATGAGTTGCAGTCTACTCCTGTAAAGCACAGGTTTACATTTTTACCTCTGGATCCTTTTGCTAGCATTGCATTCAGAACTTGATTTTGCTTCCTCAGGAAATGTATTTCAGAAGTCAGGGAATTATGCTGCTCTGAGCCATGGATAAAAATGTTTGCAGAACCTATAAATATATACATAAAAGATGATTTATGAGTCATCTCTAGGTCATTAAATAAACTTTCCAGACAAGAACAATTTAAAAAATTGCAGAAAAACATGTTACGAAAGATATTTCTCCCCTATACATTTTGAAGGTTATCCCTACAGACTGAAAGGCAGTTCAGGTTAATGCCAAGTAATCCAAAGCCCTGCATCACAAGTACCCCTCATTGCTGGGCAATCATCACCAAAATTGCAAAATTATCCCTGGCAGTCTTTACCTATCAGCTAAAATTCCAGCAGGGCAAAATGCAGGAGTATTTTGTGACATTGCTATTCTTTGAAAATAATGCAAATGGTACGAAGGTTTGCCATATATTTCAGTCTTGCTCTGTTCATACTCGGTTGTATTTAGTGACACCATTGCAGAGGACCACTAGATTCCACAAACTAATCCACCATGTGCAGTGCAGGAAGCAACTAAAATAGTCTGGTAATACATTTGTTACCACGCCAGTCTAGAGCATAAGGCTGGAGTCACTGTCTTTGTCTCTGCTTACAAACTGAGAAGCCGTTTACGATCACATGCATGAAGACTCATCCCTCTTAAATTCATGTATTTAACATTTAGATATCTGAGTCAGTGTTGATCAACCTATGGCTTCCATCAGTAGTCATGGGGAGAAACAGGCACCTCCAGAGAGCAACTCATCCGATGTATCCTCTACACACCTCCCTGCGGGTGAGATGCCCCGTCCCCCGAAGAGACATACTTCTCTCCAGTGCCTCCACGAGAAGCTCTGGGTAACCGGCACAGATTTAGATGTCTGAGTTTTAGAAACCTTAAGGCTGATGAATCCTACTCTGAGGATCTYATTGCACTAGTCATATGAATATAAGTGTTAAATCGCGTATCCAGTCAGTCAAATTCCAGCCTAGGTAATCCTCAGTATTTATGCTACTCATCCCACAGCGATGTGTAATGTTACCGTACAGTCTGAAAAGTGCTACATTCCACTCTCAAGGTGGCTGCCTCTGAAATGCAAGTCAAGTAATTGTTATTGCCCTTTATAACCTCTYATAGTCAGTAAAACACTTCAGAACCCACCGGCATTAATATTACTATTAAAAGTATTTTTCAGTTGATTGGTTATCCCAGTATCTCCTACGCTTTAAAGCTTGAGATAACTACATGAGTGTCAACTATTTGGTTAATAGAGAAATAACCAGCTGGCAAAAAAATTAGCTAAATGTATGAGGAGGATGCCTTTCAGCTCTGGCAGCTCAATTCAATTTGATGTGCTGCACTTCCTCTGAGTAATCTCATTTTATTGTAATCCCAATTGAAGCTTTTACCCACTACCTAACTGGGATGTAGTGTGCCATGATATGCACCTCTTGTCGTTACTGAAAGACTCAAAGGCTCTAGAAGCCTGGCACTAATGGCATTTTACTATCTATATGTTAAAGAGTTGAGGTAGCTATGTGAACTCAAAAGGCTTTTTCCTTTCAGATTTTAACAAAGCAATTCAACTTGAAGTGGCAAGGCTTGATGGTCTCATCTTGATTCTAATTTAATTTATTGCCCATCACCCAGCTTTATCCTATTTGAAAAGTTATGCTATCACAGTTCTACTGAAAGGCTTTAGAATATAACTATTAGTTATCTTACATAATAAGGGATAATGTAGAGYCAGTTGTAATAAGGCCACAATCCTGCAATTTGACCCACTACTGAGACTACTACTTCTGTGCAGAGCCCTGCTGACATCAATTACGCTCTCCACAGATGCAAAGGTCCATCCAACCAGAGTAAAGTGGAGCATCAGGGCCTACAATTGCAATACACTTGAGTTTTCATTATGTTTTGTGCTGAAAAAGTGAGTGCTAAGGAAGCGTACCTTGAAGGTTTCAAAGGAAACGCTGACTGAAAGACAGGCACTATTGAAAATCACAGCAAAGAGGAAGGAMATACTCATTCCCAGGTAAAGCAAAATAAAGGCATATTAAAGCTGAAGATAAGTCTGAGTAGATACATTAGTTACTTATGGGTTAAAAAAARCAAACAAAAGCCCCTGCTAATGTTAAGTGCCATTAATAACATTTGAAACCTAGGAAACTCAAAATTAAACCTTTGGTTTTATTTTGAAACCTAACATTTGAAATGATTGAAGCAATTATTTTAGTTCTACTTGCACTGCAAACCTCAGCTCTGTAGTAATGATGCAGTCATTACCAGCACTTGAGTCATTTATAGAATACTAGAAGCCCAGAGGCATTTAAATACTTAGAAAATCTRACTATTAAAAATAGCATGGCAAAAATAGTGGGCAGATATGTGTATATACATCCATATAATATTTATCAGACAAGAATAATTCTATGCATTAACTTTGGTTGAACAAACAACTCAATATCACATGAATTTAACAGGTTTTCATCAACAAYTGAGTATGTTACAACTTGGATTTGTTTTTTTAAAGGAAAACAAACCAAGGATATTAAGTTGAAAGTAAAAAATTGTTCCGAATTATTATGTCCCAAAGCTAAAATCTGCTTCAACTTCACTTAGGAACAACTTCCTACACTGAAAGTCAAAAAAAGCCCATCTATTAGGAAAAGAAGTAGCATCATTACTAGAAGAGAGAATACACGTATCTGATAACATGAAAGAGATCTCCAAAAATGAGAGAAATAAGAAGCACTGAAAGAACATACTAACAAAAAGGAGCAGTTCTAACAGCTAGTTGCTTTTTTCCTTTCTTTTCCAAATTTCTCCTCCAYGTATTGGTAGATGCACTAAGGCAACAAGAAGACAGATGGAAGGCGTAAGACAGTTTATAAAGAAAATATACTTTCACTGCATTAATGGATGCCCTTGCCAGAATCTTTATGAAGCTGTAAAAGAGTTGGAAGTGTTTCAGTGTGGTTATTTCACGAGAACAGTATGCCTTTCCAGCAGCGTAAATACTTCATGAATGAAATGGATGCTTTTTATACACATTTCCATCACTGTAAATTATTCCTGAAAGCAAACTGCCATTTGCAGGTAGTCTCCATTTAAACAACAACAGAAATGGATCATGGGGATGATGTAAAACATAATGAATCTAATGCCAGTATTAGYGAAACTGAGTAAAAGGAAAGCATGTATGTATTTACTGCCTACTTCCACTCTGAGTAATATTGCATATTAATCAATTGTCCTGTGGGGGGAAATGTGGGAAGAAGAGCAAGAACAGAGTAAAGTGTGGGAAAGTATGCCTGGTACAGTGTGCTTGAAAAGGTGCTAGAAAAGCATCCTTAGTGAAAGCCTGGCTACCCTCTTGTGGAAAGTTTTAAATGCACCACAGAGCTTGGCTTTCAAAGATGCTCAACRCTAGCAACAGAGAGCAGTGACTCTGAATTTGCATACCTATTTTTAGTATTTTGCATCCACTGCTTTATATTAGAGTTTGGAATGAAAACCAACTCTATGTTAAAATTTCCATCAGTTTCTGTCAGGTATTCCTCATTAAAAACTCACGATGTCATTTTGTGCAGAACATATTTATCACACCAGTCAATTCAAATGACAAGCTGAACACCATGGCCTAGGCTCTGCCTTACAGATATTTTGCCCCTGTACGTAAACGCAAGCTAGCTTTAAAGCAGTCAGAAAATTCCAGGGAAGGCACCTCCAACAGTCCTGTTAGCAGTGGTGCTGTACTGACCAACCCAGGTATACACGGAGTAGGCGCAGGAAAGCTAATTCCACAAAATTCCTACTTTGGATCAATAGCAGCAATGTAATTTAGAGCAAAACACCTCCTCCTGTATTCATACTGGGCCCARGCCCCATTGAAATTATGTTAATAAAACGGGCTTCCTCTCCTGCAACTGTCCCTGGTTGGACATGGCAGAGAATTAGAAGAGGATGACATCCTAAAACCCAAGACCATTACAACAATAATGATATCCCAAATGCATTTAAAAAAACCCAAAAAAACAGTMTGTTTGCTGATAACAGAACTAGAAGGGTCTTTGAATTCTGTGTATGAAATTCAACCACAGCATCATGTCATAAAACTACCTGGTAGTCCTGTTCTCTTAGCAATATGTGCAATTGTAGGTTTGAGGCTGTGTGGTGTACCTACATCCCATAAAAGATTTGTGCATTGGTACTGGATACACTTCAAGCAATGGACTCAAGGAAAAGGCACATTAGATCTGCATTTACGCCACTCCACAGGCAGTGTGGAAAMGTGTGTCTGCTGCTGGAGCTCAAGATGCGCCAGTACTCAGAGAAAGGCACATCATTTTCCAACTGTAAAGGGGTGGGGTTTATTCAAAAAAGCATACAAAACATTTCCAGCAGCATTTGATCCCTCAGGCTTTAAGCAGGAAAGGTGGATTTAATATTTCATGAAATAAATTCTTACCTTGATCTAGTTCCTTGTCTGTTACTTGTCTCTCAAGCTGCTTCCTCAGTCTCTCATTAGTTTTTATGGAGTATTCCAAACGTTGTCTCAGGATTCTAATTTCTTGCAGATGTTCCATTAGTAACTCTAAATAAACCAAGAGACCACTTCTTATTTAGAGTAAATTATTGTATTCCTGTACACTGTGTACTCCTGACAAATCTAACATGTGTTAATACTAAAAAATGATACAGAGCTGTTCAAAATGGCAGACATTAAATATCTGACTCCACAACAGTCTTTTTCCATATAGTGCCCAAACCATGCATTTAGTGAAAACTCCTACTCTACATTTTAACTTAAACAATGGTCCAGTTTTAAGGCTCTTTAAATTTCTTCTTCCTACAAAACTGTAATAGATAACAATTTTGTCTAGTTAAAATGTTCCCCGTACTGGGAAATGAATCCAAAGTTCTGCAATGCAGCTTCACATTCAGGCTCGACACTCCAATAGTATACATTTTTCCTTATAACAATAGGAAGCTTACCAGAGTAACTCAGATATAAATTTTACCTTGACTTACACAATGCATACCATAATAAATAAATCTGTTCTATCAAGTTTCATTACCGTACCTTTTCCTTCTTGCTTTGCCATTCTACAATTTTTCTTCCATTGGCTGGAGGTTTCAGCTTTACTCAGGAACTTATCTGTTCTAACTGTCACTATCTTATTTGTCAGTTTATCCATGTCATACACTCCTGGTTTACTCTGCAATATTTTTCTCCTGAACAGTACRTGCTATCTCAGCTATTAAATTTTCATCGCTGCCTATAACAAACTACTGCAAGCATCACTTGTGCTTAGTGAAACTATCCAGGTCAAACATGACACCACTTATTAATTATGCAGCACTTACAATTCTCAAGGAAACACAACACTGGCTTTTATAAAATTAGAAAATCTCTCTTTTTCAATGTAATAATCTCTTCACAATTGTCTATTTTCGCCTTATAACTTGTCTATTTAAAGGCTGTCTGGAGTACTGTAAAAGATGATAGTCTAAAACAACAAAGACACAAAGTATCATAGTTAATTTTGTTTCAAACAGGAGGTAGTTCAAATTGTTGTCATCTCTGTATGCCTTATTACTGAAATTGCAATGATTATGCAAGATACTGGAAAGCTGAAGCAGACAAACATTCTTCATTATKTCTTAATTAGTTCCCTTGTGTCTTATTTATCACATTTTCCCAATATCTAGTGAATCTTCAGTGGGAAAAAAATTACCTGGGGGAAACTCGCTTGGCAGAAGYGCCAGTGTGCCATGCTGTCCTTCTAAGTCATGCCTGTGCTCAGGTGATCCAAGAGATGACTTTTCTGACAAATCAAAGTCAGACAAGCTATGAAGAGCAGATGGTACAGGTGATTCATCCTTCAGTTGCTGGTACATTGTGGTGTTCTTCTCATTATCCCTTTTGCACCAAACAAAACGTTTTAAAATACAAAAATTATTTTATTACTTTGGAAGCATGACAGAGAGCATGGTGGCAAATTTACAGGACGCAGGTAAAGCAAGTGAATTTATGCGACAGAACATGACAAAAMACTACACATCAGAGGTAAATATCAAGATTGAAATTCAGACCTCCTGAAGTCAGCAGGAATARTCAATGGACCTCCAGCCTAGTGTTCATGCTCCAGTGCCAGGAAGTCACCTTCGTGTTAAGGGGACCTTAAGCTGCCTTGAACAGGCAGGTGAGGATTTCTGTAGCACAGAAGAATCCCAGGCTGGCATAAAACCAACATATGCAGCATAACAACACCTGCTCTCTTCACCTTCAGCATGAGGGTGTTTTGAGAACGAACTTCAACAGCACTGTACTTCAGTGATCCTGAGCCAGCCCCCAAGGTCACGGAAACAAAAGTTAGCTGACTATGCCTCCTAGCACCCGCAACCAGGATAATGYCTGAACAAATACGACAGTGGATTATGGCACGTTTTGTTTGTTCATGAAAGGAACAATCCTGGTAGCATGATGCTTCCTCTCAGTATCTCAGCTGTTTGCTGAGAAGTGGGGAAAAAAAGCCTTAGTTTGTTTTCTATGGATATTTTATTAACAAAATGGATATTAATGCAACAGGCAACATAAGCAAAGCCCTCCCAAAAAGCAAAACAGTGGAAGTTGTGCTACAGAACACTGAGCATCCTTATCAACTTATCAAACAACCCCGTGTTTGATAAACATTCAGTTGCACTCTTACCTTTGAGCTAATTCATAAAGTATAGTAACTTCTGTACCTATTGATTCTCCTGCAAAGTAGAAATATCTGATTAAAAACAGATATTAGGAATTATACTTTTTTCCCCTCTATCTTAAACTATTTAAATATAGAATGGTAAATTAATGAGAATTTAGAGAAGTCAACAGATACTCAACACACTGTGTATTAATGTCAAGTGCTGTACATGAGCAAAGCTATAGCCCAGCAACAAAGCAATAGCTTTCTCTGGAGTTCAAAAAAATTTACTAGCTACCACAGGTGCCAGATTTTACAGCCTTGGTGTTTTAGTTAGCATACAGATGTAAAATATTGTGCTATATGGCAAAAGGATTAGGGGTACATGCCACTACTTCTTCAACAAAAAAATTATATWAAAAAAATGCCATCTCACTTGGATTTTGCCCACCCAGAGTCAGGCTAACCAGTTATCCTTAATAAAGGGGCATACACGGGATTTTGCCCGCAGTATTCTCAATGGTATAGTGTGTGAGCACAAGCACAATTCAGTGCAAGAGACCTGGATTCAGATGCTAATTTGAATAAGGAAATAAGAGTTTTGTGGTGTCACCTTGGCTCCCCATATTTTAAAATTTTTGTGCAATTAAGTAAAAGTGGCAGGCAAGAGTTGCACAGCTGAAATTTCAGGGGAATGAACTGAAGGTCAGGATGGAAATGCAGAGACAGACGGTTGTTTATGCTGCTTCTTTACAGTCAATTCTTAGTACGCTGGATATTCTTTATAACCCTACAAACAACATTTTATTTTAATGTGTGATTCAATGCAACACTATTGTGTTAGATATATTGAATTGTCTCGGTTGTCAGTGACTTCTCATAGTATATAGGATACCATCTGTTGGTTTGGGGATTTTTTTTTAAAGGCATTTAATGTTTATTCACTACACAGTCTTCTCATTTGTAATGGAAGGAATCTCTGTAGCCACTGAAATCATTGAATACACTCAATCTTTTATTACACTGCTATGACACGCTAGCCRTAATACCTTTTTCTCATATACAACTCCTTTATGTGAGCAATTGAAACTGCAACATGATGCCACTATCTTTAATGAAAGGCAGGATACAGATCATAGTATGGCTGGGCCCTGAACATTTCTGAACAAAGTCATCTTCTGGAGACAATTTCAGGAAGACATAGGGGTCAGGGTCCCTATTTCAGGCCACCTCAAGAGTCTCACTGAAAATGACAATTTTGCAGCTGAGATCTGTGGAAGTATTGCTAGTTGTTTGGGTCAGAAAGAGCAACACTTGTGAGGATAGGAAAAGGTCTGTCTTGCTGAATTTCACTCATGTTAGCATCCCTTTTCCATCACTTTGCTGCTAACTTTCTTCAAACTATGGACTGAAAGCAATATGCATGATATACTCCTCCTTCAGGTGACAAATGCTGATTTTGATGCTCATTTTACAAAACATGGTTGCATTTTACCTCTCTATTATGAAAGATAGTGTGCTTTTCTTAACCAGCTAGACTATTTGGCAGCAAGATGCAGGTCTCTCAGGAAAATAATTAGAAAAGTCAGGAATAATACATCTCCTGATATGGTCCCACTTCTTAAGACRTTTAAGGCTTCGCCTTTCCAACTTAATGCTTTGCCAAACAACAGATGGGGGAACTGGGATAAACAGTCAAAGGACAAGAGCGTTTTCAGATGTGTAGGCTCCCATTTTTCAGATGATATGCCAGTTCTCACTGGTAATTCAAAGGGCTTTGCTTACTGGTACACATTACAATGTCCTTTCCTGGGTATACACTCCATTCACCACTCGGCTTTCTCTAACAGCAGGACAACACCTCTCTGGTTGACTTCTCCTAGGACTCCTGCTCAGGAGGCTCTTGTTCTACTATTATGCCCTACAGAAACTCTCAAATACACACTAATTTGCAATACCACAGTCTCTTAATTCATGAGCTACTCAAAATTCTCAAAGGAATTATTCTCCTCTGCCTTCTAACCAAATAGATTTTCCCTTTCTCACCCCTTATTTTAGTTTTCTATGTGCACCATTTGAGTGGGTTTCTCCATAAAGTCTATGGCTCTTTTTCTTGGTGCATCCAGTGACAGATGATTTTACACCTGCATACAATTTAACTTGTGTTACTTCTACAGGAATATCAATAATGTGCAAATCAGCATGGTATTATCTTCCAGCTGTCCAAGGCAGGATTCCTTGCAGTTTCTGTAAAGGCACTGGCCATAGAAAATTACCTAGATGGACTACTATATGRTAATTTCTTCTTTCACTCTAAAAGCACAGCCCAGATCTCTGCACTGCATTTACCCTTCTTGCAAGCAACTGCACTTTAGGTGAAAAACTTCAGGAACCTGTAATTTTTTCTTTTTAGTCAAACATAGATTGTGTTAAAAACCAACTGTGAATCATGCCCATGAGAACTCTTCAGTGGAGATATCCAGTACTTAGGCTCAACAAAGTCAGCTAGGCTGTTTCCTGAAATAGAAAATCCTGAAGCCTACTTGCAACTAAATTTTTACTAAACTATAACCACTATATTTTGAACAGTTAAAATAAGCATGTGCTAAGATAAACAACTCAAAATGGAAGGTGTCAATACAGAGGACAACTACAAAAGTAAAATCCAGTCTTGTTGGAGCACTAAAATTTTATCTTCCAAGACAGTCCTTCCTACAAATCATTTAAAAGCAACCAAGGGGAAGTAAGGCTTCCTTTTCATTAAAAAAAAAAAAAAAAAAAAAAAAAGAAAACACACACACCAAAAACAAACAAGAAAACACACCTTCAAATTTTGAGAACGGTAATGATCTCAGACAATAAGCACAAAATACTGCTACTTACCATACAGGAATTTCCTTTCTAGCTTCTCAAACAATAGTACACTTTGATTCAGTTGTTCACGGAAGCCTTCAGCAACATAATAATCTACATCACTGGCTTGAAGCAGTTCCTCAAAAGCTTTAATACGGCTCCTCAGATGTTGATGGTAAGCGACACAACCACTGCGGATCTCTTTAATTTGCTGGCGTTGAAAGGAGAATTCTCGAGCTTGTGAATGAACTAATGAATCATATCTGAGAAAATGAAATTATCTTCAGAGTAATTTTCTGACCATAAATAACATTTAAATATAAATAAAAAGTTAATTACACTTATATTCCAAAGCTATAATTTTATGTGACTCCATTTTCTTTTAAAATGTTTTTACAGCCGCAATGAGCAATGGATTGTCTCTAACTGTTCAGTTTTGTATTTTTGGGCATAACTTGTGGGTTACTATCCTTCACTTCACTGCTCACTGCTTCATTTATAAGATGGGCAGAAACTAAAGTGATGACTTGTTTGTCTGCTTGGAAATAACCTGGATGGCATGCAAAGGTGCCAAATTAAATAAGAGTGAATACATGAAAAGAATTTTTAAGGATACGCATATTTTTCCTGACTGTTTTTTTTTTTTTGGTGGTGTTTTTTTCTTTTAATTCACTATGGAAGAACAGATGGAGCTGTCCCTTCTTCTGAAACTTTATGTATTTCCTGCCAGGAGCACAATATTGGACTTTCTGAGCTAGTGGTTTCACCCAGTCTGAAAATTCTGCACGTCTCTGTATGTTTGTTACCAGAGACATGACCATGACAACCACTGTAGTGTCCAAACTCTTGTACTCCACAAGCCAGGATATAAATTTCAACTCAGATCAATTGAATTTATTCTGCATTTGCAAATATAGACATCCCCTTTATACTGCCACTGTCTGTATCACAGACAGACTTCTTTCTATGGAATCATACATTAGTGGAGAGAAAAAGGGAGAGGATCTGAAAAGATTCAGGGAATCAAACAAAATATGGGGCATAAACAAAATCTATGATGCTGTGGGTTGTTACATAATTTTTATTGTCATTTGTATAGGAAGAGATGCATAACTCATTTTTGGGTCTGTCACTTGTGACTCATGTAGTTGYCCTAGACAGTGGCCATAAAAACTTYACAGCGATCCATACTGTCTCATTCCTTAAATTACACAGTTAGATCTTCTTTTGTAAAATGGATGAAGTATATTTTCAATGTCTGTAAATTCATATGTACTATGTAGCACGATTGTATTTTATGATAGTAATACTAAGAGATACACAATAGTCCATGCTGGTAGTTGCTCAGTGCCTCCAAATATTTCTACTCAAGCATTCTGAAGAAAGCCAACAGGCCAAATACCTTTCTTTGTTATACTTCCCGCCATTCTATAGGCCCTCAGGACAATAACGATATTAGAGGGGGCAAAAAAGGCAGGGGGGATGTTAAAAAATATTTGGTCTTATGGGACCCCATTTAATGTCTGTGATTTGTATATATGCTAGCCAAAATGCTAYCCCCAGTCTTATCATACAAAAAACAAGACTGATACTTTCCAGCCCTCATAAATGATTTTCCAGCTTATGAGCTTATACTATAAAATTTCATTCATTAATGTATATATATATTTACTTTCACATCCCTCAAASGAAGGCATTACAGCACTCAACTGCAAAATAAATTATAACTAGAGCATAAACTTCTTATTTCATACATAGAGCGTGGTCACACAAAGAGAAGGGCTAGCATGAATCTGTTAGCCAATTGCCCACGGAAACATTTCTATCTTAAATGGGATGCTCCATTTTCTTACACTTGTCACCTAAAAAAACCCTGAGTGATGCAAAACTGTAATACTTTGATTACAGAGGTCAGCCCCTCTCACAGAGTAACCTGAGGAGATCTGACTTTGCTCAAGAGAGGACGTCTTGCAGCAGAGAGTGTTGTGGACCTGAGGTGTGGGGAGAGACACAGGTGTCTGGCATAGAATCGTTACAGAGGATGTTATGAGCTTATCAGGAGCAGTTCTGTTGTAAGAGAAATAGCGTTTTTTACTTCAAGGTGTCTTTTAACTAAACGTTTCAGTTGCTTTATGTTAATGTTAGTGAAATTTAGCCTTTACGATTACAACACGCTCCTATGTGAATAAAATTATCTTCATATTACCTTCCTGTGTTATTTGGTATTGCTGTTTACAAAAAGGAACCTGAAACAGTAATAGCTTTACTCACTTGGATGGTGATGTTTCTCTCAGTTTGTTCTGAAGATGATACACTTCATCAAGATGCACATTTGCAATCTGCTCTTTTTCAAGTTCTGCCTCATTTGCTGATAGTAGTTCCTTAAGGTTTTCTGCTGTCCATGTATCAGGTGCTTTTGAAGACTCTGAAGTCCTGTTTTCGGTGTGGATCTCGTAATCCATCAGCTGAGGTACACTAGAAAATGTTTTGATTTCTTGCATAGCTGTACCTTGCACYTGTGTAACATGTCCTTCCACAGGCAAGGCTGTGTTGCTCAAAACTATATTGGACATACCGCTCGATAAAAGCTGGTCAGAGGTCTGTAAATGAAACACGAACATTTTGTACTTTTCAAGCTCAGACTTCATATTCTTAATTCTTTGTTTCAATTCTTCTATATCATCTATGACTTCACAGTCATCAAGTGCATCTGTACTTGTTACACTCAATTTGAGAGAACGCAGGCACTTGGAAGCTGAATATGCGGTGGCTGAGTCAATGTCCTCATGTTCCATGGAATAAAACTCTTCATTCATCTCTTTTAATGAACGCTGGATATTCACGTTGCTAATGTTATGATGGTTTTGCATTTCTGAAAAACAGGAGGCTTGCATGTGAATATTAATATTTCTTTATCTAACATTCTGTTCTTAACAGCGCTAGAATGAATTCATTTACTTCTATAACAACAGAATAAAAAAGCAGAATAATTACGAACTATACGATATGAGTTTTGGACCTTCGACCTCTTTCTATGATTTGCCCATTAATTCAACTTGCACACCAAATATTTCAAACCCCTTATCACCTTTCAAATAAACAATACTCAAAATACAGCCGCTTTCTTTTCCCAAATGATTGAACATTACTTTTTCTATAAGCAGTCCTGAATCAGACACCGATGAAGCCCAGTCTTTTCCAGCCACAAAGAAGGTAACCTCAAACATAAGGCACTGAGATTGAAAAGTAGACTCTATGACTTTAAATGGTGCTTCCTAAAACTTCTAATTAAATATTCTTTCTCTGCTCACTTCAAAAATCTATACAAAACCAATTGGAGCATAAAGTCAGTGGAATTTTAAAAAGATTATCAACAAAATAGTAAAATCTGAAAAAGGGGCTTTAATAACTTCTTTTTAAAATGTGTTCTAAACAAAATCCATAAAAACGTTTGGTGTTAAAGGTTTTACTGGCACTTATTTGGCATGCACAGCACAKCCCTTAGTTGACTTTGCCATTCATAAGTAATGCAATCACCCCAGATTCAGACCAATAAAAGCTATACATTCCTACATATATTCTATGTTTATAGTTCTGTGTATATTGAGGGCTGTATGTGTAAGTATCTAAGAAAATGGTTATTTTCTGGTTACGGGTAAATTAAATTTCCCCCTTCTATTAGTTCTGCAAAAGATCACTACGAATTAGAACCTCCCTTTTGGGAGTCATTCATTGATCTTGCAGAGGTCTTAATACTTTCAAACTGGTTTCCATGGAGAATTCGAATGCCCAGGTTCAAGCTCTAAATCAGTACAAAATCTCGGGGTGGGGGGGACAGCTGTCAAGGCCCAAGTCAAGCCCAAGCACAAGAGAATAAAACCAAATATAACCTAAAAGCCGGAAAAAATTGAAGCTGTGATACTGGGATATCAATATATTTGAAATTAAGCCTAGATAACRTTCTCTGCAGTATACAGATTGCTGCACACCATTATGCATGTCATTCCAAAGGTGACAGAATCACAGGACAGAAATGCTTCCAAGAAAATGCCCGTATATGAATTCAGGAAGACACATTGAATAAGGGAATGCAACACTTCTGTTCATTAGCTTCTCCTCCTTCTCCACCAGTTGGGTCCTGCAGTAACACAGATGTCAAAGGCAGCTGCGGACTGAGATGGTGTGCTGGTTTTGACTGGGATAGAGTTAATTTTTTCCATAGCAGCTAGTATGGGGCTGTGTTTTGGATTTGTGCTGGGAACAGTGTTGATAACTCAGGGATGTTTTCGTTCCTGCTGAGCAGTGCTTACACAGAGCCAAGGCCTTTTCTGCTCCTCACCCCACCCCACCAGCGAGCAGGCTGGGGGGGCACAAGGAGCTGGGGGGGGACACAGCCGGGACAGCTGACCCCAACTGACCAAAGGGATATTCCATACCATATGGTGTCACGCTCAGCATATAGAGCTGGGGGAAGAAGAAGAAAGGGGGGGGACGTTGGGAGTGATGGCGTTTGTCTTCCCAAGTCACCGTTACACGTGATGGAGCCCTGCTCTCCTGGGGATGGCTGAACACCTGCCTGCCGGTGGGAAGCAGTGAAGGAATTCCTTGGTTTGCCCTGCTTGTGCACGCAGCTTTTGCTTTACCCATTAAATTGTCTTTATTTCTGAACTGATGAGTTTTCTCACTTTTACCCTTCTGATTCTCTCCCCCATCCCACCGGGGGGGGAGTGAGCGAGCGGCTGGGTGGGCCTTAGTTGCCGGCTGGGGTTAAACCACGACAGTCCTTTTTGGCACCCAGCGTAGGGCTCGAAGGGTTCAAGATAACAACAGATCTGATMGGAATGTGCTAGATCAAATTTATAGCTGTCATCGCCATTCAGCTATTAATCGGCACACTTCTGTGCTTGCCATGGGGCTTGCTTTCCTTACTGCATATTAGAGTCTAGTGCTTGTTAGTGGCTGGTTTTTTAATTTCACTGCTTGCTGTATGGCTGTACTCTGATCATCTTACTGCGCTGTGCCTGGGAACACTCTGATAACAGCAGTGGCCKTGCGCCTGGGCTGGCAGATGGCCGGGGCATCGCTGCTGTTTCTGTGCTGCTGTACTGGACAGGCTGGAACTCCAGTGTGAACTGGAGTCGAAGGGACTGTGACCTGTGGATGAGTCCACGTGGGAGCAGGACACTCCGAAGTGTCCACAGGCTGGGGTTAAACCACGACAGATGGAAAAGAAATCAGATACTAGATGAACTCTTAAACTCTGCAATCCTGATTTCATGCAAACGTTCCAGATAGCAAAAAAGGAAATAAAAACAGGTATTAGGGAAGAAATATTTCTGATTAGAATACTGSTTATAGTTTTTAATGAAACACTGCCCTTTAATTAAAGGAGAACTAATAAGCTCTCTGTGCATATATGTGTCCCCACACACAAAGGGCACACACAGGGCACAATCCTGCAAACCAACTGACCGCCTTCAATGAAACTACTGATAGAAATAAAATTAATGATGTGACAAAGAATTACAAAATTGGCCATATCCTCTGTACTCTATACACAACATGTTAACCAGGTTAGTCAAGCCYCCCCCAGAAAAAGACTAATGGATGATGCAGAAACACGTAATACACAGTATTAAGCCTATTTACATTTTCATTAAATGATTCCATTAGGTTTCAACCTAGTTGAATGCTTTCAAATAATTCAGATAAGCAAAATTCTATCATTCAATTGCTTCATTCCAATAGTTCATAACTAGATGCAGAAGCAATAAGTAACAAACACTTAATTCAGAGAAGAGTTCAGAAGTGAGGACATTAGCAATAGAGATCAGAGATAGGCATACAACTCATTATTTTTACTGGAAACCAGACTCATAAATCCCTGTGGCCCTTCTGAAACCATAACCCTTAAAAGACCAACTTGGATTCTTAGAGCAATTAATCCATACTAGCTAAGAAAACAAGATTTAAAACCCACAAATAATGGCAAGGGAGACAATTACCTGCAGTAATTTACAATTTTGCACAATTCAGAAGAAACTAGAGTTTTAAAATTTCTTTTTTTTTTTATACTATACCATATAAATGCTTTACCTTGATAGTTTTGCTGGTTTTTGTCCATCGCATATTCATTCTTGTTCCCTGTACCCAGATCAACACCTTGCAACTCCACCTGGACCTCACCATTATTCAGTTTGAGCAATGAGTCAACTGGAGAATAGTGGGGGGAGGTAAAACAGAAGTCAGTAAGTGACTGAAAAAAAATTAAGTGGGAATAGTTAAAAAAAAAAAAAAAAAAAAAAAAAAAAAAAAAAAAAAAAAANCACACGCCACAAATCCAAACCTGGTTCTCTGACAATTTGGAACAGGAAAATCATCTAAGGAAGAACAACTATTGAAAATGTAATACAAACATTACTGGTCATATGAAACAGTGTTTGCACATATTTTTAAAATACTTGAACTAATTATAAGGATAACTACTAAGAATGTGAATTGCAAAGGCTTCCTACCAACAAATGAAGATAAACATTTGCAAGTCCCCTTTGTAATGTAATAGTTAATCAATTTTAGTGCATTTTTAAATGCTTTATGTTAAGCTTAGAGAAAAGGCTAAAAAGTTTCTCCAATATGAGCACTGATCATAAACTAATCTTCTGCAATCTCCCATTTCATCAAGTCTCAGAATTACTAAGCGTGCAGTACAACTGTTATCCAGGTAAAGAAATCAGTGTGGAGAGGAAATCACAGGACTGCAGTCCTAACAGGTTCTGATTCACTTCAGGATCCAATTCAAAAGTACTTCCCTTCTCAGAATTCTCCATGGATTTTGCACCTACCAAAACTAATTGCTATAGTCCTATCAATTTGTTTACGATAAAGTTGTGCCATATCTGTCCCTTGCCATAATAACGTTATCATTAACAGCAAAGCCTCTGCAACCTCTGCATTTGACAGTGGCTCACTTGCTACTTGACTGAATGTTATTTCTTATATTTACACCTCCTCTCTCCCCCACCTATCCTTTACACCTTTACTCAGTTTTTAATCCAACTGCTAAGCGCATTTTTATTTTTTTACCACTCCAAATCTTTATATAATACCCACTGTTCTCTGCCTTACAATTTGTCATACTTTGCTGATCCAGATACTTTGTCAACAACTGAGTTTAAGTTAACCCAGCCACACTGGAAACAGGCACGAATGACTTGACTGATCAGTGGAATATTGGAAAAACTATGCAGCATAAACAAATACAGTATTTTTATACCCTCCTGTCTCCATTATAGACAGTTTTCATTAGACTTGGCATCATATAAAGGAAATTTTTCATTTACCTAAACATTGACATGTATGTGTGCATGTGTGGGCACCCTGTGAAACCATCATTTATTATTTACTTTATGCCATGTATACAAAGCACTTTCTATTCCATACAAAGCTGTTTTACATTCTAGCGGCAAAGATAAAGGAAAAAAAAAAGGTGTTTTTCAAGATCTATATATATATTTACCCAGCCAAGAAAATCGTAAGATTAAGAGCATTGTACGTATGTAAAAATGATCTGGTTTTACTTTCTACTACAAGAAAAGAAGACACTATTTCAAGCAGCATTACATGTCATTATGTCTGCTCYTTATTTACCTCTCACAGATGTGCTTTCCTGTGCAGGCTCTTCTTGAAGGTTTTCAGTTACAGGCTCATTCGATAATAACTCTCCATTTGTTTGTGGCTGAAATTGTTTGTTTCGTACTTCACATGCTTTCAGACCTTCACAAGGTACCCTGGTATGATGCTCTAGTTTTGAATCTGACTTCTGCATACCGGACTTCAAAGGCACATTTCCTAATGGTCTGGATGATTTTAAGAGAACAGGCAGACAGGACTTCTTGGGCAGGTAAGCAGAATCAGTCTGAAAAAGGCATGGAATAAAATGTGGAGTTGGTAGCTTGCATGTAGAAGTAAAGGAAGTATAAACAAATATTCCAGGAAGAATAAAAATTTGCCARTAAGATCAGTAAGCTGTCACATTAAATAGTTTTGAAAATAAGATTGCAATACCCTCGCAATGTGGAAAACAAACATTCAGAGAGAAGAAAAACTATCCCACTGGTTCAATTTTCTGTAAGTGCTGCTTATGCATCCACAGCCACACAGTGAATGGCTTCCAGTTCATGAGGGAAGACAGCAAATTCACCAYTGACTACCAAAGGCTTTTAATCAGCAGATGTATTAGTTAAGCCTGAATTTGTGTGTGCCCTAGGAAAACAGTTTCTCACCAAACTGACCTCTCTAACTGCTACTTCCCAGTCTGCTGATTTATATCATAAATGCCTGACAGCCCAGTAACTGTTTCCCTTAAATCTTTTTTTTTTTTTTTTAACTTGAGGATCCTTCTAATTTTTCACAAATTCCTGAACATATTTTCCTTTCTTCCTTTTGCCTCCGTCCAACAGGCCCTACTTCGTACCAGTCTTCTTTCATACATTTGAGCAAATCAGCATAGCTTTGCATCAGCCACAGAGGAAATTTATTCTGCCATAGAGAAATTCTTTATGAACAAGAATAGCTTCTTCACCCATACACCCTATAAATTGCTTCCGCAGGTTTCCTGTTTCCTACTGTAATAGACATTCCGTCATTGGAGTTGGGGTAGAAGTTAAATTTCTTAAGTCGCTACATTTTAGCCTCTCATCTTTTGAAGACTGCATAAAATGTGTCTTTGTTTAAACCACAGAGTATAAAATAGTGCTATCTCCAAAAAGATAAAAACATGCTATATGTTGATGAGAGGTATGAAATTGTGTGTAATAATAATAAAAATCAATAATGGGATGTTCAGATAGATTTAGTTTATTTTTTTGCTGTTCATTTGCTCCACCAGTGTCATAAGTCCCATAATTTCTTTTACCACTCAATGTATTCTGAAATACCTTTCCACATTCATTTCTTAGCAATTATAGTCCTTACACAATTTAAAATAGTAAAAAGCAAGTTCCATTTTCCTAATGACATACTCAATTCCTTTTGTACATACGTGAATATGATATGGTTGAAAAATAAATCCAGGCAGGATGAACTTCCTGCTAGTTTTACTAAACTGCACTAATAACATCGGACAATTTCCAGCTGTCTCAGGGCTGTTGTAGAGACATATACGTCACCCAGATTACCCAAAATCCAGTCCAGCCGCCTACATGAAATTATTTATAAAAGCCATTGAGAAGCAAAAGATACACTGCATTAGTCCAAACAAGAAAGCTTTTAAAGCAACTGACTCRGGGATTGCATTGAGGTTGCAAGTGATTAAACTAGAGAAGAATCTGGAAAACGATGAATCAAAACAGTATACTGAAACTCAACGAAAACAGGAACTTGAAAAAAAAGAGAATTGCAGAAAGAACTCTAGGTATTCCCTGTGGAGGGCAGACAGGTTTTTACTTGCCTTCAGAGAGATTGTCCTTCATTCCTGAGAAGTCAGACCAGCAACTCAAAGACATCATTAGTGTTCTTAACCAAGCCATCATAAGCAGATCTTCACTAATGGACCAGCTAGGTCCTCAAACCCCTTCCCCCYCTACTACCCAGCTTTACTTTTCCTGACTTCCACCTGCCCTCATCTCTTCATGTGTCCTGAAGTCAGCTGCCCTGGATAGCACCAACACAGATGAGAAAGCGCATCCCCTCCTTTCTGCTCAGACTAGCCAAGGCATCCCAAAGATGCAGGAACAGCCGTGACAGCAGCCTATCTGCCAAACACAACTGCCCAAATGCCAAATAGACTAARAACATTACCAATAGCCCAAGAACATTTCCATTATTATCCTCTTTCCTCCCCAAACATATTTTTTTTAAAGGTAGAAAATTTACTGCCAATAAGGAAAGCTTAAAAGACTAAGAATGTACTTGAAGATACTCTGATAGATTTTGATTACCTGTAAATTGTTTGGTGAAAACAAGACATAGTTTTAGTGAGTTACTTAGGTTTTGATTTTTCAGGGGTATCATAACCTATTGCTAAGACTGGCATGAATTTTCTAGGGTGTTTGCCAGGGACCAACCGTGGATGCCAAAATCTYTTCCTTAAAATCCCAAACTATACTGAAATGTTTATGCCTGTAGGGAACAAAGTCTTATCACYATCTCTTGGTTTACAAGCCCCTTCTTTCAGTGAAATGAATCCAAAGAGAACAAGCTCCCAGTTGCTAGCTCACAGAAATCTCTTGATCACTAAAGTCATGGGAACCATTCTTTGTGGAAGGYGCTACAACATTCTCTATCAGCAGCGCAAAAAATCAAAAACAATGCTCTCCTCCTTCTGCTCTGCAAGAGCTAAGATCTTCAAAGAGTTTTCAAATTTGCTTCTATAACTGCTACTGAAACACTACACTGAACTCTTCAGTAGACACGGCTTTCCCACCTCTTTGTTTGGGATCACAGACTGCCTGCATACAAAAGACTTGAAAACTCATCTGGCACAAGCAAATTACGTCTGTACTCACAAAACAGATTCCGTGCACTTAGGTTCCAAACCAATATGAAGAACTGCCCCCACAGTTTTATAGAGTACTACTGGTCATACCTCTCTAAAAGCAAGACACAGTGATAAGATGTTACTAAAAGCCTAAAACTAAGATTTGAATTGAGTTTGTTGAAATCTACCACTAACTCTTCACCAGCATGCTCTCAGACATTATGCAAGTCTTCAATTTTMTAGAAGGCATTTGCCATTTAGACTTAATAAGTTATCAGTTCAGAATGCTCTGGTTTTGCAAAACAGAGCATGAACATCTATGCAGAGATATAAGGTAGTACAGAATCAGGCCATTATGCTMTAAACTATCTCTTTTTCCAAAAGCTATAATATTTACTAGTATCTGGTCCTGGTGAGGATTGAAATTCCATCAATGAATGTTCTAAAGCATACTGAAGTACGCGATGAAAAGCTCTGAACATTAAGAACAATTATCTAAAATATATTTGGCTTACATCTCTTTTTCTAATTTTAAAAATTACACAAAAGCAAGATTTAATATCAGAAATGAAACATATTTTTCTCTTTCATACATCTATTCCCTAAGTACCAAAAAGAGAATCTTAAATAAACTTACTTCATTTGTTCTTGTAAAAAAAAGTCTTTCATGCTGTTCACCCTTCTTATACACATTTTCTTGCTGATGTTCTCTTTCTGCATTTAATCTTGAATATTTTGGTTTTTCTTCTGAGGCTCTTTTTTTGCCTTCATGTTTGAATCTCATGACATTATTCTCTAAAGTCATTGTTTGTGTAGCTGCATCTTTCAATTCCACTTTCAACAACTCAATATCCTTATTAATCTGTGACATTGCATCTGGATAAAGCTTTTCTTTCCCATCAAAAGTTGATTTCAATTCTACTTGCTGCTTTAAGAATTTATTGACCTGCTTGAAATGTTTCAGTTCAGCTCTTAGTTGAATAATCATTTGCCTAAGATCTTTTTCATCCTTTTTCTCTATATCTTCACTTAAACATTCTTCCTCAGTTGTGTTCAGATGATCTAACAGTTCACTTACAATTTTCATTTGTTCTTCTCTGCTATACTCAGGAAAGAGAAAAGAAAAGGCATGAATTTTTATTTTTATTTAAGCAAACAAGAATACCTGCTAAGAAACTCTTTTGCAGTGTCTTGATATATTTGAAATTCCCAGGAGATTCTGTTTTCCTCACTAATGAATTACTCACTAACGAAGAGAGTTTTTGAAACCTTTTCACAACATGAGTTATACCATAAATTATCTCATCAATGCTTTTTTCCTATTTATGACCATATATGCTCTATCGCCCCTCTCCCCATTCGTGAACAGATACTAAACCTCTGGTAACTAAATCAATTGCTTACGTAACACAGCAATATAAGAAATATGGATGGATTTTCAAGAGTTTACTCTCTGGTTTAACTACCTTAAAAATAAAATTCTACCAAAAACACAGGACACTCTGGATGTTGAGTTTTTCTGAAAATCTATCCCTTTATGTATTTCTAATGTAACAGGGAAGATGGAAACTGAGAAAGCAGCCAAAAGCCTGCAAAAACAGCTCACTACAGACCACCAAACTGCCCCACAGATAACCAGTGGTCCATGGACAACAGTTTGGAAAGCAATGTTTTAAGTGAAACTGAAGTCAAATAAGAGACRTTTAAAGCATAAGCAAGCCCTCAAATTCTACAGATGATTTCATGCATCCAATAGAGAGCTGTTTGTGCCACTAAACATATAAACCAGCATTTAAAACAACTGCATTTGTATAGCTGGCATTTGAAATGGTAGAAGCTAACTAGGCTTTTTATGTCTTTCTCTGGCATCTAATGTCATTAGTGAGAATTAAGTTATGCAAAGTACAGGCTCATCACCAGTCAATCTGGTCATTTATACTTTAACGTAGAAAAGATTACACACTACAGTGGCAAAGATGATGGTGCTGGAATTACTCATTAGCAGACCTTTAAGTAAAGTTAACAAATAAAACAATGTTATCTATTCATCTTCTAAGAGAGTAGTATCTCATTTACCACTAACTAGTGCTTTGACAACTAAGACCACTTATGCATGGTGAAGAGTTTTAAATAGTAATGTAAAAATATAGAATTGCTTGAGTAAAGTCAAGTATAGCGCATGCTGAACACAGAAAACAGGATTTGACTTGTGTAATTCCACAGGATATTCTGCTACCAGCATTGCTGAGCACAACGTATATGGAAGGTCATTCCCGTTACTCTCCAGACACCACTATGGCTAGTTGAAGGAGCAGCACTGTTGGGCACTGAAAAAAGTCCCATACTGCTGTACATAGTCATTACAATGTGGAGAGATCTAGGAAAGGAAAATGAGAACGATCTCCAGCAAAGCTCTAATTCAGTTTTCAACCAGGAGATTAAGTAGTGTAAGCATGAAATTGGGGGAAACAAAACTAGTTAGGGTGTGGTTTTTCTATACACTCTTTTCTTGCTTGGTATTGTCCAGTTTCTATGGAAATGAGCATTTCAGCTGGGAATTGATCAAACCATAGTGTAACACGCACACATTTGAAAAACATTGGTTACACTAGGGCTTACACAGATTTAATTACACAAGTATTTTCTCCTGCATGAAAAGTGACCGAAGTACTTACAACACGGTTCATCTCAGCACAGTCCTACAAGTGATTACACTGGAATAACCAATTAGTCRACTGCAGGACATGGGCACAGACTCCCTAAACTGCTGACAGAGAGCAAATCTCCRTCCCAGCAGTTCAGATGAAATGGCAAAGGCCACAAAGCGTACAGTAATGCCCATTCAAAATTAAGCCTGTAAAACAGTCATTGTAAATCCATTTCCTCCATCCTCAGTTCCTTACACGTATAATTTCTACAGCAGTACAGTGTCGTCCCCTCCCCCACACCACCTTTCACTGGCCTGTGCTCTCAGATATTTTGTTTGTTTGTTTGTTTGTTTTTTAAAAAGTACCACCTATTATCATCTGAGCCCTTTAACACTGCTAGACCCCATCCTGAAAACAATCAGTCCCTACAGTAAAGCTCCATATATCAGCAACTTCAGAGAGTTTTTTTCTTGTAATGGTTTTTTCATAAAGATTTCTACTGATAGTATGTTTCCTAATTACTTAATTGCATGATAGACTAAAATGGCTCTGAAGGCGCCTTGCCAATCTCTCAGGTAAATTAGACAGTGCCATTATCTAAATTCACTTTAGCAAAATTACTTTATTCCCTTCTCAAATAGAAATACTGTCAAAAGCAGTGCATATCCCTCATACTTACGTAGATTCCAGGACAGATGTTCTATTTTCTCTTAAAAGAGATGTGAGCAAGTCCTTTTCTGTTTCATGTTCACTCACTCCTATTCTGCCAAACTCTTTGCCAGTTGTATCATGTTCAAACTGAGGTTTATTTGGACTCCTATAATGTCTACCTTTGCAGAAACTCTCTGAATARCCTGATGGAGTTGTCTGTTAAAAAATTGCAAACATTTTCTTATTACACAGGTATGCAATGTTCCACTAAATTCAGGACTGTAATCTTTTTGTTATCAGGTTTTGTAATTCCTGATGTTCTTTATCTACATTAAGAAGCATCCAGAAACATTTCACTTACTATTTATTAATACAAAAACTAATTAACATCTATTTCATATGATTAATTCATAGTGATCAGTTGTTTAGTAGTAAGTAGATTTCCCTGAAGGTCTTTATCTAYGAAGAGGCATGAAACTTCTGGACTGTTGCCTGCCGACTGCAGCTAACTTTTTATTAGTTCACCTTTGAATCATCTGCCTTTACAGTACCAAATTCTGTCCTGGGGCCTCCAGATGTAAGCCCGGATGGCCAGGACAGGATGCAACTTGAAGTATTTACAAACTGCCAACTTTTTGTATGCGGCACCACAGACGTGTGCTAGGAAGTTTCTACATAGGTTCTCTCCAGTAATTCAACCCCCATTTAAATCAACGAAAGTCTTCTGTATCCATTACATGAGATACACGGGCTCATTTGGACACAGTTTCCATCAGTAGATACCAGCAGTGAGAGATTAAGATGTTTAAGAGTCAAGCGAACCTTTACAATACATCACTTACCTGTTTATCCAGCTCAGAAGGAAAATCCAAAGATACTTGAAGGCATACCTAGTAAACAGAGAAAACACAGAAATTACAAGTTTCAAAGAACAGAACATCATTATTCTTCAACATTCTTCACAATGCCCCATTTAGTATCATATTTTAACATGTTATAATTTTTAAACCAGAAAGGTTCAACTTTAATTGCACTCTATGATCCTCTAAGGTCCCTTGCAACCTGAATTATTTTATGATTCCATGATGCTTTCTTTATATTACATCGTTTTTGAACGATAGAATAAGAGGACAACAGATTCCTGTATGTATGAAAACACAGGCAACAAGTTACCAAGACATCAAGTATTTCAACCCTGAAGACAGATCTACAGTATTTTTCCTTAATCACAGCAGCAAGTGAATCTTATACAATTTGTACTATAGGCCTGATTGCAATGGAGGCTGAAGATCAGTGCGTATGTAAAGAAACACAATTTCAAGGGACTTTCTATCATCCCCATTAAGGAAGATTATGAACACTCAAACAAGAGAAAACAAGGACCAGAACAAAAACTATGCTGACTGCAAAACCCTAGCAGCAGAAAAATATAGGAAAAAGATTTCAGAAACTCTTTAGGGTAATAATTAGTTAAAAGCAAAATCAGATACCAAGAAAAGTATGCTTTGTTTGCAAAAGACTTTGTGTTCTAAGAAAATAAGAATTTTTAAAGGCATGCAGAGAAAAGAGTACTGTAACATAAAGCACCCAGAGTGGAGTCCTACCTGACTGACCCTCTCAGAAAATTGACTGTTCTGCATCTTCCTGTCATTGTCACCATCTTCAGTCTGCATCACAGGCTCCCCTGTTATTTCAAGACACTACACAAAGTATGGAATGATGTGAAAATGTAGCACAAAAAAACCACTGTGATATGAAATATGCATAAATAAGTCAGTGACATGTCTTAAAAGAAAAATAAAAAAAGCCTGTAATACAAAGTAACAAACACTTAATTAGACTTCTTCAACAAGATCAAAGGAAATTAATATAAAAACGAGGAATGACTCATATTAAATACAGTGAAACTTTATCTTATACATTCCTTCATTTTTATTTAACCCTTTCTCCGCAAAATTTACAAAAAATACAAAAATCACTTAACCTCTTCTGGCAAAGGACCTCTATATCTTCAGTCATGTTCTTATTGTGCCAATTTTATTTTCCAATTTCCAGAATTTATTTTCATTTGCTACACAATTTAGGCTTTTCTCCAGCATCCAAGAAATAGATGCTTTCAAAACAAAGCACATGTAGCCTGCTGTACACTAAAAAGATTTACTGTAACACTGAAGGTTACCGTCTGCTTTATCTTGCCTAAATTTGCCGATTTGTAGCAAATGGTGCCAAATGATCTTTTTCTCCCTATTTGCCACAGAACCCAACCCACCTCCCATCACTAATATTTCCTGAGCAAAGAGGAGGAGGCAGACTCAGCTATTTTAGCAGCAGAACCCAAGTTCTGCTGACGTCAGCASAACTGACAGCAAGACCAGGATCCCTTTGGYTTGCTGGATGYCACGTCTCAGCAACCCATCCGCAAGCCGGGGATGAGACGCGCGCGGTGCYCCTCTCTCAACAGCAGCAAAGGCCGCTGCTGAGCGAGCTTCACCTACACACAGCTCACGGAGAGTATTTTCATCTCACCTCCTCTACTCAGTTTCCTCTGGCAACAGAGGACAGAATTTAGCCTTGCCTACGTCAGTTTAATACTGTTCATAAGAAAAACTCATATTTACAATGAATTATTATATTCGGTAGCCACATTCTGGCACAGCCTGCCAGACAACAACCTGAGTAAGAGGACAGTCTGTCATCCCACTTTGGGATCCATCACGAGTGACCTGCAGTTACCACGTTCTACCACTCCCCTGCRGTAAGACCAGACTGGACATTCATATCATCTTGGTTTTTAGCAACATTTCCCAATCCAATAGAAAAAGATAGTTACTTAAGCTCTTCGCTGCTAGAATCATTAAAYAGTAGAAACGTGCGAGAGTGACGGTAAATACCAACGACGCTATGCCTAATATGCCTGAACCGTAGGTAGGATACTGCACAGTGGATTCAAACTTGCATTAGATAAAAATTTTAGTTTTAAAGCACTTGTGGCAATAATATACCACTGCTGTGTATAACAGTTATATTTTAGTGCGACTTGGGCTAAAAAAAATTACCTTAAGACAAGAAAAGCAGAATCTTGAGCATAATTACATAAAATTGAGATTATAGGTACAGAGACTCAGACGATGGACTGGAAGGAAAGAAACTGGTGTCTAGGGTCGTGGATGTGATATTTATAGCTTCGATGGATATACAGCGCAGTGCTGAAACTTATGACATGAAAAGAGAAACCTGCTTCCCCAGTATCACATGCTGGAAAGTCTTGGCTCACAGCTCGTCAGTCCAATCGCAGACAAACAGGATTCTGCAGGGAACGTTATTTTTGCTTCCTAAGAACACTGAGAATTGAATGGATGTGTGGGTTTTGATTTTTTTAATTGAGTATGCATAGAATGTATGCATATATATATATATCTATATATATGAAATAAATGAGAAAAGCCTTTTTATCTTCCAATCCCTAGCAGTATAAGCAACTCTAATGTTTTTAAGTATGAATTTTAAAAGRCAGAAACCGGATGGTGCAGCATATTAATATATTTGCCTTTTACTATTAGAAATCTATATTGAAAACTAACTTCCGAGTCATGTTTGAATTATTTTGGTATCTTCAMTCAGACTTGGCTTTCTAGGACAACACAAAGCAAAGACAACCTGAAAACTGGAGGAAGACACAGATACGATTGTGGTATATAGCAAGGGCACGCGTTATAAAAAGTTATCTTTTTGTTGCAATCGTGGATGCCAAAAGTCTAATAATGTTAGCTATTATAAAAAAAACTGTTAAGGTTTAATCTTTTATGTGTAGATTCAGGTCAAACCCTGCATTTGTGTATTAAAATTAAACCTACTTGCACATATAACTTATCCACCCAATGCAACTACCTTTTATGACTCAACATTTTTTAGTATTCGCTTTTCGCAAGCTAGTATTTGGCTTAGTAAGTGATGCTTCTTAGAATGAAACTATTACATGAAACCAACAGGTTATGGCACACTGTTAGAACAAATGACTGCAGTTTGAGGCTGGTCCTATGGTCCTGTGTCCGAGAGGCTGAAAAGAAACTTTCTGTGCTCCAAGGAATACAACCTAATGTTCAAGAAAATATTAAAAGAAAGTAAGTGACTTAAGGCCAGAAGAAAAGTCTACCAAGAATAAGCTGCCTGTTTAAAGTATTTCCTTGGAGACTGAAAACCTTGTGAATATTTTTCCTAAATGAATCAGTGATATGCTTYGTTTGCAAAGATGCCCGGAGCCCTGAAGGCTGAAATCACTGAGGCTGCTTCTCTCAGAGAAAGCAGATGTTCAGAGGACAGTACAAAAACAACCTTTTTCYCTCCTCCTTCTCCCTCCCTTCCGAACATGAAGCCAAGAAATAGAGTACTAGGGGCTGTCACTTTTGGGAGATGCCTGCAGAGGCACCAAAATGCAGATTCATCTCATTTGTGCTCCTGCTTTGTGAAGGAAAAGAAAGATGGGTTCATTTTAAGAACCTGAGAAGGATACATCTTCCTGTGTCTGTCCAAATTCCTCTTACAGCACATATGTTAGTGTCATCTCAGCACTACCTGCCAACAAATTCTAGCCCAAAATACACACAAAAAAATAGAACTTAGGTTTTTTGACAATGGTTATTAATATGCAAAACACATGCTTGTCACAATCCATAACCCGAAATCCAGGTTGCCATTTATTGTCAAGACTAATAAAATGGTCCCTTTTAAACTAAAAATTTTTAATTACAGATCCTTTCACTTTTGAGCTCCATAGCACTATTATCATTCTGGCACAGGTTAAAATACCATATTTTACTTTCCTATTTCCTTTACCAGAGTTTTGAGGTTTATTTATATTTTACAAGCTTCACTCTTTGTCATTCTACATCTAATTTCATGTAGACAGCTTCTTAAGTAAGTAGCCCTATATGTACTTTTCATGCCGAGACAAATGCAGGAGCGCACAGTACCTTGTCATGACAATCTTAGCAGAGGACACAAATTCCTTTGGTATTAACTATGGCATCAGAGGGGGTGCAGCTCCCTCTGCAGGATTACGAGGCAAATTGCTAAAAATATTAATCTATAGAAAGTGCATGTACTCTGAAACAGATTGCCCACAAGCTTTTCATGCAACCCTATTACAGTAACATGTAAATTCATTATTTTAATAAAAGCCATGGCACCCCTAAAGGTCGATCTATAATTTAAAACGTATTTCAATTAAAGGTAACATGAGTATGTCTTAAAACTGAAATAGCAAGAATATTTTGTGACTTTTGTTGATTGCTCTCAGTGCATCTGCAGCACATACGGTAAAAGACATGACCCTTTTTCCAGAGTCCTGCAGAAAAATCATCAATACCACAGTCCCAGTTCTAGAACTAGGCAATCCCTACACATAACTGATTCAAACTATTCCTCATTTTTTGTTCTTTTAATTCAAAAATTCAAGACACAAAATATGAGCACCATCATTACTCCTTTTATATTTTTACCTTCCTATTCAATATGTGGTACACAAGAACAATGTAACTGAAAGCAAAAACCACATCAGAATATAAAGAAAAGTACTACCAGCCACATTTCAAGTAACACTTTATAACAAGCTAGAAGGTTCACTAGAATCTACCAGAGCCTCCTGAACATCCTTCATCATTTATACATAATAAGACACATGGGGACCTGGCACCCAAAATACTTCTCAGCGCAAGTATTTTGCCAAGACTTCTTCTCCCCCACATTTAAAAGCAGTCTTAGCTTTGGGCAAAAGAATGAACCATCCGGCAATGATTACCTCCTTGCAGCTCTCGGCAATCTACCACAATGCTGGCCACCTCTTCATGTACTTCTACATTCTACATGAAGGAACAACCACATGTTTAAGTGATCCAAAGTGCTATTCTTTCTTTTTTGGCTATGGTGAATGCTGGTTATTTTGTAGATGCMGAGGAGATACAAACTAAGCTCTTACAGAATTAGACACAACATGAGAATGACTCTTGAACAGTACACAAGCAGACATTCAGTAATAGCTAAAATATTATAAGATATTGCTTTCTTTGTAAAATTAACTATTTCCTCTCCTTTCAATTGGCAAAACACATATATCACAGACCCAATTAATATTTTAATGTGTAAGTTGTTTCCTTAACATCAGCTTGACACATCACTGAACACTTGCATTGAGCTGATTCTCTGTTACGTTAACATCTTAAAGGTGTTTATATCATTAATTTAAAAAGTTATTATAAGGAATTAGCAACATAAGCCCCGAGGGTTTTACACTCATTCTGCACTGATGTAAGTGATTCCGCAAAGTACACTAGATGTGAGAGTCAGATTCACTATTTTAACACATAAAACCTACCTCACTGTGGTTTAATATTTTTAGTGCTTCTTTCCCTTGAGAATCTGTTGTACAAAGTCCAAGCTGTTTTTTCTTAAGTTCTTGATTAATTGACTGCAGATCCTTAACCATCAAGAGAAGATCAGTAACCTAAATAACCAAAGGAAGAACAAGCAAAACTGGTAACATCCATACTAGTATGAAAACAAATGATGATATATAAATGTCCAGCTAAATCTAAACTGCACAGTTGGAAATCTGGGCTTCTATATCTGTTCATGAGGCAATCTCCCTATGTACGAAAACACTATTATATGTTTGTGAGTTAGTGTTCAAGAAATCTTGACTTGTAAGACTGTAGTTTCCAGCCACGTTATTAAGTTGAGGTACCAAGTTTCACAACTCAGTAGCAAGAAGAAACCTGAGGGCACCTCAAACCAACACGCTGATTTGAGAAGAAACATTTTAGTGCAAGGGAAACCAGCATTACAGAAAAATAGCAGATTCAGAAACAACCTCTTCTTCTATCTCAAACACCCTTTATAAGCCACTATCATTCTGACTAGTTTCACAGATACAAAATCTGAATGGACAATCGTGTTCAAAAGTCGTGAACAGACATTACTGTCACAGACTCATGTAGTATATCAAGAAGGCAATGTCTGCAGAAGAAAGTGAAATCTTTTCATTAGACCAATTAATATATTTGGAAAAAACAGATCAGCTTTCAGGCATCCAAACCCTTTTACAAGTAAGAAATGGTTTATAAATGTCTTTTGCTAATGAGTGTCCCTGAACCTACTGAAGGGAGTATGTTCAGAGATAAAAGTGGTATAACCCCAGAATGTGACTGGGACACAATCTGTGGCTTTTTTTATTGAGACCTGTTCAACGTAAGGCAAACTTCTTCCCTTCAGATTACCCACCTCCAGATTTTGAACACCTGCCTACAATTCAGCTGGCCAGGAGAGATATARAACTTCACTTACGTTCACTCCCAAACGACTGTATTCAAAATAATTCCTTATCATAAATTGGTGCATGGATCAGAGGTCACCGCACAGCATGAGGAGTCAGAAGAACAAGTTTCTGAACTCTAATACTGATTTTTTGTATGACAATGGTCTGCACATTTAATCTCTGTGAATTTCAGTTCTCCTTATGTAGAATGGAGACAACACTAACTTACCTCAGGGTTATTTTATAACATGCCATATTTGCCAAAAGATTTTTGAATCCTGGGATGGAGTGTGCTATACAGAAGTATAAATTATAGACACCACTACCATCTTCATAATTAATAAAGGTGCATGAAATACAYGTTGCAGGATACTTAATGCAAAAACTTTTCTTTGGAGTTGGTATACTTCATGATGACTAAAATATGGTATTGAGTCTGAAACTTGAATCCAGGTGTTCTAACTATCATAGTTAGATATCAACCACCATAGTTGCATCCAGGTGTTCTAACTATCACAAAACCTTTGCAGCAAGCCACCTATCTTTCAGCTGACTCTGAAGCTCATGTGGTGTAACAAAGACTAAATAGTTCATAAAAAGCGGATCACAAACTGCAGAAATGAGAACTTCAAATCCTTTCAGAACTACCCAACTGTACCTAAATAATGAAAATGCTTCTTTTTGTGAGAGATGCACAAACTATAAACAAAGCAGAATTAAGCCATTAGAAACAGTAAATAATAAAACAGATCGATACCTTTTTCTTAAGTTCTTCAAGAGACAGATGGTCTATCTGTAGGCTTAAATGATCTTGCTCTCCTAAACAGATACTCATATAAGATGTTTGATCTCCACAGAAAGACAGTGTTTCATCTGTCAAAAAACCAAGGACAGGAATTATTTCAGAAACTCTGTTTGCAGGAAAACACAGCATAAAGTGCAAAGGCAGGACTTTTTGAATAAGAACCTGCTAGTAAGTCTGTGGGAGGCCAGTTAAAATGTTTCATCCCCCAAAATAAGCTTTCTGTTTAATGGAACAAATTTTGTCCTCATATTCCTTTGTAATTCTGACACCTAGACATGCTGTGTTTTCGGTGGCTGTATTTTCTGTGGTTATCAGCATGAGTTGCGAATGTAATTCTGAATTATAATTTGCATATTTAGCATTACAATTAGAAATAATTTTTAGGAAGTATAAGTAAGGCATGAATAGTTATTCTGCTTTAACTATATTTTTATGAACATGAACTCAGTGTCTCAAGGCAAAAAGCCAGGTTAGACAAAGTTACTGAATTTATTTTGCTTTTGGGTCAAAAGATTGCATTAATTAATTGAAAATAGCTACTTATTCATTTTGTCTCTAACTGCAGGAATGATTTGTCATGTTTCAATAAACATTCATTTACAATATAGATGACAGTTAATTCTATAAATATATCTCATTAGATAGGGAGAAAACATATCTAAACTAGGACAAAGAGACATCCAAATCCTACTCCCAGCTCTGACACTGATCCCATGTCTGCTGCAAGGACCCAAAGCTTCACAAATGATTACTAATTTGCAGAGCCTTCATTCCTAGCTGCCTCACCTACAACACAACTGCTCTTCAGAACCCAGGAGTACCCACAAGACTCTCTGGCCTACCCTGGTTGTTCATCGTCTCTGTGCTTTTGAGGTTGGAAACTCTGAAGCGGCAGAAGCTTACCTTTTGTCACTTATCATAGCTGTCGAGGGAGCGACGCTAAAACTGAAAATCTAAGTTTAAAGGGGTAAGTGAACAGGCTTGATTGTTAAATATAGTTTACTGCATATGTACACATGTATCTGTTTTATTCCATAGGGGATATATAAATAACAATGTCCACTTACATTATCCTTTTCTATATCTAAGTATATACTAAAAACACCTCCAAAGAAGTACAATAAAAAAGCTAAAAGATAAGCTATATTTAAAAGCTCTGCTATTTCTGAATTCCAAAATAACAAACCCTCTGGTTATTTTTTCTTTCTCTGGAAATAATACTTCTGTTAGGAGGAGTCTAACCATTTCCTGAGACACAAGCTCTTTACCAGAATATTGTGAAATAATTACGTGCCACGGTCAGAAAGTGATCCCATGGCCACAGATTTATTCAAAGCCAGGAATCTCTGACTTCTGCAGGAAACAGTAAATTCTATGGGTACAAAATTGTAGGCAGCTTGAAATGATCACTGCAGTAGAATTGCCATAGAATTACTAACATTTGCTGAATGGAAAGAGAAAAGCTGTCCCCCTGTATATGCCCTGATTGCTCAAAGACATTCTGTTACAAATCCCCCAAATAATTTTCAGTATAGAAAGCTGAAAAGAAGTCTTTTCACACCTTTTTCTACTCTCAAACGTTTCTTCTCCATCACAGCAAACTGACTGTAATAAAACCAGTTTTCTTTTGTGCAAGAAGATCAAGAAAAGGCCTGGGCTGCACATGTATACAGACCTTGTCGGTTTTTAACGTCCTTAATCTGATCTTCTAAGACCTTCTGTAGATTCCGATTAGCTAAAACATCTTCTTCTAGTTGTTTTCGCAACATGAAAATGTTGTTTAGTTCCGTTTGCAAGCTATTTATACTAAAAAAAAAAGAGAAAACAAAAATCTTCAAGATTCAATTCAAAACATTTTGTTGTGCACCTCAGCATCTTTTATACATCCGGGCTTCCACCAAGAGCCCATTTCACATTAGCCATCGCTGATTTTCACACAGTTACATCATTTTGATGCATAAGTATAAACAAATCCATACATAGAAAGATGAGACTAAATCTTTACATATACGTCCTTTTCTTGCTGTTTTGAGCTGTGCAGCTTGTAAGTCAGCTTAAACATGACAGATATATTCTTATGTGTAATTCTTTTTAAGGAAAATCAAAATTACTAACTTCTGAAAAGTATGCCAGAMAAATATCATTATCACATAATACTGATAGCCCTGTGTGCTCCATTATACGGTGACCATGGAAACTTTGTTCCCTTGCTACAGAACTATACTATATAATCTAATGCTCCGCTTAAGAAAAAAATAAAAAATCATGTTTCATTCAAAATATGACCCAGACACAACTAACTGTTTTATTTCTTCATTTATCTGACAGTCTGTAAAAACACCTTTTAAGGTCTAAATTGTCTCAATTATCTCAATGGGGTGTAAATGCCAAAACTTACAAATGATAATTTGTCAACGTGAATTAATCCTTTAAGCGGCTTTCTTCCAAGGCGGCCACTGAGCTCTTACTTTAGCATCAGTCGCTGCTCCTCAGCCTCACAGTGGCAGCAGCCCCAGCTGTCCCTTGCTAGATCTTCCCCATACCCTTCAACATCAACAAGCTCTGATCAGTCCGTAAAAAGACTTAAGTACACTAAAAACTAAAATTGTCATAAAATGAAATAAATTGGATTTAATAATAAATAAATAACAAGGTGTTCCTGAACTCATTGTATTATTTATTTTCACATTTACTTCACTCAGAATCTCAGTGTTTTAAGATAAATTAAGCTGCTGTAGAATTTCCAATCCACTGCACTAAATGCCAGACAATTCAGGAATCTTTAAAAGAAACTTAAATCCATCTTACAGGAGACTATACAGGAACATACAGCACACCATACTTGCATGAGAATAACGGCATATTGTAGAAATGCATTAATTAAAAGACAGAATGTATGAAAAGACTCTCAGTCTGTCTTCTGACAACTGTGCTGTTGTCAGTGTTTCCTGCACAAGAAACTATTGCTTTAACACATTCTCCCTCGCTCAAGAGTATCTTTGAAGAGAGAGCTCTTAACTGCTCAGCAAAAAATTAAGAATAAAAACAAACCAACACATTACTAGAAGCTAAGTAAGCACATTTTCTCCTTTTCATGAGTTAAAGGTTTTATAAGAAAAAGCACTGATTCCCTGCTTGGAGAGACAAGAAATGTCTTGGTCTTGACATGTGGTAGCTTGTTTTGAGAAATAACCATCCAGCTTGCTTAAAATAAATAATGCCTGAAAGAAGATATGTCAGCAAGAAAACAGATGTTTGCCTAAAATCCATGTCACTTCTGATGGCAATTACACAAATAAGGAAGCTGAATTTATCTGCACAGCTTGTTTATCAGCTCCCCAGAATTTTGGGGGTTCAAGTCTTCCTTGATGAGATTTACAGCACATCTCAGCCCACAAAACTACGAGGAGGAGAAACGAGGAGACCTGCCTCCAACTTCCAGCTCTGTTGTTGAATCATTGCACATCCTCTGCAAATCGCTGCACAACATGCACAGCTCTGTGCATCCCATAACTCCATATCAAGAAAACAGAACTAATGATCCTGATCCTACAGAAGTTAATTGGAAAACTCCTATTACCCTAATGATTATAACTATAGTTATAATTTTCCTCATTTGAAAGATATTCTAAGAAAAACTAGCATCAGAGCTATGCCACTTTGTTGTCATTCCTACATAGAGTGTTGACAACCGCCTTACCCACAGAACGTGTTTCAGTGGCAGGTCACACCCTCCATGGGAAATACTAAAACTGGCTTCTCCCTTCATTTGGTCATTGTTCAACAGAAAAGTCACAAAAGCCGTTGCTCTTTTCCCAGAGATAAAGAATCTCCATAAKCTGACTTCTATCACTATTTCTAATGAAAAAGATTCTAGTATCTAAAAGAGCTTCTGAGCTGTGGCCAAGCACAAGATGGCATTACTATTAATGCACTTAATTCAAATACCAGATCTCATCTACTTTAGTGTTACTCACTTCATGGTTTCCAAACTATAGTGGTCTATAATCCAACTGCAAAAAACAAACACACATTCCCACAAGGTTAGCAGGCATGAGCCACTGCCTTCAGGCAGGAAGAGTCAGGAGCTAGCTCTCAAATGCTGCCAATACCTAATTAAGATATTTGTAATTGTAACAGTAAAAATAAWTTTTTTATAAAACGTTTACTTTTATTTTACCTAAAGGCTAAGAATTTTCTTTATTTTATCATAACGTCTCCTCCTCAACTGCCAAGGAATAATACGACACAAAGTAGGCCACAGATTTCTTTCTAAAATATTATGTTCTTTGATTTTAAAAGGTTAAAAAACAGTTGCTCCTGCCATACTTCGGAATGCTATTCACTGAAAGCATACTATGCAAACTTCAATTATTCTGTTTTGTTTAACCTTCCCCAAAATCTTACCGGCTTATATTCTCATCAAAATTCTCACAGTGCCACTTTTAAGATAAGCATTATCTGTATTTTAGGAGCAAACCATGGCAAAAATTGTCCAGCACCCAAAAGTTCACTGCAATTTGATTCTTCTCCTATATTCCAACACAGGACATGTACCCCCTCTGAAAATCTAGCTGCTTACTTTGGAAATGAGGCTCATATGGATTCCAATCCAAACAGAAATATTTTCTGAAACATTGAAGTAATTTAGATAACATAAACCCTCTTACAAAAATAGTTCTTTTTTAAGGAGACTACTACAGCTGGTTTATGCCTTATGAACAATTGGCCGGTACAAAATAATCACCACTCCAGTTAAGCTGCACCTTTTTTTAAACTACTTCTGACTTTTGTCCTTTGAGTTTAGATTATCCACCAAAATAGAAAAAGTACTTACCTATCCGATTCTTTGAAGGTCTTCACTAGTGTAGAATAAATGTTTTGTTCCCTTCTTAAAGCAAGGATCAGCTTTTCATATTCAGCTTCTTTATTTTCCTAAATTAAAAGAACAACATACTAAGCTTACAATGTAATTTTTAAGTTTGCATGTCTACARCTATGTGTATACCTGTGTCCTGAAGAAAACGTGAAAGAAGTAGAAATCCAAATTTGCTGAACAGGACTGCCCACCTCCAATGCCTAATATGAATCTGGAAACTATTCATGATACTTAAAAACAGCTATTATTAAAGGAGGCAAATAGTGTTTCACTATTTTCCTACCATAAGTGAGTCACATATCTAAACAGTGGTTCGTCATTTTTATGACAGTCTAAAAAGCTTTTCCCCCCGCCTCCAGCATCCTTACTTCCGAAGTTTACAACTTAACGACGCAGGAACAACCTGGCAGGTACCTATTTCAGAGGAGGGAAAGGGAGAGAAGGGAAAGGGAAGTAGAGCAGCCCAAGCTCCAAGCACACTTTTTAGAACATCGTCCTAACAGTCCTCTCCGTATTCTGGATAAAACTGGCTTTCTTTGAGGGAGGGGTTTCTGCAAATTCTGTTCCAYTGCTGCACAAAAAGGACTGTATCGAGCCAACTAATAAAGGATGAACATGTCAGATACACACTCGCTGAGTCAGCTTTCTGCACACTCAGCTGGGTCACTACAAACTGCTTCTATACTTGTACAAAGAAAATTGTTTACCTTGCTCACAGAAGGTATATTATTATTATTAGAATAAATCCAGAGTCTTATGCTACATTCTCAGTAAGGATCCACTGAGTTCCCAAGACTTTTTTCACTCTAAAACAACCACACAGACACTTTTCCAGCAGGAGGCAAAAAATGCAGCTATTTAAAGGAGTATTTGCTCGCACTTATTACATAAAAATATCTAAGATATCAGCTGTCTCAGAAGAGAAAATAACTGGGATATCTATAGCAAATTTAGATGTATTGATGTCAGACACATATGTTCTGCCTCTGTTTGAGAAGAATAGTAGGTCTTGTTGCTTCTCTCAGTTTTCTTTTTCAACTGAAAACTGAAAGGAAGAACAAAAAAAGTGCCACAGCTAAGGGAGAATGTTTATGGTCTAGTATGACAAGATAACTCTGGAGAGCAAGAATGAAAGGTAATTCTATTTTCTCCATATTACAACCTCAAGATTGGAAACTAAACTCTCAAGAGATGCTAAATTATTAGTGAACAGATCATTAACAAGGAAGAAGTCTACACCCAGGAGTTTTAAGCAGCTGTTATTACTCCAATTGCAATTCCTAAGGAAGGAATTGCAACAAAAATTCAGCTACAGTAGAATCTCATTAATTCACACTAACAATGCAAAGACTCTGTTAATTTGAAAAATACAGTATTCTGCAAAGTAAACAGTACAAAAGCAAGGACAACTGTTGTTTACTTTTAATTATTTACACTCATACTTCACAGTATGCTAGCAAATATGTTAAATAGTATTTTGCAAGTGTAATCAAGTTTTGATCAAATTATTCCCGTTAATGTAATTTGCATGTCACATCTTACTGCAGAAAGAGTAGCTTCTACCACCTAACACTACAGATTCTTTGAAGAAGTGACCTTGCCTCTGTACACGTGCATCATGTTCAGCTACCATCATTCCTAATGGTAGCTGTATTCTAACAAATGTTTCCAGGTTCTAGTGCAATTAATACATTAAATACTATTCTGTAAATGAAGTGCAAAATACCGAGCTTCGTATCAAGTTTATTATCTAGATGAGCAGAGGAGAAGCACACAGCAATGGCTTCTGCTGACTGAGTACTGGGAAACACAAAGGCAAACAGATGGAGGTGGGTGATCCAGAGTCCTTTAATAAAAAAATCTCACAAAAAACCCCATGTGAAAAAGTACATCTTACAGCCTGAATTAGGGAGTCTTATCAACGTGTCGGAATCTCAGCCTTTCAAGAACAGTCACTAAACGTAAAATACACAGATTGCAATTTCACTTGGAAAAAGTTTGATCACAATGACACTGATCAATGACATAGAAAGCAACAGGAAGAAATAAATCCTYTGACTTAATTTAGTCGGTTAACAGTCTGTTAAAAGTTCTAGTGAACTCTTCCATATGTCTGATACAAGCCTTGCAATTATTACTGAAGACACTACAGAACTCTATCCTAATTAAAAGCTCTTTCTGAAGCACTGGCAAAGTAATGTCACTCTGAAGAATTTACGGTACAGAAATTAGATAACGGTTGTCACCAATTGTTCAGGGTCTATCGCTGCTATATTAACAAAGCAGTGTTATACACAGAACCATGCTCCGGTTTCCTATGTTTCTTTTAGAATTCACATATTAATTTAGTTCTACATTTGCAMCAAAATCTCAGTAAGCTCATGAAATCCTCCCAACTCTTTTTTTTTCCGCATAACAGGATACATGAGCTGTTTCTTAATTCCAAAYGTCACAGACTATATACAAATGAACTCTAAATTCAACTAACTAGGTAGAAGTTAGCAAAATCATGAAGAAGTGTTCTTGATTTTTTCAGAACCTTTCATGAATAATAAGGATAAGAAGATACAGTATGAATATCTTTTTTTTTTTTTTTTTTTACATTATTACTGTCATTTCTAAATAAAGCGTAGGAGTGAACTATTCCAATCAACTCCCCAACGGTACACAAAACATAAGGCAGCTCTGTAACTTAAATAGACCATAATGCTGTGGGAGTTAATGAAACATTAAACCTCTTGACACATGGTGTGAGGGAAAATGTGTTAGAGGAGATAGCTGCAAGACATCTAGGACCATATTGCAGTGAAAGATTTATATTCCCATGAAAGGAGGCAATCCAATACATTAAAGTCTATATTTAAGCCTGAAATACTATTGCTAAGCAGCAGTGGTGAAAAACATAACTTATTTTCATTAAAGGTTTCTCAAATTGTAAGCAATGAAAGTAAAAGGTTTATACCTCCACAATAAATAACTTATTGGCAAAGTCACAAGAATCTCCAGTTGCCTTACTGAATACTTTCTTCCTTACAACAACCATCGGGATCATTTCAAAATCTCTGAAGGTTAGAAGATGAATGATTGAGAGAAGGCCATAACCTAAGAGRAGGCCATAACCTACATCTCATCACTGATTCATCTATCCATCCATCCACCAGTACCAGAATTTGGTAATTTCTTCTAACATTGCARTAAACTTTATGTATGGTTTACCATAAATGAAGCAATCACTAATAAGATTAAAATTGTTATGGGCCACTGAGTCATATATCTAAAGATGAAAATTACTATAGCAAAAAACTTTGTTGGTGACTTTTAGAAGATGTCATCTCAACCACAGAAAATGTCACAAAGCTGATGGCTCTGAGGAACTTATGGCCCTTCTTGGTGATATGTGAGGCAAGACTACTGGACTATATACTCCAAATATCACTTCATCAGGCTAGCTCCTTTAAGATGAAATTTCTGCTAATACAGAAATGGTGAGATACACCAACCACATCCATTCCCATCACCAGGCCATGCTCAGTGTCMCAGGTAAAAAGCATCATGTTCAAAGTGTGTGAAGACATGGATATTGACAAAAACATTGCTGTTTTCAGCTATAAACTAATCTCATCAAATCAGAAATTGAACTACCACCTTGTTTATGTGTTCACAACATCAATTTCAAGAGACTGAAAGCAACAACTACAATGCACTGATCACTATTTTATAGACAGGACACTTGTATAAAAAAAAGTCAGCTACATCACTTTCCACAATCACGACGACTCAGCAATAATGTGCACACTGCATCAATTTCAACAGCTAAGGCATGTCTGCAGTACTGCAACAATTGCACCAATTCCAATTCTCACGATGCCCATCAACTCCAATGCTCTAGTTACATCAATAACTTTCATGCATTAACTATAATTTCTCCAGCTGCAGCAAATTAGACATCACAACTGTACGCACACAGTATTCTTCAGTTCCCTGACTGCACAGTATTAACTCCCTAAATACAGAAGTAATTATAACCAAAGTCAAATAATGTGCTGATCTTACAGGAATTAGAAAGTGCCTTGTGTCTGCAGAAACATCGGATTTGCCTTGCAGTGTTATCAGGTAACTACATTTCCTACTCCACCCTCAAGTGGTATATAAGCTCCCCCTCCCAAAAACAGACATCATGGAAAGGCTACACTACAGCAAATCCAAGAATTTAATTTACACTTAGAGGAATCAATTTAGAATTAAAACTCGTATCACTGTGGCCCCTTACTGCAGTATATGCTGTGTGCAAGATTACACGTGCAACACAASAGAACACAGAAGCACAGCTCAAGGACTGAACAAAAGCCACTTTTCTCAATTTTGCTGCTTTTCTCAGTAATAAAATGAACAACAAAGCTCTAAAAATCTATGCTAGAAATATATTTACCTAACAAATGCTCCAACAAAAAGAGCTTTGTAAGTATAGGAGTACTGGTTGTGAGAGAAGAGCATTAAACACAAAACCAAAGTTTCCAAAATTACATGGAGTCCATTGCACTTCTAAATTCCTTGGCTGTAAAATACATTTTATTATCAGTGCCCTCGCACACTCTCTCTCTAGCCCATGACAGTGGCTCAAGAATCCAAAGTCTAATTAGAAACTGTCATTTATCTTCCCTGGCCTGGCCAAGGCACCCAGCAGTGCTTTGGATGTTGGTTGCTTTAAAATTTATCGTTACATTAAAATAAAGTAAAAAGGTATAATGAAGAGAGAAAGTTCTGCATTTCTCAATCCAGTTTCTTTAACTTTAAAGATCAGTGAGGCTAGAAGAGCTTGGTTTCTGTTCTCTCTGGTGGGGAGGATCCAGCTGTGCATCCGTTGAGAGTTGGTGCAGCAATGTAAAGTCATCAAAGAGGCCAAGGCAGCCAATCCGAGCAGAGCTCTGGATAATCTGCGTCCAAAAACTTATGATTAATATGCCGAAGTGGGTTCTTACAGGAGATATCTTACACAGAGGTTGAGCTGAGAGGACAATGGSTTGTGATTAGGTATTGTTCACAATCACTAAGTGAACCAGCAACAGAGAATAGATTGTGATTAGAAGGTGGGTACTGGGTCGTTACCATGCATGGCTTCGCTYGCCACTGTTCTCTCTCCCGGTTATACACCTGTACTGGAAGTGGGGCGTACAGAGGAAAGTTAGCRTTTGATTTTCATTAATTCTGTCTGATTTTCCATCACCCTTAGATCCCTTTGTGACAGAAGTTACGTGCATGCACTGCAGTTTGTTTTACAGAGGGAGAATTTCTACTCAACCTTTCACAGACTTTATTTTCTCTGCATGTATATTCATATATACTTTGATATACTCTGCACTGGTACCCCGGCAAACAGTGATGCAGCTCCTTTACTCTGAGCTTGTCATATAACCCATGACTCAATGTGTGCTTGCATCCRCCTTGTTAATAATAGTGCCCGTAACATATTAAGCATCTCATCACTAGTGTGGTCAGAATGTGACACAAGATGTAGCACTCGTGTTTCCTTTGCCATTGGATCACTTTATTTTAAACTTCCTTGAGACAATCTCATTAATAACTGATATATTATTAAAGAAACGAAATAGCTTCCTCCATCATTAGTACATACTAGTCTAATTCTTTTTACTTTGCCTGATGCTTTTGGAGACTTTTAACATACTAGGCTGCAAACAACAGAAAAAAAAAGACAAGAAATGTACCTTCAAARGCAGCTTACTTGTTCAATAATTTGTACACAATAATAAAAAATGCACTGATGGAGTCAGCAAGTGATTCAAAAACTTCTGAACAGTACCTGACGGTTTTTTTGCTAGTACAGAAGAGGGGGGTGAAGGAGGAAGGAACTAACTCTACATTTTAAGACCTTCAATTTTGACCTCTGATTTCAGGTACTAAAATAAGTCTTTTCAATTTATGGCATCAAATAAAACAATGGGCATATATTGTCCACCTTTTATATATACATATATATATATTTCTGTACTATTTCCTTTCTTCTTTGCTTTAAAGTAGTTTTCTTCTTGCCCTAGAGATATCTTCACTCCTACCTACATTTTTTATCCTCACACGCCATTTATCTCCTGTGGTCACTAGCTCTGTGCAATCTTTCCCCTTACCTATCAGAAGTACACAAACTCTCCTCTGCACCTCTCTTCAGAAACGCAGATACCCTCCCACTCAGGGAAATRTGTCTACCCTAATGACCACAAAATTCTACCTCTTTATGGCAGGCAAAACATTTTACATGCTTTCTGAGAGCAATGAGTTTAGTGATGCCATATAAACTCATCAGAGTACAATACTATGTACTCTTCCGATGCCAGATCAATACCACCACAATCATACAAATCATATGACACAATTATTAATAAAGACACTGTTACCTTTTTTAATAATAGGGAACATTTTTATGTGGTCTGGATATAAAGGAAAAACAGCCCCTTGCTACATGGGTGAATTACAACATATATGAGTCCACACCTTTGAAGCCAAAGTGAAAATTCYCTTCAATTTGAAGAGAAGGTATTTATCTGCAAGTGATCAGTTATGAAAAACTCACCTCTAACTCTCTGACTATCTTGATGATTGACTGTTGAGACTGTGCAGCACATTTTTCCTTTACTAAGCCCTCATTTTTCAGTTCAAGTTCTTCATTAGCTCTTAGAAGGTTCTTGTACTTATTCAGGAGCTCCTGCAATTCTGCATCTTTTTCTTTAACTGTTCCATCAAGTTTCTAACAAAAGAAAACATGAGACAGTTTTACAAACTTTACTCTAGTTTTATACTGCAAAATAKACAAACAACCAAAATTCAGGAGAATATCCAAGGATGATCCGGCACGTTTTTTACATACCTCACAAAAGAAGAGCTCAATTTAACATAATAGAAACAAAAAAGATCGAACAGGAGCTTTCCCCAGCTATCCAATCTTTTAAGTATTAAAAAATAAGTCAAGGCATGCACCTTGGTCTCCAGGTATAGAGCTACCTCAACTATTACTCTTTGCATTACTGGCTGAATACCATCAGTACTTTTCAGGGTTATACCTCCAGCTATAAAAAAACTGAGCAGGGGTCCGTTAACATTCAGGCAGCTCCCTTCTCACATACATCATTTTGAATGGGCTCCAAAATAAGATAAAATATTTCAGTATCTATACCTATTCCTCAACTTCTAGTTTCTGCACAATAAACTGAAAATCACAGGCACTTCAGAGCTTTTAAAGTATCTTAGCRCAACAGTGAAAATTCTGCATTAGTAAAGCTTTCTTCCTCCTCTGTCCACACACTTCATAAAACCCTAACAAGAAATCTTGTTCAATGCCACACACTCTATAATTATATGTCTGTTCTGCAAATATGGTAKTATAAAAAGTGAAGGATTATCATCAAAATCAACAGTAATTCCAAATACAAATGTGATTTTGTAATAATTCCTCATACAAAATCAAATTATAACTTTCCATTTTTCATTTCAACTTAAGTCTACCGACCTGAAGCAGTAGATCCTTTTGATTGACATTGTCTGTTAGCCGCTTGATAACTAGTTCTTGGCTCTGCAACTTCTGATTGTTTTCACTCAAAAGAACATTGTAATGATGTTCAACTGCTTTTTCTTTCTCAGTCATTTCACCATGTAATTTCTCTAGTTGATTTCTAAGGTCCTACAAAAAACAATGAAACTGAATATTTAGCAAATCAACTTTAAAAAAAGTTTAAGACTAACAGCCCACATTATTAGCTTAACTTTCCATTGCTTTAAATTACTCATATCACTGAATAGTCTGGAGAATGTATTTAAGCCAGTATCTTTCTTTTGGCATCAATGAACACAAATAAAGAAAGAAAACTTTTAGATGAGGTGTCAGTATTGTCTTCTAAAAATCTAGGTTGTTATTGTTTAAATGCTTTTCATACAGAATGACTGGACTCCAGGGCTGTTGGGAATATCATGCACGTAGATGATGTCGCTGTCAGAATGAACACTCACTTCTGAGTCAATTTACTCCTTTGCTAGAAATAGGAGAAAATTGGTTATGGGTGATTCAGTTTGTCATTTGCTCTTTTTCTCATCACACCACRAAAACTCTTGCGCTAACACTGTATTGCTAGTTACTTTTGCATCAAACAAAAGGTCAAAATGKTAAAACATTTTCTTTTGACAAGAGCACAAACTTCAAATGACCAATCAGGTCAGTCTCGTGATTAGAAGTTGTGAACTGAACTTGATCTCGATTCTGGCTCTGTTAATTACTTCCTGCAGCTCCAAGAYTAGTTGCATCATATCTACAACTTAGTTCCCCATCAGAGAAACATATACTTCTTGTCCATTTTGCTTCTAAAACASAGAAACAATCTCTTTCAATAGTCTTACGCAGTAGCAAGTCCAAAGGACTCTGAGATGTTAGGATCAAGATGGACTACTGCAGTGTACACAGGTTGCACACTTGACGCACGCCACAGTTGCAGCTTTCTCCTCTGCATTCCTACTGATCCTGTTCCACTTCACTTGAAAATCCACCATCTGAAAATATACCTATCTATGGGGTTTCAAAGTCTGACCATCTGATAAAGCCTTGGGTTCCAAGCAATAACATCACACAATTCCTATTCCTTACATTTTGMTATGAACTGGGACAATCGCTAAATTGATGGAAATAGATATGAAATTATTAGCATGTAATTAATAGTYCCCAGTTACAGAGTGGAAAACATGCAAGAGCACAGGGCAGTAGAAAAATCCATAACGTGGCTTCTCTGTCCTTCCACCTTCTCTCCCACCACCACTGTGGCACTTAAAACTTTTTTGCTGATTCGCTGGAAGTTTCAACACTGTCAACTGAAGAAGGCATAGCACTGAAGCGCGTACACACTAGCCKCATTTTATAAGCTTTTACTCTGCAAGAAGATCTAGAGCATTTACTGCATGGATTGCGTGGAAAAAAAGAAGTAGAAACTTGTAACAAAGGAGCTGTTGCCTAAAATTAAACAATTAAAACTTACGTAACACTTTATACTATCTAAGCTTCTCTACAGACCCAAAGAACCAGGTAACACAGCCTACATCTTAAAATAAGTGTTTTCCATTTATTCCAAAAAAGGGCCCGTTTGTTAAGTATCATAAGCCCTTTAGTTTGCACATATGGTAGTCACCTATAAACTTYACATTTACCTCCACTGGGATTTAAAATTCAATAGCTATTTCTTATTCTAAGTACAAAGACATAGTACTAGTGACGCTTTAATTGCAATCTCTTTAAAAACTGTTTTATGCCCTTCTCTTGACTTAATTACCTTGCTTCACRCAGGTTCACATCAAATCCTTAACATCATTTTACTGCTTCAGTGTTTTACTTCTGTTTATTTTGCACATTAAATACAAATTGTCATTTACAATGCCTTTTGCTTTACTTGCTTAATTTTAGCTTCATACCAGGGTTCAGCTAAGAAATCCCTAATAGCTCCAAAAAAAAAAAAAAATCAAATGTTACTCAGTTTCAAAGAATGATTAAGCTTAGACCTTCAGTTCTCCAAACTAATAAAGTTAATTTTTTCAGGACCAAAAGAACTACTTGTTTGACTAAGAAAACGGAAGAATTGCAGAATCAGGTCCAAGTTTTGTCTATATATACAAACTCWCAAATATGTTTCTATTTCTTCCTAACTACTAACTATAAGTATAAACTGCTGTGTTGCACAGCTCTTTTAAAAGTAGTGTAAGGTCTGCTAACTGCAAAGTCTTTTGGCTTCAAGTTATGGAGCTCTTCAAGCGGGTCACACGTTAAGCTTATTCATGTACAACACGTGAATTGGAAGCAAAGGATCAACTGCAGTGTTATGATTTTCACTGCATTGCAAAGTTCACTCCTTGGCTTTCTATTTTTACATTGTTTTTATACTATTACATCACTGAGAGGCTTTAAGTGAATACATTACCTGTTAGGTAACTAAACTTCAAAGGAGCACTTTTGACCTGTCCTATAACTTCAAGTGTCCAACACTCTGTGACTTCTCTTTATGGAAACCATAAACAGCTTTAAGAAGAAAAGATGATAGATGTGCATAGATAGAAAAGATACTGCTGCAATAACAGTACTACACCCGCTATTTTCTAATCTCAGTCGTCTTGGTGTACAACACCTGTCAGGTACAGAAACTATGCCTCTGCCTTTAAAGCAGCAAAGATATTAYGGCTAGGTTTATGGAAAGAGGTGGACTGACAAGGCATACAATTGTGGAAAAAGTAAAAAAGCCTGCAAAAGACTTGCAATTTGCAGATACTTTGCCTCTACTATTTCTGCCCCCAGAGTTCCCTAAATCCTTCCCAAAACAAGCTAGAGTTGAGACTGAAAATGATCATCTTTGCATGAGCTAGAATTCTGTAACACACAAAACTATCCATCACTATAGCAGGTTGCTTGAACTCATTGACCACTCAAATTGTCTGGGAGAAAATCTATTGGTTTCTATACATTGAGCTGCAAGGATAATATAGTACCTACAGCTCTCAGAGCATAAACTTTGCAATTCCCTCTGCCAACCTTTTTCCCAAAAGACTTTCTTATGATTAATGATAGTTGAACTAAGAAAAATGAATGTGGAACACTATAATACAGAAGACCGGAGCAGATGCCTCCCCCTCCTTGTCAGATGGAAAACAGGTTGGTGAATAATTAAGTCGTGAAGCTCCAAATCCTCCCTCGCGGGCTAAACTACAGGTAGGAAGACTAAATAATAAATTCTGCCTAATGAGTTATTCTGCATTTCCCCAACCAACTGATCAAATATGAATATCTAGTAAATACACTCTAATTGTCTACATTTAGGCCTGGAGAGAGAATGGAYACTTGAAGTGTTTAATCATGTAAATTTGAACAAACTCTGATCAAGAAGCACTGAATCTCTCTTATGGACACAGTAACACGGTGGACACAAGCAACATTAAGGATGAGTTGATGTTTATTCCTCATCAATTGTATGCAAGAATATATGCCCAAAGTTTCTTGTTGCAAAGAGCTTAAAGTGATGCTGAACTACTGCTTAACAGCAGTTTCTAGAAAGTAYACAACTGAAAGAGGCTTTGCTTTTAAAAAAGCCTAGTAAAAAGCCAGGGCACCCACCCACCCTGAGGCAGGGACATCGTGGAAGAACATCTACACCCATTGCTCCAGAATACTCCTAATACTGGGCACAGCCTGCAATTTAGAGGATCAGCTCACATGTAGCAGTCTTAATTAATTTAGTTTAACCTTCTTCCATTCCAAGACAGTAATGCCCAAATCATCTCCAGACAAACTGGGTTTACAACAGGRCAGAAGTACTTTTTCTGGCTCTAATTTTTTTGTGTGTGTGTTTTCATTATTTTTTTTTAACAGATATATGCAAAAATTGGGATTATCCCAATTACAGTATATGAAAAGTCATTGAAAATTTTCCTGTGATTGAGTGAAGAGCCGAGACAGCAATTCATTACAGATATAGAGGGCATTTTCTACTGTTTAGGCACATTCTTGCTAGTTTTATTTTAACAAAATAGAAACACTGATACATAGGTATCTCGGAGCATAAATAGAACAGAATTTTTAAGGCTGTCTCATAAAAAGTTTGCATCAGATCAGATCAAGTCGTTTTCTATTTGTCAAAGAGTAAAATATCACAGCATATTTTTTTACTCCCACGTATCTACTACTTAATGGGCAACATTTCACAGGCAATGTTGYTATATCCAAATGTACTAGGCAACTCTGAAATTGAAGCAGCTGTTCTGCAAGGAGTAGGAAATAGGTTAGGGATATAATTTTTATAAGACTGCTCATCTTTTGGCAGGAATGCTTTTCCCCAAGGAGCTAGTCGTTTACATGAAAAACTTGGACATAATGGAGCCAAACAGGCTTSTGTAATACAAGTAACTTTGAATCCCCTGGCAACTCCCTACTCAGTCCTATTTTTCSTGTCTTTCCTATACAGAGTTATATTCTAGCTCCCCTGAAAGATGAAGAGAGTTCTGAATAGGGAAGACAGTTAAATATAAAATACTTCAAATCAATAAAATATGTTCTTTGTGGCTGTTTTACTGACAGGAGCGATCTGTTCTTTCTCTCCTTAACCTCAACACCCTGAAGAAATTTCAAAGCACACCAAAGATAGAGACTTTGTGACGGCAGCCTAACCACAGTTGACAATCAACCAAAAATGCAAGTTAAATTGGGGGCAGGAGAGGGGGAGAACTTATTTGTTTGTAGGTAAAGAGATCCCTCTACTGGCTTTAAGTGATATTGCAGGGACAGCAATTTCCACRTATACCTGCTTTATTAAGGTCCTTATTTAATAATTGAACCAAAACATCCACTGAATAAATACAAGCTCATTTAATCTTTTATGTAATTTAATATAGCAGCAGACTAATCCCTAACTGACGAGGACCAGACTTTGCATGCAGGCAGGAACTCTAGGGGAGAAGACTTTAGAAACATCCACGTGACAAGACATACAGGTGAGAGGTATGTTTCAAGTCAAACACTCAGCAGAAGGTGCATCTTTTTTTCAAAGGAAGAAAAGAAGAAACCTCATCATTCACTTTGTTGCATGAGCTGTGCGGTGTTGGAAGCAGAAGTGCTTATCTAAACGCCTACAGCAACGTAAAAAACCCTAAACAGAATACGAAGCAAGTAAAATTAATGAACAGATACGGCACATCATTTTTATGTTAAATTGTGATCAACTAATCCTGTGCTTTGGGAATTTTACAAGCAGACATAATTAAATATATAGTCTTTACAGTGACCCTGCTATGATAGCAAAGAGCAAGCTGAAGTTTGGCTTAAGGTTGCRACAACTGGCTACTTACTCCTGTTCTGCATTAGAACTTAGAAGAAAGTTTAATTCAAGTAGTGTAATTTAAGATAATGTATAGACATGTAACAAGACAAATACAGCAGAAATATAAAACATACATCGTTGTACATGTTCAGACTCTCCCATCGGAAAAACTGAAACCRATAATGACCACTTACCACTTATAAAGGCTAATGATTTTTTCTAGGATCTAACTAAGACTATCAAAATGGTATTTATTTTAAAATATTTTTCTGTGCAGACTATGTGCCAGAATTTTCCTCAATCTTCTTGGCCACGTTCTTTTTAACACTGGCTTTAGGCAAATACATTTACCTTTCCAAGAAGTATTCAGACTAAAAAACTAAATTTGTYAGAAAAGGACATGCTAGAAATGCTRAATTATTTTTAAACTTTATGAAATAAAGAAAAAAGTGATAATAACATTAATGGTTTTGTCACTTCTGCTCTTCTGTAGTTGTGCTTCATCCAGCTCCTTCTCCATTTTCTCTCTTTCTAAATTCAAATCATTTAGCTCTTGATCGGTCCTTTTAATCCTCCTTTGTAGTTTATGATTCTCAGCAGCCTTTGTAAGGTTTTCTGAACGCAGCTCTGCTAAGAGGGTCTCTTTTTCCATCAAGAGAGCTTGATAATCCTCAGCACCCTGAAACATAATGCAGCATTCAAGTTCTATAAGGGTATTTTGTAGAGACTGGAAGTCTTTACTCCTTTTGCGTCCAAACCCACTCCCCCCGCACCTCTTTCCAGTACTTCAGAATTACGGTGCAAAAATACAGTGAAGTGACAGTTACTCACAAAACAGGGAAAATGTTACACTGAAAATTTTCTCAACTAATGTAACACAGCTTTCAATGACATCCAGCGCAGGATAACAAAGTCTTAGATAACTAAGAATTAGATAAAGGTTGACCTGCAAAGGAGTCCATAGTGCAAATTAGATCATATTATTATTATGTAGTAAGAGTTTTGGGAACCAATAAAGCTTTCTAGTTTTGGGTCAGTTTGAATCCAGACAAGGTCAAGTCATAAGGATATTTTTTATATGAAATAGCAAGTCTGATTTGTGTTCTTCCCCATCACATACTGTTACAGCTGGCCCCCGTGAAGTTCACAACAGAGATGACAGGATTAGTGGGCTATGCAGCATGACCTACTCACAGAGAACTGCCTTCAACTCAAGTTTGTAGCTAAGTAGCAGAGTAATGAGGAGAAAGGCTTGCTCTGTCACCCACCATGCAATATGGATTCTGTGGACAGGAGGGATTAGTTGCACACCTTTTAAACCTAGAACTTTTCAAAAATAATCAAGCTCTCATAAAAATGTAAGGGTTAAAATTTGAGTAATATTTCAAAGGAGGATTTCTATGCTATGAAAAAGCAAGCGTAAGCTATAGATTCACACAMAGACCAAAACGACCTGAAGAAGAAATAGGATATACTTTTCTCAATAGAGCACATTTAAAATTTGGGCTTAAGTGAAATAAATGGCTTTTGAAGAAATGGAGGTGCTCTGCGAGAACTAAACATTACTACTCCATTAGACTCTGAAATCAAAAAACAGTACAGTCAGTCACAAAAGCTTTAGGTGCATACACTTCAGAGGCAAGCGTATCAATCTCTTCCATTCCTGCTGAGCTAAGAGACCAAGTGGATGAACAAACATTATAAAGGAGGATTCATCACTGTCTCTAATGAGTATTAGTTAGTTTTATCAGACTTAGTTTTAGACGAGTTGGAAAACATTACAAGAGAAATCATGTTGTCTATTTTAATATCAAATTCTTACTTTCTCCCATTTTACATTTTAAGACCTTTATAATGCATAAATTATCATCATAAAGTCTTTTCTCCTCCACACACATGAAAGCATTACTACTACACATTTTCACAAACAACACTCCACTATTTTATAAACAGTAGTTTCACATTTATTATCTAAAAAAAAAATCCAAACAAGTGTCTCATACCCAGTTCAACTCTGCTACCATGAAGATTGTGCTGTTACCATACTTTTGGAAGAACAACCAAATCATTCTTAGGTCAACAAAGAAAGCTCAATATCATCCCAATTCCAAAACTATTTGTGTCTTTATTTTTAACTCATTTTGCTTTTACACATTTCTCCCTTAATTCTGAGTTGTTATAGAAGAAAAAACTCAAGAAACAAGATAAGTAATCTGACATTTTAACACTCTATCATTTAAATAATTTGATTTGGGAAATTTTTTTCAAAGTAAGAAAAACTAAACTTTTTAAACAACRTTTTAAACTAATTTCCATTCCTCTGCTTTCAAAGATACAAAGCACTACTTGCTGTGTGGAATTATGGAAAAGGGAGGAGCAGAGATGGGGGAAGCCACATTAATTGCTTGCTTCTTACCTTGAATTTTTGGATGTGCGCTTTGTGAGTTGCCTCTCGTGCGTTAGCCAATGAAGCATTTAGATCTTCAATTTCAGAATGAAGTTCCTCATTCTTTAAGTAAAGTAAAATGAATACTATGTAGAAAGAGTTATTTCCAAGGGATGGTGATTCAGTAATAGCTATCCCATCTCATTATCCATTCATCCAACTACACAAAACAAATACTTTAAAGAACAAAACCACCAAATGCATCATAATAAACCTTGTATAAAGAAATTCTTCTTATTCAACACTCATTAGACTGCCTATCACTCAAGTTAAGTATTTCCCACTCTTCCACAAAATCTGAATTTCAGCTGACGTTGACCTCTCCTATTTTAGCTGTCTTTATGACAGCTCCACTTACTCAACAACATAATATACGTCTCATACCTTTTAAATTGTGCTTAGAGCTGATAAAAATCAGTGTGCAACTGAAAACATTTCTCCTCGAAATTCTTAAGGGAGAAAGTACCAGTTAAGTATCTTTTTCCTCTCTCCTCCAGTCCAAGACCCAAAATTCTAGATAAACAGAACTGCTTACAGACATGACAGCAGCAGTTAAAGACCCACTAGAAGTCTCCTCACGGTTACAGTGAGATGGKCAACTGCTGCCACGTACACAACGCACACGCTCCTCTCCCAATGGCAGTCCTACAAACCAGCAAGATCGTAATCATACCTCTTTTTCCTTTGCTTTTAATGCAACAGTTAGCCCTTGAATGGTTCTATCCCTTTTCAAACCATTCTTCTTTTCAACAGCAAGCTCATTCTCTCTCTCTTGTAGCTCTTCTTGAAGTGACTAAATTAGATTATGTGAAAGTTGCATTAACTTCCCACTAAGAGACACTGTAACTGCACATTAATAAGTACATTCTCTCAGAGTTCTTATATCTTATTTATTACTCAGATTACTAACATAAAATATAGGTCCAAAATGCAAGTCATCATCTTAAAGATATGCTTGGAATATAGTATAAGAAACCTAATCTCATGGGCTGGCCATGAGTATCAGCTTCAATATTTGATGAGCATGCCCATCAGCTTTACTGAAAATTGTTTCAAAAACAAGGTGATCCTTCCTGCCATCTAACATAAAAGAGAATTTACCAGAGGACTTGCTTTGCTTTCTTTCCAGTCAAGGCCTCTCTGTATCTATGAATGCATAACAGAATAGATCCCAACATGCATTGTAAGTGGTYGAGGAAACAGAAACAAAACTAGAACTTACCTGAATTTTTTTTTCAAAGGAATTTTTCTCTTTTTTACGCTCCATTCTAATAGCCTATAAGAACAAAACAGTGTTACGGTGAAGTAAATTCATTCTAAACACAAATGTAACTCATTAAGCATTAAAATGAAGCAAAATGAGCTTAAAAACCTTGGCGGGGGGTGGGGACAAAAACTTAGTCTATGCCTTTTGGCAGGAATATATTGAATCAGTTGCTTCCTGGAAGTCTACAAATCTATCTGGGCACAGTATGAGCCTGTCCAAATTAAGAAAGAAAAAACAAACAAACAAAAAAAACCCACTACAAAACCCCACAGAACATGTTCTTTCATGAGACAGGACAACTGTACTTGCCGAGTTAATAAAAATGCATTTTTATGTGACATTTATGTATGTCAGCAAGATGCTTTTACCAAAGGAGATTTTAATTAGCACTTTTCCTTGGGGAGGTTACAGAATATTTTTTTTTAAAAAGTAATCATATATAAAAACAGAGTTGTGCAAAGGTATTAATCGGATTTTTTTTCTCCAATACTGCCTCCCAAAATGATCATACAGTCTTCCCACCTCCTATGAAACAATTAAAGATGACCGTTTTCATCTTGACACACAAATACTCTTGTGAAACCAGGGTAGTTTTTCCTGACACATATTGATTTAACTGCAAGAAGATCCAGAACTGAAAACTTTTAATTCCACTAATCAGTCCAATCGTAGAAGGTTCTCTTGTCTATTCTTGACATAAACAAAAACAGTGTGTAGGTACTGATCAATATTAAGTTCCAAAACAAAAGGGAAGAAAGTTTCTCAGAAGCATGACAGCCTTCATGATTACTTTCTTAATTCTGCCAGCTTTAATTTATCGTTTGAATAACCAATGGAGGGAAAAAAAAAACCACCACCACACACAAAAAAAGACAACAGCCTTAAGACCTGTTGCTACACTTCAGCTTTCAGGATATCTGTCTTCCTGTTTAAGATCCAAGTGAAATAAAAGACTGACTCTTAGCACCTTTTGTAAGCTAAAGGCTAGACTTTCACTTTATTTYATGAGATTTTTTTATGCCTACGTCCCTTACCACAGCTTTTTCTCCAGACCATAACAGTAGAGATACTTCCCAAAAATAAACTCTCAAGTCACATTCTTAACTTCTACAGAAGTTATGTCATCTATTGAGGGATCTATTAACATCTAGCATTTTTTTTTTAATATATACTTCTGTAAAGCAATTGCACAGTACCTATAATACAGGCATAAAGTCAATGGGAAACATGACCTCTCATTGAATGAATGGTAAGCATGGATAATAAGGATGAATAGTGACCACCAAACCACAATATAACCAATGAATGTTAAGGAAATGGAGAAAGGAGGAAGGGAATAACTGTGRAGAAGAATATTTTAAAAAATTGGCTTAAGTCACTCACATACCATCATGCACAAAGCCTTTAAAATYCTACACCACATGAGATTTATAACATATAACTGTTCAGTTTCCTCACCTCTATCTCACTATCTTTTTCATGCCTCAAAGCAATGGTAAGTTCTCTGATTTTTTCTGCTGATAAGTTCCCATCATAAGATCCACTCTGAGACTTTTCCTCTTCAAGGTGTTGAATTATAGCTTCTTTACTTTTCAATGACAGATTCAGTTGCTCTGTAAGTCTAAAATTATAAGATTTTTAATATTAATCTTGCATCATCTACCACCAATTCTCTAGTCATTACRGTAAATCTTGCAGACAACTTTCCTAGGTGAAGACGCCAGACAATACTTGTAAAACTTAGGGGAGTACTTTCACAACCCCTTCTCCCCCCAGGGAAACCAGAAAAGGTGCCTGGAGCCTTTAAAGCAAACAATAAACAGGGTTGAGCTATTTGCAAAGTGTTCATTCTTATTTTCTTCCAGTACCATTTCAAGTGTCAACACTTAAGCTTCAATATTTTAGTTACATTGYCCTTTATAGCACACACAAAAAGCTTATCAATCTAGTCCACTTCTTAGCACATACAACACCGTATCCTTACATGGTATCACTAAGTGTCCCTCAAGTATCTAGTTTCATTTATATTTGTACCTAAGCTGATGCTCGTTTCACATAAAAAAAAAACCTTAGGTCAGCACTATCTTCTTTGGTCAATACATATCTTGACACTTCCAGTATTCCAACCGATAAAAACAACACCGCCTGAGTTTTCTGAGATGTAAGGGTTATATGTGAAAACTTTCTGCCGTAAGATGCCAGCTGTGATTCTCTTAGTACTTTGTAGCCTAGATGGTGAAAGTATCTTTTTAACACAATATGAATTCCAGATGTGCTACTCCCAGACAAGTTTAAAGCATCGCACATTAATATTTGATTCACTTCAAGAAGTCAAATATTCTCYTCTTTCATAGGCACTATGTTTTTCTGGTCCTGTGAATCCACTGATCTACCAGCATGTAATTATAGAAGACCCTGCTAACACTGGATCATGGGGAGGGGTGGGGGGGATGAGGGGCAGGGAGAGGGGAAAAAAAAAAAAAAAGTCATTCTTTGTCATACTCCACACAGCTTTCACTTTAGTGATCCAGTCCTGACAATTTTTTTTCCACACTTTAAGCACTGTTTTCACACAAGCTATAGAACTGGCAACTCAAGTACCTCTGAAAGGGACTAGTTTTATAACTCCTTCCGAGCTCCAGTCACTCAGGAGAGCAGCTGTGTTCATGCAGATGACTAACAGAGAGAAAGAGGAAGACAGGAAAGGCAAAGGGGAAAGGAGGGAGATACCTTGAGAGCCAGGTTATAATTACTGTGGTGGCACACAAGGTGAAACAGTTTGATAATTTTGTGCCACCGTAGATTTCAGAATTGCAGTTTTCAATCCATATGCTTTTACAAAAACTGTCTGGAAAACACTGCAACCTTGCTTTGGTCTTACTATACCGTAAAACCCATGACACTAAAGCCTCAGGCCAACATAACTTTCTGTTACCAGGGCAGACCAATTATGCAGTTACTTACAGAGCAGTTACTTGCAGGCTTCAGTCACAGACAGACAGGAAAGGATACTCCAAAGTATAAGGGATCATAGTGATCTTTTGATCTCCACTCTGGGCTCACATCCCCAAACTAACTAAGCTTTACTGGGAGGCTTGCCAGGCATGTATTTTACCCTACATCTCTTCAAAAAAAAAAAAAAAAACCCACAACCACCCACAACTCTCCTCCAAAGTACTGAGATTTGAGTTTACACATTTTCCCCACCTAAAGTTATCAAACAACTCACACACCTTTCCAASTACCTACCAAACAAAGCAAAGCCAGTGCTTTGCAAAGCACAATCAAAACCATGAAGCTCAAACACACTATGTTTCTCTTCCCATTAGATTTACCAACCTCAACAGATACATCACTGGGACTGAAGAGTACATAAACACCGTGAAAGCAGTAAGCGAACACAAATGATAGAGTCAAGTTCTATTCAGCAATGGTTTCAAGAAAGCAGCGCACAGGAGGTTAAGTCAGCAAAGTTACAAAGATGCTTTAAAGCCGGACATGCTCATGTCACATGCATACTGACTCTTTGCTGTGTTCATTTAACAGCGGAATAGGAAAGGTGGCCAGTAACACTCACTCATGTACCTGAGGGTAGGATCAAACTATTAAAACCTATATCCATGTCGACTCTTCGCACTTTAAACAGTAAAAGAATTCCAGAGGTTAGAAACATCACCGGCAAGAATTCTGACCTGTCTTTCTCAGCTCCTGTAATCATACCCAGATCCTTTGCAGGGGCATTCATAATTGAAGAAAGTTTCTGCTCAGCAGCTATTCTCAGAGCTTTCTCCTTCTCTGTCATTGCAATGGCTTTTTCCACATCTTCTTGGGCAGCTTTAAGATTCTGTAATTAAAACACACAATCCTGATGCCTGTAAGAACAAAATGATCACAAAATTCTTCACATACTGAAGTTTCTTCTACCAAACATATGTTGGCATGTTTAATTTCACAACTTTTACCAAGTAGTTCAAGCGCTTTGCAAACGTTTCTGAACTCTTTGTGTCTGCATTTTCAAGATTAAGCCATTTTCTGTGGTACATAAAGAASGGAAGTTTGTTTCAAAGAAATAAAACAAATACCCTAACTAACAGCAGAACTGGAAACAAAAGTGTCCCTATGCTAAGGCTTTAGATTTAGCTATTATAATTTGGCTTCGTTCCACTGTCCTCCCACTGTAATAAATAGCTACACTTAAATTAAAGAGGTTAAAGAAGTGCTTTTTTATTCAATCAGAGATGAAATTAATATTCACAGGCTTGCTGTAGCTAATTGGAACTCTCTCCAACATCATTTATAATATTTTGCAAGAATTGATAAAGTATGAACCAGACATTTTTCTCTTGAACAGCAATGGAAACAGAGATAACACCCAGAGATTCCAGTCAACTTCCTCTAGTGACCCAACTCATGGGGATGGGGAAACACCAGAAAAACCACACTTGTCATACACTACGTAAAATTTGTTTCAGATCTTCATTTTTATATTGTAAGCTTCCCTGCTGCGCTCACTGAATTTTGCTCTCTACGAAATAAAAGCCTCCTTGTAGCCTAAAAAGAATTCCCCTCTCTCCTTCAAGTCTATACTAAAAAGCGTATCTCKTTGGGGGAGGGTGAAGAAAAAGTCCTTCACCACTAGACTTCACCACTCAYCCTCTCACCTGAAAAGCTGTTCTGCCAGTATTCATATTTCAGTCAAAAACTCTGAAGGAAATTTGTTAGCGTTACCTGGATTTATATAATTATATGGTGCTACATAAACAAGTGACTAATACTACTCAGCAGTGTTTACATTCATAAGCGTAATAAAATTAATGTCAGAGGCCAACACTATCTTCAGGCTACAGAAAATACCCTATCACCATGAGATTAGAATATTTGCCCTTCTGCCTATCAGATCTGGGAAACACCAGTCTGACTGGCTGTTTTGGTACAGAATAAGTAATTTAGGAACTTCTCTACCTATCCAGTAGCACAAAGAATGCTTTGAGGAATCCCAATTCCACTAAACAGAAAAAAAGGTCATGGAGATTCCACTAAACAGAAAAAAAGGTCATGGAGATTCCCCCCTCCTCCTCCCTGAAGGAGCTCACTGCTTTATGAATACTGCTAAATCATCCTGATAGAAAATACCATCAGGAGATTGCTACCAATATCTTCCGTGACCAATTCATTCTTCAGGGATGGGAAAGCAAATATTGGAACATACTCACTTGCACTATTTGTATTTACTCACAGAAAGAGCACCAGACGCCTATCCCCCTCACAAACACAGCTACAAAATCCCACACCTACAGGTAAGTGTATACAGTCAATGATGGAAAACAATCATGAGCCTATGTATTTCTAGAACTTGACACAAACATTTCCAGCACAGACCATTCRATATCAAATTTGTTCTTTACAAGAAACTGAACTTCTCCTTGCTTCTGAGAAAGCGTGTTATTCATACAGAGAATTTTTTTTTTTTGCCTTTACACTACAAAACGAAGAAAACATGAAGCAATTCCCCTGTAAAAATATTGGCAATGGCTCAACAATAAATACAGGAATAAACTCTCTCAACCACAGACAGAAAGGAATTAAAAAAGACATTGTTAACAATAACCCTGTGGAACAGGAGAATGTTATGCAAAAAGGTGATACAGTGACGGAGAAGCCAGTAACATTTGGCAGATGAAGGTCAATAACAACAGAGGGTAAGGCATGCAGGCACACACAGGGAAGCGCCCACCGGTTCACCTACCCAGAAGCTGCCACAAGTAGGACCCCTCTCTCAGCCTATAATGAGCACACAAGAGTGGAGATATAAATCTGAGATTCTGTGGCTTTTTATACCGCAATACTGGGGTCCCCTATAAAGATGGGACATGACAGGAGTGCTTACAGAGTGGTTTCAGCTATTTCTGAAGCTGAGACATTATCAGTAGGAGCGTTCAAAATCCAGACCCTCTCCCTCTAAACAGAGACTGCAGTTCTGAAAACATCGCCTCCTCACACTGGAATTCAGGAATCAAAGGTTTGTGCTGAATGTACAATACCACCAATAGGTATGACTTTCCTGAAGAACTGCTATCCTCATATTTAACAGTTCAAGAACAGCTAAAAACACCTTCCCTTTCATTGTGGTTGGTTTTTGTTGGGTTTTTTTTTCTTGTGTTTTTTTTTTTTTTTTCTCCCCCCTCTGGTTTCACACTGGCTGTTTTTCCAGGAAAGCTGGAACAATTTTGAAAATGTAGGTAGATCACAGTATCAAATCTCAGACAACAGTTCAAAGACAGTACTGATTTCTAACTGTTCCTTCCATTTTGGCCACTCACCTCTTCCAGAAAGTTTATTCTGCTAGTCAGGACTTCTTCCATTTCTTGCATCTTCTTTTGTGCCCCTTCTTTCACGCACTGTATTTCGGCATCACCACCCTGGGCCAAGCTTTCAACTGCCTTACTGAAAGACCAAAATATAGATAGAAATCCCATTGCATATCAAAGTGGAAAACATTTAAAGTGCAAAACAAGTGTCTTCCACTTTATCTGTACCTGCTTGTCACTTTAAGGTTATATACAAACATCTGCACACTATATAGCAATTTTGGTAGTATAGTCTGAGAGTTCCACACACAAGCCTTGCCACAGTGGATAAGCAAGCACTTTATATGTATGATGAAAAAGTGTAATATTTCCTTCATATTTTTAAAGGTTCCAAATACAGTATCAAGCCTTTGGTAGAGTTGTATTTTCTCCAGAAAGCAGCACTGAAATAAACTGAAGACACGCAGCTGCTGAGACTTCTCCAATTGCCTTTTCAGTAATTATTAATACTTGTAAGAAAAGAACAGCTAGTGTTTCCTTACTAAACAAAGGATGACCGCTTGTTTATGATTTCCACCTAAATTTTGCTTCCTATTATGAACTTGTGCAAGGTTCCATTCAAAGCCCAGCAACACCTTTTGACAGCTACCTGGGGAGACCAAATAAAAATTAATCTGGTCCTCAGGATCTACTTGAAACTAGGCCTCTCTGAACTACTGAAAAAAGGCTAATTGGTAACAATTCAATGCCATGTGATGCAGGCCACACAAAGAAAATTCCGTTGAAACTGAGGCCCGTGTAGCAGTCAGTAGCTGTCAGTCATTGCCAGCTTGGATTAGTTTTGGACCAGACATCTAGAAGGAAACAATTAAACAGGCTATTGTCAGCCCTACAGTCATCCATTCCCTCCCCAGAGCATACTCCACCTTGCCCACGCCATACGGCAACTTAGCACTATGTAATTTTTACATAAGTAGTACTATTTAGAAAAGAGATTTTAACAGAAAAGCAGGCATTTTAAGTGCATTCATTTTTATAACATTAAAAACCACAAGATTCATTCTAGATTAGCTCTGAACTGCGCTCTCAGCCTTACTGAGAAGTGTTTTGTGTACTGTCTTCCCAATCCAGTGCTGTAAAAAAAAAAAGTTCACCTGTTCAGACAGTTAAGCTCTTAGCTTAACTTCTACAACAGGAATGCTAAACCATTCCCAACTAGGAGGTCATTTATTTACCTGAAAAATACAGTAGAATGAAGGATAATATCGAAGTCACACCATCCAGTATAACTACATTAACATCATTGTGTGTTTAAGAATTCACACATGTAACGAATAAAGTAATTTCTAGATAAATGCCCTTAAAATACTACTTGGGGATCCTCATATGCCTAAAACATCAGAAGAAAACAAACAGAAGCAAGATCTTGGAAATCCTAAGTAACAGAACATCGAGAAATATACTGGTACTTACGATGCTTTGATGAGTAGTTTCTCTCTCTCCTGCAGATCATGCTTCAGACTTTCTATCTCAACTTTCAGCTCAATGTTCTAGGACAAAAGAATGAAAGTGTCTGGAGAGAATTCAGAGGTCACCCTATCCAAAAGTTATTGGCAAAGTGTAGATTACTTCTTGCTTGGACCAGCAAATATAAAGTGTCACTGGGCTAAGAATAACATAGAGACATTTTAGCTTTTAAAGGACGCACTTTGCAAGGTTCAAGACTTTCAGAAATCTCAAAAAGCATTTAGGACCACAGTACCCAAGCAAGATAAATCCCCTACACACACACACACTTAGCTACTATAATGGGGAAGAGTGCAGATCAACTTGGGAGTTTCCAGGGCTTCCATGCATGGTTTTTCTTTGAGCTATGAGATATTTTCTTTTCAATTTCTTTTAAAAAACTGATTGTACCAACTATTGAGGTTTTTAATAATCTTAAAATTGTTATAGCCTGAGAAAACTACTCATGACAGAAGTACACACTGTACAAAGAACTACTTGGCCTGCAAGTTGACAGATACCATTTCAATACATTAGCAATTACAAGACAGACACCAGTGTAGAAGACCAGGACAGAAGACCAATCAGCAACATTCAGTTGAAACCATGACCTAGCTAAACATCAATGTACTTAACTACTGCAACAAGCATCAAGAGAGACTGAAGTTTCCATCCTATTACAGAAAAGAGACCTGATGCAAACATCTGTTATAAATAACATGCTACTGCATTACCAAAATGACTTCTTTTCCCTTCTAGAATGCAGGCACCACCAAAGGGCCTAAGAAATGCTTCCTATCATCTGTAAACCTGAAACAACGAGGATGCAAGACATACGACTTGACTCAAATCCTTCTTCCAACTTAAAAAGATACCAGTTTTTCCTACAAACTGACATAGAAATCAAATAGATTTCCTGAATCCTGTACAAATATGCATTCTTTCAATTTAGAGCAATAAAACTAGAAGCTATACACAACCCTAATACAACTTTATCTACATCCTTCAAAGGAAGCAGCTTTGAGCTGGAGTGCCCAAACAATCTCCAAGTAGCTGTCCTGACATCTGGTAAACCCAGTGAACTGAACTGCTCGATAGTAGAAAGCAGAATAATTACACACCAAATTCAGGGGATGCATGCTGCTGCTTCTATTCCCCATTCAGTTCATGATTTCAGCAGCACAACTACTGAAGATTCATAACTACTTACTGGAAGCACAACATCTCTTAATCTGTCCCATAACTACGGACACTCACGCATTAGAAACTAATTTTTCCATGCTTTAATTTAGTTATTACTGAAAAGGATTAGGCCAGAACAAAATAAAGTTATCATACCAAAATTTCTAACAATAAGGACTTAGAAGTTGAGCAAAACAGGTAACCTCCCCACAAAACAAACTCTTCAAAAAGATATATAATTCTATTAAATTATTCTAAATGCATACAATTTTGTATATTTCTTCAGTGGGACCATCAAACTTCTGCTGCATTCGCTCCTCCAGAAAGTATATACGAAGCTTCAAGTTGAAGTTCTCTTTTTTCAGATCTGTGATTTGCTGTGAAATAAGAAGGAAAATGAGCAAATTATGTCATGTGTTTCAGACCAAGTAAAATAAAGAGTGAAAACTACTATCATTTGGTTTTGCTCTCTGCAGTGCAAAATTAGAATTCAACCCACAGGACTTGGTTAAACGGGTACATATGTGTGGGTGATACACACACACATATATTCAAATTGTGAAGGTGTTACTAACAGCATATGATACCCAAGTCAAAAAATGAAACATCCTTCCCTCCAAGATAGTGTCACCCAGGGAGCTGCAAATACTCCAAGCCCTTCAACAGGTTTGTATCTTCTCCAGCTTCAGCACCTACCACAGAACATATTTTTCTCCCACCACCCTATCCCAGCCATAACATTTTTTTTCCCCATCTCCATTCCTCACCTGAAGAAGAAGAAATYCCACTCCAGCCTACCCCTTCTGAATGGTTTAGGGTTTGTTTTTTGGTTCTATTTAAGATATATAGGCACATGGGCACGCACATAAACTTTGTGTGTTTGTGTAAGATGTTATCATTACCTTGTGTTTATTTTTAGCCCTGCAAAACTCTGAGACACAAGCACTTAAGCAAGTAACAATTATAAAATATTGTTTAAAAATGTATAATACATGCTGTTGTGCAGACAATGCTCTTTAGAATATTCCTTAAGTACTAAAACATTGTCTGACTTTACACAAAAAGAATCCAAGAGAGTTTTCTAAATCTAAAAATATTAAGTAGTTCTATCTTCTATAAAACAGAACTTCAACAAAATATAAGACATCACGTTGAAACAAAAGTATTTTCTTGGCAAAAGCTTGGGATGGTAGCCTTATTCATGGGAAGAACAGCCACAAGCACATAAGGCATGTGAGCCCAATCGAACACCAATAAAACCTTTATCCCATCCCATAGTTCACAGTGCAATTCTTTGTGAAAAAATTGCTGATGATTTTTAACCTTCTTAGTAGAAGCAATAACGTAGTTGATGGTTTCATTAAAGAAAGGAGACTCCCTCTAATTTTTTTTTARGATACTAAGCATAAAACATTCATTCAAATAAGACTCATGTCCCCTGCCAGATGCTTTCAGCAAAAGGAAATCTAATATGTTACAGAGCTACTAATAAAATATTTATGTAGGCTTTTCCAGAACAGTATAGTACCACTTGTAAAAATTATTAGCAATAMCATTCTTAAAATATTTGGCTTGTGAAACCTAAGACTATTTTCAGAACCTGCATCTGCAACTAATTCTTCAGTTTAATAATCTTTGCCCAGCAAGATGCCTCGTCATTATTCACGCAAGTAAATATCATCCAAGCAACTGAAAATATGCTTGACTACACAAACTTTGTGGCCCATTCACGCATCCTGAAGAAGCCTGTCTTTAGAAGCAGTAGCAATACATATATTTATCTTTGTTACCCCCCACAATTCCAATTGGGTGACCACAAACAGTAGTGGATATAAACTTGAACTATGCAAGTTGTAACTGTTTAAACCGTGATACCTCATGAGTATCACAGAGKGCCTTGAGTAACTGGAATTACTATTTTGGAACATTCAAACATATGTAAGCATGAAAACAATGCAACTTTGTACTTCAATTCAAGTCACAGAGCCAATACAGAATATTGCTCAGAACTGAAATCCTTATTCAAAGCAAAGAAATTAAAGATTTCTTAAGTGAAGCAAGGCCGCAGAACTGGGCTAGATCCTGCATGTCTTGCTGGCAAGTTCAGCATTATGTTCAACTAGTGAGAGCAGACCTTACAGAGTTTGGTTTGGTTTGTTTGGTTTTTTTTYTAAGCCRTCAGTAGATCATTCCTAACAGTTAGTCTCTGTTCATTCAGAAAAAGTCCAAGTGCCACAGACACYCTGAAATTGTGAGTTGAACTTCTAGTTAGTCTTCACACATTCAGTACATTTCTGAGTCAAAAGGAAAAAACAATTTCAAAAGAACTCAGCATTCCTTAATGCTACTCACATGTATTTCAGTGGCAATAGAAATAAACCAAAGAGCTTAAGGGTACTATTTTCAAAAGGCAAACAAAACAGACTACACAACCATAAACCAAGAAGTGAAACAAATGTTGTCTCTGACATTCAGTTTCTCAGAGGAAAGTTAATTCAGGCAAACTACAATTAAAAAGTTATAGCTTAATAAAAGACAACCTGTAAAATGCGAACAAGTTCACACTACAACAAGATTTTAATGGCAATCCTCTCGACTTATGTATTTAAAGACTGGGTCTTAATTCCTTTATGCATTTTGATTTCTGTATTTAAAAAAGGAATGAAAGAGAAATAGTAGACACTTCTCGAAAAAACAGGACAATGCAATACACTCTACACAGAATATTCCACACCATGGACAGCATGGTAGCAAATACCACTTGCCTAGCTCGGTTTAGCTCCTYTCCAAGTCTGCATAGAGACACTTTWATGCAAAATGGCATCTGTCAGCAGAGGCTGTGGTTTCACAGTGCAACACAGTTTTTGTCAGCAGAGGTCATTTTACAAGACAGCAAAACTCTAACTAAGTGGGTTTGGGGAGACAAGAAAAAACCCACAAATATTATTACATAGTTCCCTAAGTTGATACCAATCATCCTTTCTATTCACAAACATCTAATAAACCATAATGAGGTCCTCAATTAAAGATGGCTTTCACTTTGCCTATGTCATCACATTTTCTATCACAAGCTGGTTCTCCTCCCATATTGCAAGAAAGTGGGGCACACCATAAATACTAAAAAAAAAAAAATCTACACCTCTAGCTCAGCATCTTCTCCAGGTCTAAACATAAAAGGACCTTTTCTACATGGATCCACTCTTCAGCCCAACCAAGGGCCATTACACCCATCCTGTTCCCTCTGAGCTGCAAGGCAAGGAGCCCAGTCTTTTCATTACTTCCTTCTCATATCCTATATAAATAACATARCCTCAAAGATCAGCAAATTCATGCAGTAATATATATATACACAAACCATCTCCAAGCAGGAGATATCAGGAACTTTACACGCTAATTCAGATTTGTTTTTAAGTGGGATAAGAACAGCCTTACAATGTCAGTCCAAAAGCACATCTAAACGCAGCTACTACTAGATGCTGGGTAAATAGTAAAAGGACAAAGAAAGTAAATGCTCCCTTTCTCAAGTTTAGCCTTCCAGCTACTAGCAATCTTGAAGACTCAAAAACAGAAGTTACAGAAATATCTCTGTGTTTAATTGTATTTAATTCTTCCTTTACTTGAATGGATTTTTGAGCTTCATTATACTGTTGGCATCCATAAAAGCCTACGAGAAGTTCTACAGCTCAGTTTAACATAAGGGGTCTGTACATACCAGGAAGCCAGAGGTCTGTGGGGAGACCCTTTCTCCTCTACATCACACACAACAAATAACATCAGATTTTTCCCCCCTTCTACAACTTTTTCCCCTATGCAAATGAACGCTGCAGATAAACCACTTGCAGAATGTACATTCTAGACTGAGGTCTTTGGCACATACCACAGTAAAAGATTTTAAGYCCATACTAATGCCAAAGCAGTGTCTTTCTACCCCAGCCAACACACAAAAACAAAAGAGAAAGTGAAATAGATACAGACTGTAAAAAACATCCTTCACCAAGGCTTTCCAAAACAAGCTTTAAATTCTGAGCGAAGATCATAGCTTTCTCCTCAGAGGGATATAAGGCCACAAGAAACTGGAAGAGTTTAGGAGAAACACTCATTTMAAACATAACAATGCTACAAAAAGTAACAGCAGTTACAGAAGCACGCTAAAAACTGCAGACACTTGAACACACCCTGAAGATASCAAGCCGCAGCCTTTATCTGTAGAATCATCTCAGGGATTTTTGATTGCTTTCCCCTCTACAGTTTCTTCACACAATCGTAAGAACTTGAGTTAAACAATTTAAAGCTTTTTATGGGGGAGTTGTCCTGCAACACAGGTATATCCCAACCAAATCATCATTCAGCAGTTACAAACAATTGGCTTATTCAATTTAAATAACCAATACAATTAATATATTAAAAAAAAAAATCTAATGTTTTCCTTTATATTCTAGTAAGTGCCAAAAGCAGTTTTATCTACAGAACTGTCACAATGATACTAGGCCTTTACAAYAGAAGTATTCCAAGCACAGTTGTACATAAATATAAAGGTAAAAGGTATTATAGAGCATCAATGAATTAAAAAGCCAAATCCTGTACTAGTCTAAATGAAAATAAACCAAATGCTTCCCTGAAATAAATCAACTGCAGATTTGCAAACCAAGTTCTTATRTTTCTGGTGATTGCGTGAACTTTTGAGCAGAGGGTGCCAATTTTTGTTTTGCAATTTAAGAGCRGCAGTTGGCTAGTCTCAACAACAAATTTTTGCCTCTGTTTTTGAAAGCGATACTCAAGAAATGGAGGTTCAAAGCACAGATAGCCAGCTGGTCACACCTCCAACAGATCTGTGTTGATAACACAAACTAAGAACCTGACCCAGAGAGTCAACACTTTAGCTGGCATGTTAGAAATATCTTGGCCATACATCTGTCACCAAGTCTTATATTAAAAGTCTGCTTACATTTTCATAGTCCTTCATGGTCCGAGCTCTAGTTGGTGAGACTGTATCTTCTGCCACATCTGGTAACACTAGACATTTAAGAAGACAGAACAAGTTCAGACAGCGAAATCTCTAAGCTAGGCTTCAGTTTGGAAACAGCAAAGGCCTACATTAATCTAAACATAGTAAAAGTACAACACTTTTTGGGAAGTGAGGGAAGCATTTTTTTGCCCCTTGTTTACATGACGTGTTAGTGCTACTAAGTAGTTAGCATCTAGATTTCTTTCTGATCACAGTAAGTTGTCTATCACTTAAGCTCCCAAATTCCAACATCACCCATTTAAACCAATATGTACACTGAAATTAGGCTATGCCAGGTGCACTCGCAAGAACAAGTCCTCGGAGCAACTACAAAGGACTCCCATATTAGAATTAAGTCCTATTAGAAACTATTAGAAAGCAGTTMGGTATCTTACTGGTCACTGGACAGGCCTCCACCTTAGACTCASGGAAACCATGGACAGAGGAAATGGCCAGTATCTACGTACCTAAAATGTAATCTCTCCTGAATGTACGTGTACTTAAACTTCAGTTTGCACACACATTCTGTAACAGCCACATTTAACAGGACTGCATAACTTATTCCCATTCAAATCTGTGAGAGTAAACTTTTAATCAGAATAATGAGATTGTATAAAACACGTAGCACTTACATCATCCTAAATGTAAAGAAGAAGTAGCTAAGGACTCAGACTGACTCTCATGCTAACTAAATGAAAATGTTTCATTTAAAGTATTTCCAAAATTGTTATGCAACTACATAGAGCAGCCTTTAAAATAACCCAAAGAACACCAGTCAGTGGTTCTTACATCTTGACATTCTACCTGATTTCACAAGACAGCTTTCCTAGAGAACATGCAGAATACAGCAACGTTCTTTTGCAGCATTGGTACGTTTCTTGTATTTGCTTCCTTTCATGAGCAAATAGATCTTCCTGGTAAACCATCTAATTTGTCTTAGTTTCAGTTACGTACTTCATCTGTACAATGAAGTCAGCCAAGTTATGTTGTTGGATACAAGCATGCATAAAGAGAAGTCAAAAACATACACCTCAAATTTACATAACAGAACATGGAACTGTTAACAACACAGATAGAAGGTTTCAAAATAATACTACTCAGCCATTTCACTTTAAAATAAGTGTTTCAAGCCAGTCTCACATGCCTGAAGATGAACATAGTTACATGGTCATCATATAGAAAAACATACTGAATTACAGCTTCTGTTCAACAGGAACTAGATAGGAAGGCTTCTTAATGCACGAATAGATAAAAGCTGAGATACTGAGTCCAGATCGGGTCTCCAGGCAGGAAGTAACTCTGAGCAGCTGAACTGGAACACCTAATGATAGGCAGCATCCAACTTCCCTAAAACTAAGCAGAAGATGAAACAGTAGTATTGCCTTGCTGGATSTTCTAAGTATTTTAAGGACACGCGCCACAAAACCGCTGATCATCTTATGTGAGACTCAGAGCCATCATGACCACAGGCAACAGAGCCGACAGTAGTAATTGCAGCAGTTGCCGGCGTTCTGTAGTCTTAAAAAAACAGAACTTACAAAAAGCTGCATCACTTCAAGACATTTYCTGCCTTTTTTCCTCAGGCGTGAGGCCTTTCCCTCAGGTTTCGAGACCCGCGCGAAGCACCGAGCCCCCGGCGGGGGCGGGCGGGGCTCCCCCGCCAGCAGGGCTGCCGCGGTGGCGGGCTCGGCCCCCCGGGCCGGGCGGGAAGGCGCCGTGCCGGGCTGCCGGGGCCGCGGGGGGCTAACCGCCGCCCCCCTGCACCGCACGGGCGGCTCCCGCTCGCCACCCGGCCTTACCTTCGTCGCCGGCCGGGCCGGGCTGGGGGTCCCCGCGGGAGACGTCTGGCAGCTGGGAGACACTGACGCTGAGGAAGGAGGAGGACACCGCTGAGGAGCCGAACGCCCAGGGGGGTGTCGGCCCCCGGCACCCGCTCGGGACCGGCAGGCCCAGCCCCGCCACACGCACCAGCGGGGAGGGGGGCGGCGGGCCCGGCGCCTCAGCCCAGCGCCCGCGGTGGGGCCAGCCCCCGCCCCACGGCCCCGCCCGCCTACCTGCCCTCAAACACCACCGGCAGCGTCAGGTCTTCCCCCGGCAGCGAGTCCATGGTGCCGCCGGCCGGCGGGGGCCGCCGGCGGCCAGAGCTCCCGCTCCTTTGTGCGTGGTTTTGGCGGCTTCGCTGGAATTCAAACGACCGCGATCGCTTCCGCCATCTTTGCGTCGCCGGAGGTGAAGCCGCTGAAGCCACCGCGGAAGGGCGTACGGGGTGGGCACCATGGAAACTGAAGGGAAGCCGCCATGTTTGCTGCGGGCGGTGGCTGAAGTTGGGCGGGCGGATGCCATGTTGGCTGAGGGCAGAGTGGGGCGGGGGATGATGGCAACTGCCRGCTGGGCAAAGGGAGAGAAAGCCGTCGGGCGCCATCTTGAATGAGGGAAGCAACAGAGACGTCCGCCAGCCGCCATCTTTTTCAAAGCAGGACCGGCGACGATGTTAAGCTGTCATCTTTACTGAGGACACAGCGGGGCGTTCCCGGGCACAGCTGCCATCTTTGCTGAGGGCAACGGGGGGCGCGCTCTTCCGAGCGTGTGGCGAGGCGCCTGAAGGGCCCGGCCGAGGCGGGAGCTGGGGCGGGGGGACAGCGCTGCGAGGAGCCGCCCCCGCCTCTCCCCGGGTGGCTTCGGGCCCTGCTCCAAGAAACACGGGTTTGGAAGAGGCTTTTGCTGGGGTGCGCCGGGACCCCGGGCTCCTGCCAGGCCTGGCAGCGCCGCTGGAGCTGATTGTTTCCATGTCCTCYGCGGCGCCAAACCACCGTCAGACTTGGAGAGAAAAATAATTAAGCTTTAGTTTCAAATTCTAGTCACTATTCTTTGTAACTGGCAGGGCTGAAAATCTGGGAAGCCAGCTGCTGTCATAATCCGTCCTGCATTGAAGCAGGCCAATTTTGAAACAATTGGGTTTGGGTTTTTTTTGTAAAGCAAAGATGTAAGCGTTGCAGCTCTCGTACTTTTTCGGGGAGAAAATGCAATTATGTTGGACATTTCAGAACATCGACAGTTGGAAATGCTAAACTGAATTAAATACTGCCATCGTTTCCCCTTCTAGACGCCGCTGTCCCCGAGGGCGCGCACAGAGGAGGGCCCAGCCTGGGGTGACCCGCGGGAGCAGGTGGAGCTCCAAACCTCACCTTCCTTCTCATGCTCCTCACCCTCTTTTTTAATTCATTATTGGAAACCTGCGYGTAGGATTGAAACACTTTCCTGCAATATTTACAACCTCAACCAGGGCATCGTGCTAGGACTTACTCTCAGCATTACCTGTAACATGAGGAAACTCCGTTCCAGCGAGTCACTCGCCGGGCTCTCACCCGCAGGAATAACCCTGTGCTTAAGCGTTAGATTCGGTTTCCTCTTCGGTACCGAGTGTGTCAYGTTTCACTTACTATCATCTGGGTAGAAAATAGGACATGGGAAAGGGCTGACCATGGGCCACGGTAATTTTGTGGTTTTTTTATTATTCCAGATTGTCATGGTGCCCCGTTAGCTCCATTTTCTCCAGGGACCTGCTCCAGCTCTACTCTCTATTCAAAACAGGTGAAAGCCTGTAAAATGCCCTAGTCTGGTGGTAGCAGCCACTGCACCCACTGGGTGTGTATGGTCACAGTGGGCTTCCCRTACCTACTTCTGTCTATCAATTTTATGTGTACAAGCGCATGATGGAGCAGCTGTTACTGCCCCAAACTGCCAGGGAACGCCAGGCACTGCTTGGCACAACTAAGCTCTTAATCTCCTCTCCTATCCAGTTGGACATGCCTGATGCTTTGCTCTTGGGATCTGAAGACCCTAAGAGATCTTCGGTCCCTTCAACTCCCCCACCGCCCTCGGGAGCCATTTGTCACCTTACGTGACTGGGTCCCCTTCTGCAGCGCCTCACCTTCTGCCAAGCTGAAGTTAAGTTTGCAAAATCGGGTCTGCCATATGGCACCAGGATCTGATCAGCCAGTCTGAAATGTGGCTTCATATGTTTACAGAGCAGATCTTCATAAAATGAATGAGTCCACTTACTGAAAGGATGATACCAATTTGCTCTTGTTTAAGGTTACAGTAAGGTGTTACATATTTGATGCATATCATTAAATCAGCATCCATCAGCCACAAGTACGGCGCAAATCATCCACTGCTTGTGTGCTATGGGCTGGTAAAGCACCTCTGTGTCTGCAGAGCCACCRTTCACGTCCCAACGTACTACCTTTCGGAAGGAAATCAGCAGGGCCCTCCTTGTTAAGTTTATCACTTCACAAAACGGTTGTCTGATGAACAAAGACATATAGATATATTCATGTATATACACATAGACATGATGGAAAATTTCCCTTAGTTACTGCACTGCCCAATGTTTTAAAATCTGCAGCAACACCAAGAAGCTGCGWGGGGCAGAAGGGGCTGGGAAATGTATTGTTTAGAAGCAGTTAACAATGTGCCTTSTGATAATCTGCTTAATGTTGTTTAACCTTATCTTAATTAGTAGTACATTTGGGGAGATTATACTAAATCCTCGTACCAGGAAGCCGGATTGGAATGGCACTTTCCTACTTTACAAGGCAGTCTGAGATCCTGWCCGGTTCGGAAACAAAGTACTAAAGGGAGTCTAGGAAAGAAATACTTACGGTGAGTGTAATGGTATGGATGAGTTGACCACAAACTCCCAAGGAGCAGGATGAAAGCCAGCTGCTCAGTGCACTGCAGCTGAAGGCGATGGCAGCACAAGGAGGACGGATGTCACCGTCAGAGGAGCATGGGTCCTTCTTGCCGTCCTGTTCTCAGGTCCCTACCCTAGGGACCTGGTTCAGCATTCAGTTATGCCTCCTCCTATTACAGTTCAGTGCAAAACTCCTCCTAAGCTATGTCATACACAATCCAACTGTTCTGCTAATGCAGATCAGGTCTCAATAAACTCCATGGAATTTCACCAGTGTGGCCCTTGCTTATATAGCTCTGGCTCAGTTAAACATTTGAATGAACACTTAGTTTTAAATGCTCGCTTAATTGATGCTGACTTACCTCTCTTCAAGTTCTTTGCTTAATATGGGCCAAAGAGTTAGACATAACATTCAGCAGGAAAGACTAGCCTTTAGCATTTGTATTTGCTTCTGCACGAAAAAAATCAATTTCCTAACACTGAAGTGAGAAAGAAATGCAAGTTTTCCATAGGTCCTTTTGCAGACACTGCCAGAACTATTCAAAATTGTTGAGACCACAGATGTGGATTTCAGAGTATCTGATAACATAAATTTCCTTTGAAAGACCCATTGTGGTCATGAAGAAAAATCTGATACAATAGCCTCTTCCAATTTCTAGCTTTGCTCTGTGAGTTTCATTTTTAATGACTGCATACATCTCTGACAAAATACGTCTGTGTGAATATTACAGACAATAATGGGGAAATACGCATTGACTGTCGAGCTACCAAACATGTTAATGAAAGTAGCTGAAAGCTGGCGTGGTTAATAAGCAGACACAAGAGATCATAGGGCTCATTTTTTAGATGGATTATCTGACACAGAATGTCAACTGTACTTATGAATATCTGATGTTAAAAAACATTTTTGTGCCATGGTTCTCATCTCACATACAGGCRTATAACGAAGGAATAATTCTCTTGGAACAAATGTCATTACTGGGATGAGATCAGATTCAATCCTTTAGGTTTCAATCCAGCTCTGGTTGCTATCAGTGGAAAGGCTCCTGCTGAACTTTAATGAACAAAAAACAAATGCAAAAATTCAAATGGCATAGATACAAATTATATACATTTATTTTTATTCATTTTAAATAACATTCTTCTGTATAAATTCTGACATATATTCAAATCATACACTTTTTTTTTTTTTTTTTTAGAAATGCATTTGTAAGCATAGCATATGCTTAGGAGACGCCTTATTTGGATGTGTAGTAAGACTGATAGGTTTCAGTTGGGAGCAAGTACAACTTTTAAGGCCCACATTTTTCTTATTTTAATCCATCCCTCTGACACATGAAGAGCAGAGTCCTGTGGGAGCTCATTTTAAAACTTCACTTTAAAGAGAAATGTATTTTTAGGATTCAATCTTATACCCTTTATTTAAAGGAGACTGTGCAAACTTTCTGCCACATTTACATTGCATGTAACATTTGAGATAAAGATGCTGTATAGCAGTGGTTAACTGGCCCAGGATACCTGAAGGATGCTGAATACATCCCCTCCTCTTTCATAAACGGCTTCCAGCGTGCTGTTTGCTCAGCCTGGTCCAAGGGAATGATCATTCCAATGGATGACATCTCCKGACAGCTCCCCAGGGCTAGCGCTCCACACAGTTATTTCTAGCTACAGTGGTTTGTAAGATTCGAGATCATCTAATCCACATTAACCCAATCACATTTTTTGCATGCCTGTTGCACTCTGTGCTTACCAAATGCTCTCCTAAGTTGTGAGCCATCCAGGCTGCCCTGTGCCTTTGACACATCATTGCTTTTTGCCCTTTAACCGCTCCATTATATCCTCTTGCCTTCGGTTACTTGACTGTGGAACTGAACTCACACCATCCAGACCAGCTGGATCCGCAGGGCTCTCACGACCCTGAGGATCATGCCTTGAGAGCTGGTTTCCCACCTTCACCCAGCCCTCACCTGCCTTGTCGTACCTTCTCTATGCTCTACAGCTACCGTACCATGCCATCGACTGCCTTTCTCCACAACGCCCACACCACTGCAGCCAGACAGYGGCATGCCCGGGTAGAAGGTGATGCATGGTGGCCCTTCAGGAAAGCTACGTGTATCTGTATTGCCACATCAGCACATCACCCAGATGCCTTCCCCTTGTCTTGCTAGCTTCTGAGCTGGGCCTCAATGCAGCCCGGAAAGTCCATTTCTGGTTTACCTGCCCATACGCCAACGTGGCGTAGGGCACGCCTCAACATCTGGGAAGCTTCATGACAAGTTCTAACACACGGCAGGTCCTGGYGGCCTTTAGTACCCTGGCACAGGTTTTAGCTCTGCACCCCCTTGAAATACAATGAAGCCTAAGGTGATTGGAGATATAACTTAGCTCAGCTTCTTCCTCACCTTCTGTGGTGCCCAGGGGACAGCTGCATGACTGATGGAGAGAGCAAGGAAGATCTAATCTCACATCACCAAAGTCAAACACAAAGCTGTTCGTTCTTTCTTTGCTGAGGCATCGATCTCCTTTTATAAATGTTGTTCCTCTGTGCCAAAGGCCTGGCTGGCTGGAGATGGCTGRTATTTTCCTGCCGAGTCACTTCGCCATCTGACAAGCATTGTCCCAGTGCCACATCCTTGCTGTGCTCCAGTCCCTGCTAAAGAACATCCTGTGCTTTCCTCTGCTGTCCAAACCTGCCCAACCAAGCTTCCCATCACATCTACGGGGGCCGCCCAGAGCCTTCATCCGGGTGTGCGACCCACAGACAACAGCACGGCTGTACCGCCCTCCCTTGCAGACTGACTGTAAGGCATCCTGACCTCCTCCTCTTTTCAAACCCGAGGCTCAAACACAAAGCGTTTGGAGTAATYTGGAGGTCAGAAGCAGCCCAGATGCAAACACCTCCTGCGCTGTGGTAGGCTCGGCATCTGAACTCACACTCTGGTTTTGCAGATGGTCATTATTTCTACAGTGAGAGAAGAATCAAAGCCTATGCCTGTTACAAAGCAGCCTACAGTCATACCAAAATTTGAGGAAGAGGTGTTTTGTGGCAAAGATTAAAAGATCTAAAATATTTTGGAAACATTAAAGTGAACAATCAAAGTCCTTCACTTTGCCTGCTAGCATTAGTCCCAGAAGCTAACACTTCCTAAGTTGCCTTTCCCCACCCTATGAAGTGACCAAGTGCAAGTGTATCACTAAATCAGCACTACTAAATAGTTACAAYTTTTAGGAAATTTTCTATTTTGTCACCACTCTGCTCTTTAAAAGTTTGATGAGTAACTCGAGGATTAGCAATATCCAGATTTTCTCCTCCAGTCCTCCCCCGTTTTGTAACTAAAAGTAACGTTCCTCTGAATGGCATCAGCCAAACTTATTACCTAARCTATGGGACCTGACCCAGGCCCACAGCAGGCAATGGGAGCTCTTCCATCAGCTCAGGCCTATGTGCAATATCACATTCTGCCCTCACCATTTCCCTTGGCCACCCTCGACTATTTTCCTTCTCACTTGCCGTGCCTCATCTTTAAATCAGGCAGCAAGTTTTTGAGGCAGAAATGGCATCTTTGTGCATGTGTTTAGAGCACCTATTTCCCCGCACCCCCCCCCCAAAAAAAAATCTCCAATGATAAGAAAAGCCTCCATGCAGCACCAGAAAGCAAATAAATAATCACCACATTCTTCCTACCATTTCTCATCTTGAGAAATATTTACTTTTGCCTGGCTCTGAGGATGCATCAGTCAGCTCCTGCTGACCTGTAGCAGGTACTTCATTTATCCTCAGCATCAATCGCTTGCAAAGCACCAACACGCACAGCAATGCAGCTTTAGTTCTGAGGTTGGTCATGAGTTAGGTGAAGTATTTGTTTCACRCCCTGCTTAAACGTAATGGTATTGATTTTCACGGGCCGGGCCTGGCGGCTCCCCAGGACAGGGAGGGCAGGGCGCCTGCCTCGAGGCACGCGGGCACGCTGCGGGTACCGAGCGAGGAGCTCTGCGGTGCCACCTCCCTCTGCTGCGCTGCCCGTTAGCTGTCCTCCCTCTGCCAACGGTCCGCCGGCCTCCCACAAAAATCAGGGGAATCTGTAAAACCTGGTGTTCCCTGTAGGTTTTTTGGACAGCCGATTCCCCATCACCACCTTGTGCTACATAGATTTCCTGAAAGCATCCATGCACTTCTAGCTTTTCGGCCTAGAAGCGCAGATCGGCTCCTGGAAGCTCGTCGGCTGAAAGCCGTTTCCACCCAAATCCAGGAGATTTTTGCTTTTGCCCTTCAAGAGGCCGGGAGGCTGCGCCTCCGGCAAGTCCCCCCGTCACCGTGTCAGCACGGGAGAGATGGCAATGAGATCCACTGTCGTGATGAGCAGCCGCTTCAGAAAAGCTCGGCCGTCAAGATCAGGCTCTCAATGCATTCGTGACAGCGTATTTGCATTTTGTATAAAGATTTAAAAGCAAGTAACAGAATGGTACATCTGATTTTTGGACACCTACTAGGCCCTAGTCATGGCGACACTGATATTCACTCTATATTTAAAGGAATGGGTAAATTTGACAGATGCAAGTAGGGAGCACTCACATTTCCTCTAAAAAAGAAAGTTATTCAATGACACTAGAAGAAAAGCTTTAAGCAGTCGGTGTTTGCCAGAGTCCCAGCTCCAACAATATTGCCATCTAATTTACAGTATTTTAAACAATCCTCATTTTTTTTTCTTTTTAAACAACGCCACTAACCGCTGTACAATTAAAATCTAGATGATAAAATATGACTTGGGGAATAGGGGAGGTTGGGGAGGCGTTCATGGTTTTGTTGTTGGGGTTTTTTTGGTTGGTTGGTTGGTTGTCTTTTTTACAAATAATTACAAATACAATTCCAAGAAGATATATTACATTTTATATACAGAACACACCATTTCTATCAGGGCAGGGTATTAAGCCTAGCTTTTATTTTTACACRGCAACCCTGAGATGTCTTGTCGTCTTCCCTTGCACAGAAACTATACAAGTTCATTAACTCCTTCTAGAAAAAAAATGGATTGCTATGTTTTAATAGCATCATCACCCTGTATAAATACTCAGAAAGGGAAAAGCTTAGTCTCTTCCCTAACTCCAATATTTTCATGGTTTTTTTTTCCTGTTTCCCTGCTTAGTGGAAACTGATAACAGTGRCTTTTTTCAAGTGTGCAACTCACTCCTCTACTTGCCTTTTGGTAGTACAATGAACAATTATTTCCCTTTTTTTGTCCTCCTTTTYAAATAAATTTATATCAGGAACTCACATGAAGCCTTTACAAAGATCTATTTCCTGAAAATCCACTGTTAATTCATGAGCTACTTTTCAAACTGAAGGATGCAGATGTAAGTGTTAGGTTGGCTGGAAATCAAGTAGCTTCTGATTAATCATGGGGTACTGCTTTCTCCACCCCACCAGCTCTTCAGAAGAAAAAAATATTTTCAGATCAGCATAATCAAGTCCTTAACAACAGTGAATTCTATGGATCTATGGAGAACAGGACAGTGAATGCATTTCACCATATTACCTGACATTCAGATGTACTACATTTTTTTCTGTTCACCTGCAAGCTACAGCATGCCCAGCATAAGAGTAGCTGAAGAGCAAATTCCTCTGTGTGGAGCCTTGGCACGGATCCTGGTACCCTTYAACAAGCCCTGTAACTTTTTTAAGCCAACTTTGGAATAGCTGGATCACTCCTTCTAAGCTTTATAATTATGCATGGGAGTCGTCAGCGTTAGCTGTCCATTCGGTGTGACTTCATTCCCGTCGTCTTCCAACAGCCCCGAAACATCAGCGTTGGGTATGCTGTCATGGTAGCTGCTAAAACTGATGTTGTCCTCTTTGAGTTCAATGGTCCAAAAAGGAGCATTAAGTTTTCTGTTTTGATACTCACGGTACATGTAGACAGCACCCACAAAGCCCATTAGTAGGACCACAACAATGATGATAACTGTCAAAATAATTATGTTAAACTGAGTCCATGAAACATCTGCAAAAGCAGAGGTACTATTGTCAGAGGAACTTATAGGAAATATAGTCTGTATAGTTGTTGGTGACAACGTACTGTTTATCACTGCCGTTGAAAATGATGTTGCCTTGCTGGCATTTGGAGCAGAAGTTGTAAACTCCCTTGTTTCTGGGCCAAGAGTGTCTTCTACAAAACAAATAAAAAATGATCAATAAAAATATGCTAAGCTGGAATCAAACACAAACATAAAAGATTTGACATTTACATCACAGTTATTATGGCAATTAAGTCTACGCTGTTAAAGCTGGTATTTTTTCAAAATAGTTTACAAAAATGGTTAGCCAGGGTTGGGTTTGGTTTTTTTAAATAATTCAGTGTGCTAAGCGCCCACTGACTGCAGCATTCCTATGAAAAATCTGGTGATGGATGGATAGGTGCAGTAGCCAAGATTCAGTGTTAGATACCTGAGCTCATGATGAAAGCAAGCCACCCAGTCCAGCTCCTGTTCAGCCCATGAAAACGGGGCTCTACCAAGCTCAGCAAGAGTTTGGACTTTGAACCTAACGAAGGCAGTTTCACTTCTTGTCTACGTGGGCTGCACAATCAGGCTGGGAGGACACAGCGACTCCAGGAGCTTAAACCTTTCAGTCAGTACACTAGATGTGGGATTATGTTCACAATATTATTATTTCTGCCTTACCTGTACAAGACCAAAAATGAAAAAATGAACTATGAGTACTCCGCCATCACAGTGGTTAGCAATGGGTTTCAATATTTACACTGCTTTATGTAAAAGGGCAAAATAATCCCAGTTCTGCTTTTGAATGAAGAAGTCATACACAAATCTCACGGAAATCCCCTGTCTGCATAACCAGAAGCAGAAGGTAGCCAAATCACAACAAAAAAAGACTCTGGATGTTCTTCTGAAGCTTTCGAATGTAGCAGAAGCCAGTTTGGATCCTGTTTTGGTTTCAGGTGCTGGCATATGTCCGCACATGAAAGATGAGAACATGGGAACTACCAGACTGTGCCACAAGCTCCGTCTTCCTCTGCAGCCTGTTCCCAGGCACAAAATAGCCCAGAACCTGCCTTGCTTCCAGCAGACATGGGATAACTCCCCTCTCAGATCCGGGAGTCAGTGACAAGTTAACATTGGAGATCTCATTAGTGGGATGCAAATTCATTACACCTTCTTCAAACCAGTTGAGCTATAGGCCTTAGAAAGCACCATAAGAGCCTGAGTAGGCTCCAAACGTAACTAATAAACCATTTTCTTCACAGGAGTAACCTGATCTATTTTAGATTCTCAAGTCCAGGCAGCCGGAACCCTCCAGAAGCTGAAGCCTCAATCAACCAAAATGTTCTCTACACCTATTGCTCCACAAGACCCTCTGCACCCTCTTTCCCACTCTCTTACATTTCTCTTTCTGATTTCAGAAATACAACTTCATTTTAAGCCCACTTACAGCTGCAGCAATTACAGCTGATGGTGCCGTGCTGTATTGATCCAGCTCTCCTGAAGAGAACGTCTACTAATTATGACTGAGGAGGAGAGTCACTTCCGAAGGACTCATTTTTGCACTATATGCATCTCCAATGGCAACAGGAGCTGTAAATATTCAGCACGTCTCCTGCCACGGGCCCTCGGGGGAACTCCCACGAGTTAACTTTGGGCTGTCATGTTCCCAGTTCAGGCAATGGAGAAAGAAATTCCTCTGGAGGGGGCACCACACACCTCATTTAAGCTCCTGCTCAGAGTCCCTCCCTGCAGCAGCTCCTCTATTCTTTGCAGGTCCTGCCTTAGGTTGATAAGGATACTCGGGATGTTGAATGCCAGAAGGCAATTCTCTATGGGATAACGGGCAGAATTTCGCAGTAGGAAGCAACGTGACAGGAGCAAGAGGTTCCTGGATACAGCTCTGGGAGAAGGGCATGAGGAATTCAGTCATCCTTTCCAAATTCCTTCATCAACACTCAATTCTTGGCAAACCCTGCCAGTAGCTATAATTAGAAAAAAACAGAACAGACACAATGGCTGATTCACCAGCAAGGAAACAGGACTTTTCTGGGCTTTATTTGTGAGTCAGCATCAGCTAAATGCTGGCAAGGGGCACACGGGTGAAAACATTTCCTGGAACCGACGGTAACGTCATGGCGAAACAGTGCCGTGCTCTGACCGCGGGCTGTCGCTCTGGGGCCGGGATACGGCGACGCCTGTTTCCGCTCCCCAGGGCCGTGCCAGCCCTCCAGATGTCCTAGAGCAGCTCCTGGAGAGCGGCAGCTGTTCAGTCAATGGGCTGCTTTGGCAGCTTTGACGTGAGCATCATATCCAGCTGCTTGATTGCAACGGAGCCTCTGCAAAGCTTCTGCTACCYCCCGCGATGAACGAGCAGCGGCAGGAGCCGGGGCCGTGCCAGCAGCCCACGCGCCCGCTCTCGGGGACGGCTGCGATGCTCGGCTGGGTGGCACGGTGCCAYGCTGCATCACTGAGTCCTTGCTGCTACGTCTCCCCATCACAGCAGGAACACCATCCACCCAGGGATCAGGAACGCTGACTTTGGTCATCCCACACGTCCTTTGAATATTCTCTCCGTCAGCCTTGAAAGCGTCAAAACCTTGGTCAGGTTTAAGACTCTGAACCACCCCTGTGGATACTAGAGGTTGGTACAAAACACGCCGTCTTTTTTCAACCGCGACCACTTAGAGTCTCAGATTCCAACAACTGCATCTGCAGATCTGGTAGGTGATGATTTCACCCTAGAAGCCACGCAAAACCAGGCCACTCAAATGCACTAGTGGTTTATGAAAATCTTAATCTAAAACTAGTTAAYGCACAGTACCTCAGCATGTCAATTTTTAGGCAAATTGTGTGTAAGAAACTGGAAAGAAATTGTACGCCTTTTTAATTGCTTAATAAGAAAGGGAAAAAACAGGTGTCAAGGAAACGGGAAAGCTAGAAGAGCATGTCTCAGCCCCTTTGAAATGGGACAGTCTTTCCCCACATCAGGAATAGCCTATAACAATGCCATTAAAATAAAACAAATGGTGAAAACTGCAAGTATACAAGCAAAGCCATACATATGGATTTTAATGGAGCCAGGTCATGTAGCTCTTTGCACAAAGACAGAGCTGTGCAGGGAGGGATAACGGATGCCCCGATGCAAAATTGCCATTTCCAGCCCTGTAGCRGTACAGTTACAGCTAACGAGCATTCAACTTTTTTGTACTGATCACCTCCCCGCRCAGAGAAGGACTCTGTGATTACACCTCCAGAGAGCAGCATGGGAGTGAAAACCACATTAGCTCCTAATGGAAGATCTGAATTAAATCTCTGTTGGTGACAAGGACGAATTTGGGCCCAGATACTTTCCTGAACTCTGGGTTCTCTTACCTAACACATAACACCAGTAATGTTTCCATGCATGGAGCTGGAGATCCACCTTGTGGACCAACCTCCTGATAACCACTGAAGGAGCAACTTAAGAATCATTTTCTCTCATTTTACTATGAGTCCTCCTGCTATGCAGTAGTACTCTCTAAGTACCAGACCAAGTTTGCATCTGAGATGCTACATACAGTGTCTCGGATGTGGACTGAAGACTGATGAGAGACCCCCAGAGCAGGCACCAGTAAATTCTGGCGTTAACTCGCTGTGCAAGTTTGGATCTCACCTCTCTGAGCCTTGGCTTCCCCATTTAGAAAGCAACAAACTTGGTCCAAGCAGTTATTGTTTGCAGAGTATGAGGAGTGACAAAATTTATTATAAACACCCTTTCTAGGGAACTAGACAGTGCTGTTGAATGGACTAGTCAATAAGGACAATTCACTGGGCACCAAGAGATCAAGAATATCAAGCAATAGAAATCTGAAAACCTACATTTAAATACAYTGCAAATAGTTTTTGCTTTCCAGCTTGTTCACTAGAGGTGCCTGCCACAGTCTGGGCATCAGGGTGGTCACAGAGCTAACTCTCAACCGCAGATTTCAAGGCCARTAGGCACCAACATGTTATGAAGGTCTGGTTTTCTTCCCTGAACCACAGGCCAGATGAATCTAAACCAATCTGAACAATTAACAGGATTCCCTCCCCAGCCTTCAGGCAGCTTGTGCCCACCTGAGCCGCACAGCAAGCTTTGACACTGATTTGAGGAGCRTGTTTTACCTTTCTTGGTGCAGTTGGTCCCCTCGGGGTCTCGGACGTAGCCGTCCTCACACTCCTCGCAATGAAACCCAGCGGTGTGGTACAGGCAGCCCACGCACTCCCCGCTCTCCGGCTTGCACACGCGGGGTGACCGTGCGGGGTCCACGTTCCCATTGCATTTACACCTTACGCAGATGCTGTCGGAGTTGTAGTAGCCGTTGTCGCACTGGTTGCAGTTCGGGCCAGTGTACCCAGTTTTGCATTTGTCACACCTTGGGGCAGCTTCACCAGGCTCTAAAGAACACAGAAAGGAAAACGGGTATGTGCCACAGCCCCTTGCAGAGAAACACCCACCGTGGGGTTTGTTCTGTGGGACCTGACCACAAGTCACTGTGACAAAAATCAGCAGCCACTGAGTATTAACCAATCATCTCAAATTTTAAGCTGAAAATACAACTTGCGAACTGCAGCAGTTTCTCTGTTCCTGGGGGAAAAAAAGCTTTGGGGGTTTCTGATGCCTTGTACCAGCCTCACAGAGCATGCTTGGCACGTTGCTAAGCAAAACAGATTATTACTCCTGAACATTTCCGTCTCGAAAAGAGAGTTTCAGAAAACAGCTGGAACTATATTGGGGATGTTAGCAATCTGCAGGAATTTTTTGGCCTATATGAAGCCAGCAGAGGCTTGATTGCAGAACTGATTAAGGAAACATCAAAAAAGGTCTTACATATGTTTATTACAGCTATGACTTCTTCTCTTGGTTACTTYAAAATGGAGCAGGAAGATTGGAGAATCCCTGTTTGGAGTCCCATGGAGATGTCCAGAAGAGGGCTCACAGAGGCACGGATGGCTASGTGGCATTGCTGGCCACCTCCTGTACCTCTCCCGGCTGCCACAAGCCCAGCAGTTTCTCTCTGCAAAACTGTGCAGGTTCTTCAGAGCAAGCTGTAGCCTGYGGTAGCATTTCTGATGCCCTTCGCCGCGCGGCTGCTCTCACAAGAGGCAAGGCAAGCACCAGGGACGCAGCGGGGCAGGCGCYGCTGCCAGCAAGGTGCCCCGGTTCCCACGGACGGGAGATTCTCGGGCTATAACCCGCCTCGCTGGGCTGATGCACACCAAGTGGCAATTTAATTGAAACACACTGAGAAGAGCTACATTCATTATCTGGGTAATTAGACCAAAACAAAAGCCTTACGTATTCGGCAGGTGCCGGTCGATGCCACGGTGGAGCACGGGCAGCGGTGGCAGGCGTGGGCAGGATGGGTGCTTCTGTAGAAGCCCTCCTTGCAGAGCTCGCAGTGGTTTCCCTCGGTGTTTTCCTGGCAGTGCAGGCAGGTGCCTGGGGAAAGGACAGGAGCACAAGCAACCGTTTGGTAGCAGGAACTGGAGCAGAACATTTGGAGCAAGAATCTGCATGGAGCGCTCTCAATTATCAGAGCTCCCAGGTGATTTTGGATGCCCTCCGGCCAAAACACGATCCTGGCCTCTTATGACCTTCCGATGGTCGTCCCCCTCTCCGCACGCACACACACATAATGTGGAAAAGTAGGCAGCCCCAGCAGAGAGGCTGACAGCTCATCACTTTAAAAGGTCAGTGCAGGCCAACACATGCTATCAATATTAGCTGGTCCTCAAGGAAAGGGGCTTCGGTTCCCATCTGTGCCAGTGAGCCGGCATCTTGATGCTTCAAATCCCTCACTCTCATGAGGGGTCCCTCCAGTTTATACCTTTGCCTTTTTTGAGTGCAACCTATTCCTACACCGCAGAGCTGGCGGTCAGGGGTAAGGAAGTGCCACCGTCCTGCTTTGGAGGCAGATGGCTCCATCCCACCAGCGTGGCTCTAGCTCCTCCATCCCCATCACAGGAGGAACGTCTGCTACAGGCACAAGGCAGCAGCAATTACTGACCTTCATGGAGAAACAGAGGAGAACTGGGGGTTCACGTGAGCCACCTCCCCTTCCTGGGGTAGCCCCTGAATCAGAAAATCGACGTACTGTGTCTTAGCAGAGGCTGTGTCCTAATGGCCCTCTAAATTACCTTTTGATACTATTGTGACCAGAGAAAGAAAAATCTCCCTAGTTACAAAAGCACAGCCTCTATCAAAAGCCCATCCATCAACAGGAACATCCTGTAATTCAGCAGGCTCCTCGTCGATGTCCAGTGACCTGGGAGAAGCTTATTTGATTAAATCCCGTGTACAAGACTGAAAAGGCAACAGCCACCTTCTAACAAACCGGGGCGGCACAGAGCAGTTTATTCACTGCATATATACGGAGGAGATTCACTGAGCTAATCCAGCAGTGCTGCGGGGGTACGGAAAAGCCTCATATCAACATTAACCACACAAAAATTCCTGAATTAGGTTAATGCTGGCTATTAAAAAAACCACAGGAGATTTTCTTATTAATATCGGAACAGTTTGGCTCCCTTGCAAGCCCAACACGCTGCATGGCTCCTACTCTTCTCTTTCCAGAGCGATGACTCTGCGGCCGAGCATCCCAGAGCGAGCCCGGCGTGTCCTCGCAGCCGACCCTCGCGCCCCGGGCAGGGAGCAAACCCCGGCAGCTGCCGCTGGTGGGAAGCGGCTGATTCACCCTCGCGGTGGGGCTGGCAGCTCCCCAGGGACTAAGGACGCTTGCTCGGCGTCAGCTCCCACACGCTGTTTGCTCTTCACCCAACAGCCTGTCAGACACGAGCCGGTGGTTTTTGTGGGAGAGATGTCAGGGTTAGAGGGGAAAATTATCTGCTGGTCTCGGTTTCTCCAGTTGCAAACCTCTATCAGCTGCTTCAGCGGGACGCCTGGGACAGACCGGCTGGTGGASGGTCAGTTTGCCCGATCAGCACTAAGGGTGCCTTGAACCGTGCTCTGCAGGCATTAATGGTGGTATAAATGTGGAATCGCACCTGCATTTTCTGTACAGTCTCGGTCATTTCAGGACCAATGTCTTTCCCATCGGCGGAAATTACTCACATTTATCTGCACCAACCCTGTAAAATGGCTGCATTTTCAATGAGTCAGCAACTTGCTCAGCCACGCAAAGCACTCATGGGCTTGCAATCAGGTATCGCTGTGGAAATCCTTAATAATTAATAGTACTTCCCATCCTGATAATGCCCTCGGGAAGGATCAGACCTCACAGTACCCCAACTGGGAAGAAGCGACCAAACTCAATGCACAGACACGACACGGGGCACAAGGGCCGTGCCGGGGGAGCTCTGGCTGCCCAATTTCCAGCACAGTAATTTTAAATATTCCTCCTGGCCAGAGCAACGCCGAGCGAGGCCGTGCGGAGAYGGCTGCAGAGCCGGCAGAGGGAGCCCGGAGTACGGCGTTAATGAGAAAGAAACCTTGAAAATTTGACAAAGGCTACACACAGTCGATGTAAAGCTGGGGAGGTCACACAAAGTGCAGTCTCTAGAGCAGGCTGAGTGCACCGCGTTACTTATTAGATGTCAGATCTAATTTTTAATCGACTGTTCTCTGTTCTGGTTTTGTTGGGTTCCCCCACCCCCGGCAGCAAATAAAGCAGATGGAGGAAAATTTTAAAAAAGGGATTTTTGTCAAATCAACAATAGGTCATTAACRAAAAAGAGGGTTTTTCTTTGCAATGCTTCGGTCAGCGCTGGCCAGCCCCAGCAGAAGCGCTGCCTGAGCAGCCCCATCCCGGAGGCGAGGTCTGCGCTGGGCTTTGTTTTGGTTCTTTTTTAAATCAAGAGCAGGGGGAACATTGAGGGAGAAAAAGGAAGAGCAGATTATCYTACTCCTTCACAAAACCCACACGCCCAGCCCCAAATCAGTAACACAGCTGATGTGTGCACAGCTTTMGGTACAATCTTACATCCTTCAGTATTAGTAGGACATAAGCACATAAAGTTCAGTATAGGAATGAATGCAACAATTCACCCTCAAGGAGCGCAGATCTGGTGCCTGCCGCTACCCCTGACACCCCCAGCACCACCCTCTCTCACCAGCCCAGCAGGATCCGGGCACCRGCTGGGCACAGCCAGCGCTGCAGCTCCTCTGCTGCAAACACACCGGCCAGGAGGGAGCAGGCACCGGAGCAGAAACTGCCCGGAGATACCATAAATGATGAGCTCTGCCTCTCTGCCAGCTATGCAAAAAACCCTGCAACATTTTCTGAAGTATCGCTCTTTTCTAAGCTCCTGGATAAATATCACAGAACTGCATTTCAGCCTGGAAGTTTTGATGAGAATTTGGATTTCGAAGTGTGAGTTTTGTTGCTACAGTGGGGATGGCGCAGGCAGTCACATAACATCGCTCCCCCGGGATCTCTCCTTGCAGTGGAGATGGGAAAGCAATTAGGTTTCCCCCTGCCCTCCCAGAGGCTAGTCAAGCACAGGTGCTTCAACATTTGCACTCCATCAACATCTGTATGAGTGAGAGACAGTCAAAGAAATGATCAAGGCAAATGAACAAGGCAAATTTATAAAAAGTGGGCAATATTAATTAGGTGCTGCCAGTTTTTTTCCAGCACRAATCATGTTATCTGTGGCAATAACAGTCACCTTACGTCAGTGCCAGTACAGTATATGTTTCCAGGTAAACAGCAGTTAAACAAAAGCTCCTTAAAAGCCCGTGTTGTGTATTTGTGTAAGTGCAGAGAACAATAGAGCACTGATTTCCGATAGAGGCTGCAGAATAAAGGCTCTGCACTGCAGCCTGGGGTAAATAACGCAGCCTTTATTGACTTCCCTGAGAAGAGRACTAGCTCCAACCTTGCCACGCATTTTAATTTCAGTTTTAAGGTAAAGACTCTGGGTACCCAAGGCATAAAGATGCAGACGAAGAGGATGAGAGTGGAGGTCTGCTGAATGAAAACAGGAAAAACCAGAGACAGAGAAGACAGGTAAAGTCTGCACCCACCATGGCACAAGAGGAAAGTTACCTGTTRAGCTGTCGCAGGTTTTGGAGTGGTTGTTGCACTGGCATGGCTCGCAGGTGGTTTCGTTAAACCTGTAGTATCCATCACTGCACCGGTCACACTTCAGGTCCGTGACACCAACTTTACACTGGCATTTCCCAGAGCTGCGCAGAGAAAAACCAACAGTGAAATCTGGATGTGCTGGGAGGCAAAGTACAAACCTGTGGTCAGAGTTTTGGACTCCCCTTCCAGAGCGGGGAACTCTGCACAGAAATGCCTGCTGGAAGCGGGACATAAAACCCATGGGCAACAACTTCCAAAAAGCGATGGGGAGTTCAAGAAAGGCTGAGTCTCTGCAAAACCAGTTGCCCTGACAGCACTTCCAGCTGGGCACCAGAAATCGTCACTCACTCTGGAAAGCCTTGGCCCAAAGCCGTCCCCATGCAGCACCCCCAGCAGATGCTCCGACAGCCCCTCTCTGGTCCCACCTGCGCCGGCCGCGGGTCCTGCGGGACACTGGGACACCCATGCTCACGACGCCTGAACGACAAAAGAGCACCCACATGGATAATCACCTCCCCTCCGCATCGGCGCCGAGAGCACATCCCGGATTTTCGGGCAGGCGGACAATTCCCTGCTCACCACCCGCTTTCCCCGTTCTGCCCCAAGAGCCGGCGCAGCAGCTCGGGTGTCTCGCTTGGGTTTCAGCCCAGGCAGGCATCAGCCACCTGCGCTCCCTCCGCTTCTCCTCCATGATCCTATTTATCCCTTACACGCAACATCCCCGGGCAAAGCCCCTCTCCGCAGTCAACTTCTCCTACCCACAGGAGCCAGAGAAAGACAGAGAGGGTCCTCCCTTCCCTGCGGTTTCCACTGTAGCTAACCCCAGGCAGGAGCCTGTTTATTTGGGCACCGAGGCTGAGTGCGCAGAGGGTGGAGCTCGGCACGGTTAAAATAGAGGGTATTGCTGTTAGCTGGCATGAGCAAATACCAGGAGGCTATAAAAAGCAGGGGTTTGCCCTCATTCCTTTGGCTTTCCATGCCAGTCTCTCCACGTAGAGGCTTCAAACCTATCGCYTTCATAAGCGACTTTATATACTAGTAGCACAACGTGATATATAGACGACTTCTCATGTACGTAGCCTCATATGGCTACGGCTCATCCCACCTGCACACGTGGGAACCGCTACCGCCCGAGCCGAGGAGGAGAGCGCGCAGAAGTGCCTCTCCACATCGCCGATAGCCCTGGGCRCGGGAAACCTCAACCCCTGCGTGCTGCACGGGGAACCGGGACAGCAACCCAAATAAAGGGGATTCCGTCCCCTCCAGGAGATGGATTTATTTGCAGCTGCAGCGGACGAGGCGGGTACCGCCCACGGAGCACCCCCTGCACACCGCTGGATGCACCCTCCCCTCAGCTCTCCCCCTGTATAACCTCCACCCTATTCATACACTTTTTTAATTCAGTATTTCAGGGTTCGGTGTGGCTGCACACAGGTAATCTRTTGTTCTCCCTCGCTCCTCCTGGGGAAGAGTGAGCAATGCACAATTTGCTTCTAAAAGCCCCTAGAAAAATCTGCTGATTAAAACTAATAGAGGCTGAGGCTCCAAATGGCTTGATGCACTGTTGATGTGTTGTTTTTAATTAAAATGCAGTAGATTGCAATGTTTTTGGGAAGACATTGCTTCTGTTAGAAATTAACATAATTTAGTATTTCTGTTATTTGTTTGCTTGCCAAAGGAAGAGGAAATACCCAAAGGCACACCAAAATACGGAACTCAGCCCAAGTGGCTACACAATTAAATAGTTCCAGAATATGAAACTTCAGGCATATTTAATGGACTGAATACAAGAARGAAAAAGAAATAGGATGTTTCCTTGCTCTCCAGACCGTTATCYGGAATTGCAGCAGGCAGATGCAGAATTAAAAGGGATGCTGTTAAGCAGCTCAGTATGTTTGACTTTTAAAGAGCTTTTCACAAGACCTAACATTAATCCAAATGTTGTCACAGTGTTTAAAATAAAAGCCAACAAAAAACAGTTTGTTTTTATTTGCTTCTGACCGCTACCGGACAGATATTCCTGTAAGTGGGCAGGGGACAGGCAGAGCCAAGCAGGGAAAAGCAACTAATTTGGGGGGAGGGATCTGATATTTAGCCTGAAAACACATCTTCTGGGGATGTGCCCTATGAGTAGGACTTTACAGGACCAAGCACTAGAGCTGTATAATCTTCACCCTCCCAGGCTTCCTCCTGGAGTCCAGGGTGCTCCGTTTTACTCTCTCTGGTCCCTCGATCAAACCYGTATCTTAATGACACCCTCCTCTTCCTCCCGGCTGGCACCCTTCCATCCACACTCCCGCTTAATTTCTTTAAAGGAGGTTTATTTCCCCAATGACTCTGCTAGAGCTCAATGCAGCATTTTGGGGCAGTGTCCCTTGATTTTACTCGTTAGCTTAAAAATAACAGGAAAGCAAGCTATTTAAAAAAAAAAAAAAAAAAAAAAAAAAGGTTTTGGAAAGTTTGGGTTTAATGCCTCTCAAGCAGACCTTTTCTCAACATGTTACACATGGCACAGAGCCAAGTTCTGCATGTGCAAGAATTAAATCACTCAGCAAATATAAAGCTTTGCCTGTGGTCATTGCTTCCATAGAATAAAGCCCCCTTACAACACTCCTTTTCATAGCTCCAGTCCAGTAAAGACTGTCAGACACTTTTTAAAGCAAAGGTCAATGATATAAATGCATTGAAACCACCAAGAAAAAAAAAGTCCTGTTAACAGACCGATTGTGCCCATAAAAATCCAGAAACTTGAAAGAAAAGACCCACAGTTTAATACTTGCACAGTGAGAACTGAACTGGATTTTGAGTATCAGCCAGGAATTTCTTTTTTGGGGGAAGTGGGGGGGAAGGAGGGGGAAGGGAGGAGGGAAACATTTCGATGCAGCAACATCAATTGCTCAACTCCATTTCAGATGATTATTAACTCCACTAAAGCCAGCCAATTTTTACCTCTCACAAAAGAATTGATGGAAGGATGTGTTGGGACAAAAACAGACTTCCAGTAACAAAAGTCTCCTGCCAGCCTTGGTTTCTATCRGATTTTACAAATAGACTTACTTTAAAGACCGTGTAGGTAGTGCATATCACCACCACATCATCCATCAACTTTATATACGTCTCCTAACGATTAACAACACCAAAGCAGGAGAGCTCCTGGCAGAAGGCGCAGGCAGCGATTAGCTGGCCGGCGGGGACCGGGGCAAGACCACGTGCAAGGCTCGGATCCGACGCCGAGCGATCCGACCCTCCGGGGGTGAGGGCTACACGCCAGGTTGGGGACCCCCCCAAGGCAGGAGCATCTCATCGCCTGGCAGCTCCCAGCCCTTGGGCTTCCCGTTACGCCTGAGGAGCSGCTGCCTGGATGCCTGCAGGGCGACAGCCTGGGGCCGGACGGCACCCGCCGGCGGGCTGGAGGGGGCCGCCCCGGGCAGCGGCATGCCAGCAGGCACTGAGGAGGGGGCTGCAAGTAAAAGCAAAATASTGGGCAAGGGAGAACAGCCTACACCCCAAAATATGTCTGCAAAAGCCAGTCTGATTTCACTTCCACCCCCCARAGCCCCCTTCTGCTCCACCCAAGGGGAAACAGCCACAGGGTGCTGGAAATCCCATCACCCACCAAGTGATCCGTGCCACTAGTGCAAACAAAACACTCCCCATGGTGGGATTTTACACGGGACTGCAGCTTTACAGCTCCAGAAGTTACAGGGATACAACAGAGAAGCCCCCTCCATGCATTACGCTGGGTGCTGTTAAACAGGAGGATTGCAGATAGTTTTGACCCCGCTTGGAAGTGTCCTAGGAGCAGAGCACAAAGAACAAGGAACACCTCCAAAATCCCGTCTCGTGCCTGGCTTGAAGCTCCAGAGCATCATGCAGATAATTTTCTGCCAGGTCTGATGGCCGGGGAAGGACACACCGATGGGACAGGCTCTGCCTGGASCTGGGGCAATGCCCTAACCCTGCACCGCTCGGCACGGGACACACGGGAACTCGAGGCCTCACCACAAGATTAAAAAAAAACAGCATTAAAATATCTGTAATCTGAGACAGATCGCAATGTGCAGTTGCATCTGCAATGGGTCTCCAGTCTTCCTCCGCAGAAACATCCTGAAGTTAGCGGGGACACGACAGACACAAGATGGATGGGAAGACGGAGGACCATAGCCTTAAGGGCTGTTCGGAGGCGTGCTGGCATGGTTTAACGGTGTAACAGAAAACCTTTAGCAAGCTCTAATCATTTATTTTCTTCTTTTTTTTTTTTCCCCCCAAGGAGGAGGGAAGGGAGAAATTAATTCTGAATGTTTTCCCAGCTGCCAGAACAACCTGGATGCCCAGCTGCCATTGAGAGCCCAGGGGTGCCTGACCAAGTCAGAGCCAGCCCGAATGGTACAGCACCGAGCTTCTGTGCCTTTATTTTAAATATATGAGACCGGCAAGATGTTGGGGCAGAGTCAGAGAAGGAGGGAGCTCCCATGGGTCTCAAACCAGGGCATACCATGCGGATGAGCCATGCAAAACCCCCCACGGCTTTGAAGGAGAGCTTCGCCAAATACATTTACCGTCTTCATCCTGAAGCACAGAGCGTACGCACGCACCCCTCACACCACAGCATCTCCCAGGACCATCCCCGGACGAGCCGGTGAGGGCCACGCTGCCCTGGGAAAGAGGAAAGMGAGGGCTCCGGCCAGCCCTTCCCCGACCCGGCGGCATCTCCAGCCTCGCCTGCCGCCCCGTCCCCTCCCAGCCACCGCCTTGCAAACCTCTGATTACAGATCTGCCCATCGCTCGTCCCAGCAGGACCCGGAGGTGTTCCTGTACCGTATACAATGAACAGCAACRCCAGCGTTCGGGATGAATGAGGAAAAACGCGCTGCTGAACTACCAGCATCTGTAAAACAACCCTCATGAAAAGGCTTTGTCACACTTGATGGGATAAGACAAAAGGATGCTGCACAAGATTAGGRGGATTCAGAAGAGATGTCGCTAAAAATGGTGCGTTTCTCTCCAGAGAGCCCAGCTCCTTTTGTGCTGATTTTCTGTGATGTCTGACAGCAGCCAGGGGATAAATCTCTCACATTTTTCTGAGCAACGTAGAAAAGTTAACATTTGAAAGCTAAACGCTCCAAGACACTTCCATGGAAAACCAACACTGTGAACGCTCACCCCGAGCAAACCCAGAGCCCTCATAAYCCGTGTGTTGGTTTTCCTTTAAGTCAATTAACTTGAATATCAGCACGTGGGGAAGCGGAGAGCMGGAAAAAGCCCCGCGTTGGGTTTCACCTCCCCGTTCCCTCGGCTCAAACCGAAGCCGCTGGCAGCCGCAASGCTTCAGTGGAAGGGTTAGTGCGACCACAGCCGAGCCCCGCGCCTGCCGCCCCGCTCAGAGCTGCCTTTGTGGAGGGCAGAAGAAGCGGGGCTTTATTGCGGCGAACACTGGGCCATTGTGCGCCGCATTCCTCGCTTTGTGCCGGGGGACGGCATCTGTTTATATGGCAGCCCTCGTCGGAGYGGGGACACTTCACAGCTCTGAAAGGCCATTCTGTAAATGCCAAAGGGCCACCTTGTCTGGCCACCGCCTCCGCCGCGGCCCCGTCTCCCCCGCCAAGGATGCCCTGCGCTGCTGGGAGAGCCGGGGATCTCCAGCCCGGGGCTGTGCCGTCTCCTCCGGGAGCCCTCCCGGCACCACCCGCCAGGACCTCGGTGGCTGGGGAGGGAAGAAGTCATGGGAAGAGCMCGATGGCCCTGGAGAGCAAGGTTTGATGGGGTCCTCTACGGTTTGGCATGAGGAGGAGCAGCAAAAGCTTAACTAACCGCAAAATCTTAACCCCAAACGGTGGGTTCTGGCTTCCCTGAGCATCCCCTGGAGATCACGGCAATATGGGGATGGGACAGGCAGCCTCAACGCAGAGGACACATCAGTGGGRAAGGCAGGGAGATGGGGCTGGTCCCCACTGGACAAACCAGTTTTGCCCAATGTAGTCCCTCCATCCCCCAGATCTCTGCTGATGCCTCCTCACAGGCAGCAGAAAAAAGCACAGGCAACAAGCACTGCCTGAAATCAGGCCGGGCATCACCTCCGCCAAACCAGAATTCAGCCATAAGAGCTTAAAAAGTTGAGCAAATATATTTTTTTTGAGGGCAGTCAATGTTTTCCAGAGTGGCAAGTCTGCAACAGATAACACAGGAACGGCAAAGCGGCTGGAAAATCAACAAAATAACAGGATTTCCAAGAAGCCACAATTATTGTAGGGGAGATGATAACAATCTACCTTTGCCTGCCGCCGTGTCCAGTCACCCATTCATTTCCCATCCCTGTCTGCAACCGAACGAAAACGGGTGCGGGTACGCTATTTACCTGCTTGTGGGGGAAGAGAGGAGGAGAGCTGATCGGATGTAAAGGAYATAAGAGTCTGTAATAGGAGAGAGATTTAGATAATTAAAGCACGCAGAAAAATATGCTCTAACGGGGTATTCTTTTGCTTTTATGACGTCCACATGTAACAATTTCCGCTACCAAAAAAAAAAAAAAAATCTGTTCTCTGCAGAGTGATGCTGACAAGGCATTACTGGGAGATAATGAGCCACCGCTTGTGCTCAGCCAGTCTATAGAAGGGAGAGCAGTCTTTTTAAAACCAGAAAAGGGGWTTTTTTTGTTATGTTTTTCTTTTTTTTTTTTTAAAGTAAGTCCTTGAGAAGTTGAGCTCCCGAGGTCTTATCTCCAAAGGGGAGCAGTGCCCAACGTGGTTTACTGGACTGCTAAAATACAGTAGAATGGAAATATAGTTCCCACGCAAAGAAAAGACATTTCAGAAGTGTGATGACACTCTAAAGACAGAAAATGAAGATTTTCTCTATGCTAAATGAGAACTCCACTGCCTTCCCCCAAATAACCTCCTGTGGTTGGGATGGGCAGAAGCCCTGGGAACATGAGGTCTCTCTCATCTCAAACCATTGCCACGAGCACCCTTCCTGCCCAGGCTGGTGAAGCTCCACAAAAGCCTTGAATTTCAATGGATCTGCATTTTCTGACTAACAAATTCTGACCCATGTAGCTTCATACCGCACGACGCTCAAGGTGCGTCCAGGCTGTGACCCACCTGGGTGCTTCCCAGTGCTATCAGGACCCACCTTCCTTATCGATTCTCCCCCCCAACGTCTTCTTTGCATCTTTTCACATCCCACCACCTCTGCAAACCCAGCGTGCGGCTCTCCCTGCCCAGCACCCCCGAGCTCCTTCAGAAACCCCAGCCCTTACTCAAAGACCTTAACAAAGAACATTGTCCGGTGCTGCTGACCTTACTCTCACCAGCAACGCTCTTGCAAAGCCGTATGAGTAAGGGTCACAAGATCAGCCTCTCCAAAGAGAAGCCCACTACAAAGAAGGCATACAGGGATGGAGACTGCCCAGCCAACAGCACTCCCCTTTCAGCCTYGCAGCGTCCCTGCGCCGGGGGACAGCCATGTATAAATGCTCTCGGGGACGCTCTGCCTTAATTCTTTTTAATACGAACACAAAGCATGAGATCCCCTTGAGGGGGCAAAACATCTCTGATGAACATTTTAGCATTTATAGGCGTGCTTTATCTTTTTTTTTCTTTTTTTTTTTTTTTTTTTAACCAGAAATGAGTGACGGGAACTCTCTCTAACATGACTTATGCCAAGCCTGCGGCACGAACCGTGCATGAACCAGGATCACAGGCTGCAGAGCCGTCTCCCCAGCCGGCAGTAAGGAAAGGCTGCTCAGTTAGCAAAGGAGCAGAGCTCTGGGCAGGGTGTTTCATCGCAGGCCATGAACCAAAGCTAACGTCGCCTCCAAGCAGCGTGTCGGACCCTTCTGCTTATGGGGAAACTGAGGCACAGGCAGAGGGAGCAACTCAAATTGATTCGCAGACCCCAATTTAACATGCATCTATTTTCACTAGGGACAATTATAACATTGTATGTGTGTGTAGTTTACAGCTATTTTTTTTAAGGGAACTGAAAAAACCTAACCCAGATTAGATGGTTAACCCAGGTTTAGCTAAACCGCATGGCAAGCCTTAAACACCCACAGCGGCCGCAGCTCTCCTCTCGTTCGCAGGCAATGGTGCCACAGGAGTTGCATCACCTTGTCTTCCCTGGGACCGGAATAAGTTAGTTCAACACACAAACAACCTCCCAGGGAATTGAGGGCTGAGCCCTTCTGCCGCGCAGCGGCGTCTCGTAGCATCTTCTCTGCTTCGCGGCCCTTCTCCTCCGCTCACGTCCCAAATCGCGGGGTGAGAGCGGCCGCGCGGGGACATTTGCTCGTGGGCTAAACACGCTGTCCCTGCGGCTGCGGGGCCGCGCCGTGGAGAAGAGCCACAAAGGCCTGCGTGCTGGGCTAGGAAAACCCCGAATGAACGCCTGGCAAGAGGTAAAGGAGGGTAATGCCACCGCTCCCTCCCCGCGCTGGGGCACCAGCACGCAGCAGACGAGCCGGCGGGGCCCAGGCCGGCACTGGGCTRCCCCTTGGCCAGTTTTGACCCATGTTTGCAGACCAGCGTGGGGTCGGCCAGTGCTGTTAGCAAGGTAAAAATAAATAAATAAATAAAAAATGCCGAGTGGTTTGAAATCTCCTGCTCACCAGGAGGGTACCACACACTGCCTCTTTCAGGCTGGGCTCTTCCTGCCTGCAGTCCTGCTCCTTTAAGGACACCAGCCAGAGGACAGGTTTACACAGGAAAATTATTTCCGCATGCATTTATAGCCGTGCCTGTACAGCTCCTCGTGTCGGCGCAYGATTGCTGCTTTGCAGCAGGGAAAGGCTCCCCCCGAACCAAACCCCCCTCCTCTGGCCCCGGAAGCACCCCACCACGTCCCGGGGCTGCCGCGGGGAGCAGCCGCTGTGCCGGCTCGCCGTGCCACCACTCAGCTGGGGACAGCAGCGGCATTTTGGGGGAAGCCGCAGCGCAGGGCGCGGAGGGCAGGGGTGTGCCGGGCGCTGCAGGAACGCTGCCAGGAGCCCCAGCGCTCCCACCGCTGCCCCGGCCGGTGGGGCTGGAGAGCACCGTCCCCCCCAGACCSCCTTTGCTGCCCCCGGCTTGGCTCCTTGCCCGGCCGTAGGCAGTGGGAGATRAGAGTTCAGGCAGAGGACTTTGCTCACATAAAGAAAAAAGAAAAATAAATGCACAGGGGTGCAAGCCTGGGAGTGTGGGCTGGCCAGCCTGGGCATGGTGACCTTCTCCGGGAACACCACCTTCACCTTTGCCTCTTCCACCAGGCAGGGACGTTCCTGCTCCCTCAGAGGAGGACAGACAGACGGACAACACGGCTTTCAACTCGAGGTGCCCAAAAGATGGTGAGAGATGCAGCTGGTGGGGGGCAGCTCCTGGCTGGGGTCACGTCGCCATGGGCTGGGGCCACCACCAGGCACCCTCCCCACCCAGGCACCCTCCCCGAGGCCTTGCAGCAGGAGCACAGCCCTTCCAGCTCAGCCCGTGCACCCAAATGAGTCACCTTCCTCCTTCTCCACTGCTCCATGACCTTGACCATGGCCCTTGAAACTTCAGCTTCTTTCTCCACCCTTCCTCTATGGACTATGAACACTTCCAGGCCACAGCTATCTTTAGCAAGCATCTACACAGCATCCAACCCAGTGAAATGTGGTTTTATCTGAGGTTTCTAGGCGTTACCGCAACAGGGACAACATATTCCCTCTCTCTGAGATGTGTCAGCCCTCTCCGAGCAGCCCAGGATTGCATCCAGCCCCACAGCAAGCTCCAGCTTCAACTACACACAGCTTTTCATCTAACAAAAAAAAAATCACCCAAACCAGAGCACAGAAATCCTCTGCCATCCCAGAGGGGGATCTATGTGGATCTCCCCAGATAATCAAATTTAAACTGCCACCAAAATAGACCTTTGATTAGCGGCYGTGGAGTCCATTCATAGCGACAGCATGTCAGGTCAATGTTCACTCTCAAAATCAACTGTCTGCCTCGGGAAAGGGATTTTTTTTATTTTTATTTGAGGTCTAGTTAATCAACAGTGTACTTGGGTGTGCCATCTGGCCGGCCATAGAGCATGCCTAGAAATAATACTAATAAATCATCATATGGTGGTGCTTTAAAAAGCATTTTTACAAAAGCCTGGGCAAGCTGACTGAAACCTATCAGGCATGTTTTGTGTGCCCCGAGAGCTCAGCCTTCAGGCAGTCTGCCTCTCAAATCAGCCGCTGTCAAAAAGGGTCAGAGTCCAAAATTACRCTCCTGTTTTACTCAGAGACTCATCTGAACAGCGGATGCTTTCTTCTTAAGCCAGCACGCAGGAATTAACTTGTGCAAGTTAGAGTTGGACTGGCGCTTTACAAAATAAATAAATAAAAAATACAACTTACAGTATTTTTTAATATCARCGGAACAGAAGCTGGTTGCTGGTGTTGGGCAACACCTGTGTGCCTCGTCCCAGGTGGGGATTGCCTGGAGGGATGGAGGGCCCAGCATCACTCCTCCAGGCACTCGGCGGCAGGCAGACAGCAAACCCAGAGCTCCAGACCCAGCTTCCAGCACAAGAGCCAAAAATCTCATTCCTGGATTCACACRCACCTCTCCTTGCAATGCAGGAGAGGCTCTCCCACCCGTCGGGACAGAGCCCGCCGCAGGGATGCACCCTGGTCCCCCTGTCCCAGGTGCCTCCCCCCCGCCACCCCAGCCACAGACGAGCAGTAGATGCGTCTTGCCCCGAACTTCTGCCATCTGCAGCCGCCCCGCTCTAAAGCAACAGAAACGAYGGGTGCCTTTGCCTCACCGGATTTTGCATCTCACTTCATTTTCCCATCGCTATGCACGAGGCTGCCCATCCCGCAGCCATACTGATGCCCCCAGCCCTACAACACAGACAACTGACCTAATTTTCCTCTTTTTAAACACCCAGAGGTCACCTCTGTCYGCAGCGAACCCCACTGAGCACAGAAAAGAAGCACAGGGCGATCTCGGCTAACATCAGTCCTCCTCCCCAAGTCTTCTGCCAAATTTTGCCCTGTGCTGCCTCTTCTAAACGCCTGAGGATCCGCATCCCCCACGTCCCTCAAGGCTGTAAAATGGTGCTGAAGAGGAGAAGCTAGGGMGGTCCTCTGCCATTTCTGGGTCCATACACGTTGGGGTTGGGTGCGATGGCTCACTACGTGCACGAACTCCACCTCGTTCTCCTTCACGACTCGGAGCATCTCMCCTGAAGTTCCCAAGGGCGCTTTTGGCTCGCTCCACGCAGCGAGACGTGGGGAGACGTCACCCACGTCCATGCTTTGCCTGCTGCCTGGTGACTCAGAGTCGGGGTGAGAATGCTCCCTCCCAGTTAACCCAGTTGCTCCAGTAGCACCTCCCTCCTCTCCCAGCTCTCAAAGATAAGAGGGGGCAACATCTCTCTTTCTGCCCAATTTGCCTTTCCAGTAGATCTGACCAAACTCAGGTTTTCTAGTCTGTGACAAACCCTGATGCTTCCAGGCACATCATCCCATACCTAAAACAACCACTAAAAAAACAAGTGAAAAACTCTACACTTTCCACCCCCAAGAATCACCCTTTTTAGTAAGAAGGTCACTCTAGTCGGAGCATTGCTTTTAAGTTCCAATTTTTCAGAGCTTATGCAAGCAGAAAAATGCAGCATTGAAACAAAAAGGAAGGACATCAACACAGGCTTTGGGTGTTTGGAAAAAAAAAAWATGTATAAAATAATTACAAACAGCATGTCCCTGCAGAACATTTTGATTCTGACTCAGCCCCGGCCTTGGCAGGGACGTGCAGGTGTTCAACACACGCTGAGCCTGGACCAAACCCTAAAAGACAACAAGGCTGGTGCCAGCGCAAGGCAGCCAGTGCAGAAGCCCATCGCACCCGCGCGCCGGTATCGCTTCCCTTGCAGGGCCCTGGAGAAGGGTCAGGGTCTCCGGGAACGCCTTTGCTCCCGACTTTCTGGTGCCCAGGAAGGCTGGAAGCTGCTGCAGGGTGGTTTGATGGGGGGGGTCTCCTCCAAGGAGAGACCCTGCATCTCACTGCCCTGCGAGCACGAGCAGGGGACCCAAAGGGTCTGGCTGCTGCTCAAACCATTATTTGCAGGGATAAAGTGAAACCCTCAACTCAGCAACGAATCTCTAATGACTGCCAGATCACTGAAGTTGGGAAAAAAAAAATAATTGCACGCTGGCTTTTAAAAGGCAAAATGTGAGGGTGGGTAAGGTGAAATGAAGAGGAACACATCCATTGTACAAGAGCTCAAAGCATCAGCTACGGTGACTTTCTCGACACCGCAAGGAGAGGARGCGGCAGGGTTAAACGCCAGGCAAGGCAGGAGCCGACACTGCTGCCGGGCTGCTGCTGCTTTCATGATGCTCGGCAAGGGCAGAGCACAAAGCTTCGCTTGCCTCTGGTGYAACGCATATCCCTTTGGAAAACAAAGCTCTCCAAAGCTCCTCCGCTCCCCTCCTGAGCTCAAGCGTGAAGGCAGCCCTGTCCGATAGGGACTAATGGGATGGACAAGGCATTAGAGGAGAGGTTCTGCTTCCCTACAACTCAGAAATGCAAGTTAACTCCCTTGTGGGCTGCTGGGGGCTTTTGCCACAGCTATGGATATTTTTATAATCCAGATCTTGAAAGAGAGGAAGAATATGCTTCATGAATTTTTATAAGGCCAGCTTCCTTCCTGCGTTTCCTTGTCTTTTTTTCTTCTTTTCTCTTTTTTTTTTTTTTTTTTTTTAAATACTAGCACCAGATGACAAGATGCATTCTTGCCTGATCTGCATCCCGAATCCCAAAAAATCCCCAAATCCCACTGCCGCACACAGCCCCCCCCCCGGGGAGGCTCAGCACCACGCCGCCTTACTTACTCATCACACTGGGCGCTGCTGGAGCCGGCGGGGCTGCAGCCGCAGGGACGGCACCGCCGGCTCCTCCGCTCCGGGTAGAACCCCTCGGCGCAGCTCTCGCACCGCAGCCCCGCGTAGCCGTCCAGGCAGGGGCACTGCCCCGTCGTGCCGTTGCATTCGGCCGCGCCGGCGCTGCCCACGGCGCTGCAGTTGCACAGGTCTCCTGCGAAGGGAAAGAGAGGCTGAAACCGGGGTGCGGGGGGCACGGCACCGAGCAAGAGCCCCAGCAGGGCCAGCGTCACCGTCAGCACGGCTGCCCTCCCTTTGCTTACCCCAGGTTGAAAACATCGTCGCYGTAAGGATGGTATTTGCTTTAAAACGTTGAGATGATAAAAAAAAAAGTTGGGAGCACCCTGGGGTTTGAAGCCCCATGGTTCGTGTTTCAAATCTCTCTCCAAAAGAGAGCTAGAAGATTATGGGTATATCTACTTAAATACATATATATGTAGCTGTATACAATGTCTGTATGTATATATAAAGGCACACATATACACACTCATGGTTGTCTGGTTAGGTGACTCCAGGAGCTGACGCAGGCTAGCTGTTGTAACACCAGGATAAATAAGCAACAGGTGGCAAAATCACTAATTACAAGATCCTCCATTTCACACCGCTGGAACAACTCCCATTTACCGACGGGCTGGGCGTTACGACACGGGACACGCACGGCACACCTACACGATGAACTGGCACCAGCATCTCCCACTCCTGGAGAACGGATACAGAATCCCCCGGCCGGGAGCGGGGGGAGCGGAGGAGCTCCAGGCGTTTGGGCCGATGGCAGGGGTCTGACYGCAGCAGCCCGAGCTCCCCTGAAAATCTGTCCTCGGGGGAGCGCTGAGCACGGGGAAACGGCTTTAAACACCGGGGTGGTGGAGCTGGGGGCAGGACGGAGACCTCCTGGCTACCACCCTTCACCGCCTAAACCACAACGGGCCACCTTCGGCCCCGGGGCGAGGGGGACAGCACGCGTGCCTCGGGGACACTCATTTACAGGGGTGACGGACAGCGCGCACCAAGCAGCCGCCTTTTTAAGAGAGGAGCAAATCTTTTGATCAAGTGATGAATTCCCAGTCCGCCTGCACATTATTTCTCGTAATACTTTAAAGCACCAAACGCACCAAAGAGAACAACCTCYCCCCAGAAATTTGCTTCTGCCAAGAGCTTTATCTCCGTTCTTTCATTGCAAAATATTTAGTGCCTTAATAATTTAAAGTCTTTTTCTGCCCAGCGTGAATTATAAACAAGGATTATTTGCAGAAATGCTGCATAAAGCATCAGGGGCTTTACGCAACCGTTGGTATTTGTTATTCCCTGAGAAAAGCCAGTATTCAGGGCACTTCACGGAGAGGGGAGAGGCCAGGTCCCCATCCCAAGAAAACTTGCTTAAACAAAGCTCAAATCACGTCAAGAAGACCCAACACTAATGCTCCATGTCAGCACCAGTATTTCAGATTATTTAATATTTATGTTGCACACTTGTGCCCCAATCCAATGGAAAGGACCTCAGCAGGTGCCTGGATCAAACCACACTTAAAACCCAGACTTAATAAAGATTAATTTATGCATATGTAAGCAATCTGCTGAAATCGGACCACACTGAAGACCCCAGAGTGCCTCTGAAAATACAAGCCATAAGGTCTGCCCCATCACCGCAGCATTGTAAAAGCTCCCCGATGTCCTTGCCCTGGGTGCATTCGCCGGCAGACTGCAGCAGAACGGGAAGGCAGATTACAGAGCARTTTGGCAAACACGTTAAATTAACATAAAAACACGATTATAGGTTGACTTTTCAAGAAATGCTACAAGGCAAGTGGGAGGAAGGATCCCTCTCCCCCCAGAAAGGGACCGTGCGAAGCCRCAGGACCTCTCTAACCAACAGCCAGCCAGGCCGCGGCACTCCAGCGCTTTTACTTGTTATCATCTGTTCTCTTCCCATGCACAAAGAAATAAGCATCCTCCTGGAGAAGCTRGCGGCTCATGGCTTGGACGGGTGTACTCTTCGCTGGGTAAAAAACTGGCTGGACGGCCGAGCCCAGAGAGTTGTGGTGAATGGAGTCAAATCTGGTTGGC
>JASVER010000051.1:4499905-4518014 GCA_030449065.1 Oceanodroma leucorhoa
AGGCTGCCCAGGGAAGTGGTGGAGTCACCATCCCTGGAGGCATTCAAAAAATGTGTAGATGTGGTGCTTTGGGACATGGTTTAGTGGGCATGGTGGTGTTGGGTTGACGGTTGGACTTGATGATCTTAGAGGTCTTTTCCAACCTTAATGATTCTATGATTCTATGAGTTATTTAGCTTTATTACCCTATCAATACATCCATGTGTATCAATACATCCCTACAGAAGTCTTTTTGTACCTACACACCTGTGAAATTGCACCTAAATTTTCTTCAATCTAAACTAGCAAATAGGACAAACACCTCAAGATCTGCAATTATCCACTTCAGCATCCACTTCACGTAATGAACTAAATTCCCGTCTCAATTATCCAAGCCAAACCTTATCGATTTGGGTACTTGGGCTGCTACCAGCCAACGGGAGCCACAAAAACTTGTTGAGCAAAAGCGCTTTGGAGTTTGTCAAACAGGCATCAAAACAAATTTACCTTTCAAAGCTCATTGCATGCAGTGCCATTAGACCTGCTAGACTTGATGAAGAAAAGAAAAAAAGCATTCTGTCAGTTCTAAGGGCGACGTGAGGCGCTGAGAGGGCAGGTCCAGCACGGCGGCGATGAGCTGCTCCGTGCAGAGACCACCCTCGGGCTGCAGGAGCGGCACGGCCAGAGCCGCCACCGGCTGCATGACGAGTCCATCCCAATGCTACAGCAGCACCRGCCAAGAGCTGAACTTCTTCAGCTGGAAACTGATGGGTGCTACAAATCAAATTCCCATTCAAAATGCTGCCGTTGATGGGGAAACAAAAAAAAAAATATTATTCCATTAGCACTGCCCTGCTGTGCTCCTGCCCTCTCCATCCAGCAAACCAGCACTGATGGACGCGGCTCACCAGGAGCCGTCAGAGCCCAAAAGGACACACGGGCACMGCCGATACCTGGGCACATATTGCTGTAAAAGTCAAATAGCCTCCTCCTCTGTGAGAGCCTGAAAGATCCTTAGCTGAGACAGGGCTGTGCTGTAGCAGCTTTATGGACTTGGTTTTGTGGCCATGCACTAGGGGAAAGAGAAAGGCTGTCCCCAAATATATTATACTGACGGGAGAGGGGAGAGCTGATTTTGACAGTGTATTACCTTCCAAGAATATCAGCCATGGCAAATAAAGTTAAAAACAGAAGTCAGAGAAGAGGGGCTGCATACACTGGCAAGAGCCTCGCRTTTCTTTTGCTCTTTATCGAAGGACCTCAGTCATTCATCAAAAGGGTCCGGCCATCGCCAAACCGTGGTGCAACTCATTGGGAACATCACCGCTACTTACAGRAGGCCCCCGGGCGGCAGCGGGAGGYGAAGGCAGGATCCAGCCGGGCCCCGCTGCCTTATCTGAGAGATGCAAACATGAACAGCCTTGCTGGAAAAAGCAGCTGACTTTGGGTTGATCTTGGCAATGGCACCAACTACTAAACTGGGTTTTCCTTCCAACGGCAGGGCTGTTTGTGCGCTGAGAYGCTTTTGGAAAGCCATACACTTTCCAAAAACACACATGCAGCAACTCCCCAGTGCCTTTTTTTTTTYCCTGCAGGTCTTTGCCCATCAAACTTGCGCAAAGTCGGGTCAAAACCTGGAGGCAGCTCAGCCTCAGCAGCCAAACTCAAGGGCAACACAGATGCCACCAGCTCTGCACACGCCGGTTCCCCGGGAGAGTGAGAAATGCTGCAATAATCCAAAATAACACAGGCAAAAAGCAGCTTTTTGTTCGCAGGCTGGYGGAGCGGCGGCTCCAGCTGCCTCGGCAGCAACGGGGGAGGCTGGTTCTGCTGCCGGTGGGGGCGCGGAGCCGAGCCCATCTGCTGCGGAAGCAATCGGGAAGCTGCGAAATCGCCCCCGAGTGCGTGATAAGGCACGACGGGGCAGATACAGAAGATATCCCCCAAAAGGGTCATTTCCTTGCAGGCCCTGCCTCCTCCAAACCACCCCAGCGATTTTTGGGGAGAGACGGTGGCCTGCTTCAGGGGAGCAGCATCATGCGTGGTCCCCCCCCTACCCACCCCCAAGACACCCTTGTTGCACCCAGCTCGGCTCGTGCATCTGCCTGGCTGATGCAACCCAAAAATGCCCTAAAGCCCCTTTGGTGGGGCAGCAGAGGGGAACCAGACAGCAGCATTAAAATCCATTGCCTAGCGCAGCGTCGAGGTTTGACATGATGATGTACCAGACTATGAAAACCYGAGGCTTAATTTAAAAGACACTTTGTTGTCCTGACGGCACCCGGGTTCGAGAAGGCGAGAACGGTCCACAGCCAGAATAGGAAAGCGATAACGAACATCTACCTYAGATGTCTGGGAACACACCAAAGATGATGAGCACTACAGAAGAAGATTAGGGAACGTTATCCTGGCTCCTGGCCAGAGCCTGGGTTTTTGGAGGCTTTATCCAGTTTTCTCAAGAAAGTGTTTTGCTTTTGAAGGTAACCTTCAAAAACACCTTACCGAGAGCTTTTGCAAAYGCAAAGGAGCTAACAAGGGTGGATGAACCCTGGAGCTGCCCCGCACTGGGATGCTCAGCCGCGGTTGGAGGTATGTGTTAAGGTTGGGATAACACCATCAGCAACGGGAGCCTCTCGGGAAAGGCAAAGACCTCTCTGGGATGGGGCACTGGTCCAAGCTCTGACTCCCAGCTCTCCCCAACTTGCTATAGTCACTCACCCTTGCTCTGCCTCAGTTTCCCCATCCACAGGGTGTTCACCCCTCCCTGCCAGGGCCACCAAGCTCTGCTCGTCTCTGCCTCTGTTTCCCACTTCCAAAACATCGAGGTTTCTCTTCCTTCCCCATAAAGCACCATACAGCAGCTCAAAGCACTTGGCTATCAGTGATAAAAACCACCTTTGCTCGTGAAGGCGTTGACAGGCTTTAATTAATTAACAGCCCGATGACATTTTGAGATCCCAGAATAGAGGCACTATAAAAGTGCGTATCGCTGCCACATGTTACTCCTTCAAGCCAAAAAAAACCAAACACCGCTCCCTTCACGAGCAGCATTTTAACCTTTACTTTTCATTGCTTAGAGGCAAGTGGAGTAACAGAAAAGGTTTACAGTTTGCTACAGCAAGGGACACGCTGCCGTATGGGAGAGAGATTTAATATGCAATTTCAGTTAGCTGCAAACCTGAATTGAATAACTATCATGCAAAAGTCGTAGGTTACTAATAAACTGGAGAATAGTTATTTCTATTTTTTATTGTATTGGATAGACRCCACGGCCGTAAGCAGCACCACCACGGCCCAGACCGTGCCAGGTTTGCAGGACCCGGGGAGCGCAGCGCCCCGTGACCCCTCGGCGCGGCCGCCCGCTCCCCAAGCTCAGCAGTGCTCAGCGCAAGCCCCCCATCCTCCAGATCCCACCCCAACGCAAAGCCCTACCCTGCGAACCCCAGCGACGTCCGTCCCAGCCTGAGCCAGGTCTGGCGTGACACCGCGTCCCTTCATCTCCCATCCCCTCCTAGGACTTAAGTAGGGCTCGTTCTGGTGTAAAAGTAATTTCTCTAATTGTTTTTTCACATCCTTTCAGACTTCCAGTGTTTTAAGTCTTTGCACGTATTTTAAGYGTGATTCCTTCTCCCATCCAAGCCACTTAATGAATGAATAATTTAAAAACGGGTGAAATATTTACAAACGGTAGAAGAAGAAATCACTATGAAACACACGAAGATGTCTATATGAAACCGTATTTGCTGGGGACATCCTGAAATACTGCAAATCCTGCAACAAAGTCACCTACTCACTGGGAGCCAACATGGAAAATCCGAGATACACATTTTTTGTTAGAAGAACGTGCAGCTGAAATAGCAAGCTGTGAAATCCCAGGGATGCTATTTATTGTCCTGCTTCAAAAACATCCCCTGGGAGACCACCATCTTCTGTTCTCTGGACTAGGAGATGGGAAAAAATAAATAAATTATATATATATATACATATACGTATATATATATATAACCTGGAGGTACAGTTAGTTTTTTGGGTGCCAGAGGTGCGGCACCAGCGTGGTTTCTGCGGCAYGGTGCTGCAGGGCTGGCTGACGCAGGTACCAGCAGGTATCCCACTGGATTTAAAATCGCAGTAACGATGTCAGGCTTGGGGCATCTCCTGCCATTTGTTGGTAGGGGCAAAAGCCAGACGYCTCCTCCCTCCATCGTCTGCACCCTAATTCCTCCCCCTGCAGATGTGGCTCAAGGTGAGCAGCCCAAAAGCCCAGCCAGCGAGGAGGCACTCACTTCTCCATTACCAAACACTTGTAGCTACGCTGGGTTTATACCAATGTAATCTCACCTCACTCCAGTCTGACCTCCCAAATATTAAAACAGCATCAACTCAATATCCCATTCATTTGCACAGAGAGGATGAACCTCGTGTATTCACTGCACGTCACCACATCCCATCCCTGGAAAGGCTCCGTTTTGGTATTAATTTAGCAGTTTTTCCCCCTCTCCCCATACTTTRTTCCCGAATTCAAGCCCTACCTTCTTTCCCTTCTCCCTCATTTCCCCTTCTCAATCCCTCTCCAGGCACCATTACTGACAACACARAAATAAAGGGATCAGGCAGCAGGTTTAAAAATCTATCCACTGCCATTTCCTTTCCCCTTGTAATTAAATTGTGGAACTCATTGTCAGGGGATGTTCTGGGAGCCAAAAATACCTACGGCTTCAAAGGAGGACTGAATAAGCTCACAGAGGACAGGTCCGCTGGTAGCTGTTAAACACGGGGATCTGGAGGAAGCATCCTGACGGGAAAGTCCCTGAAACACTGGCTGCAAAAAGTCAGGATTACGCCCTGTCCTCTTGGCATCTTCTTCTGGCCAGTCCTGGCTGGGTGAAGCTTTGGTCTGACCCAGCCTGGCAGTTTTCTTTTTCTCCTCTTTTCCACTGCTCAGGGACCGTGGCAGCTCCAGTCCTCCCCCCAAACACACAAATCCCCCTGAAGCAGTTAGACATGGCTACTTCCACTGGGAATTTTTTCTTATTACAGCCAAAGATGCAGCTGTGCTGCACCGCTGCTTTCTCCCCCTCACCTCTCAACAGGTTATTTCCCTTAACCCCRAGAAGATATTTCATCCCCTCAATACGATCCACCAGTGAGGTAAACCTCCCCCAGCAAACTGGACGAAGGTCGGGACGGTGCCATCCCAGCACGGGATATACCATAATGAGAGCATCTGCGAGCCTTGCCACAAGCTGCCATCTGTTAAAAGAGAAAGTCCTATTTATCCCAGCCCTTGTAAAACAATTTACTGAGCTCCAGCCCGTCCCTTCTGCACCTCCAATGCCACCATCTCAGTGTGGTCAACTCTTGCCCTGGACTGACTTTTGCATTCAGCTCTGTCGCTCCTCACGTGGGTAGCTGAGTGCTACCACGCTGATGCCATGACCACAGGAGATGTTATTCCAGTGTAACAATGCTTTTGCCTTCAACCATTGCAGGCAGCGTATCTTCACTCAYGGCTTGCAGCAGATCTGAAAGGGAACAGGCTGGTTGAGCTCTCCCACAGGATGCTGAGGAACATCTCCCATGGGCTAAGAGCTCGCACAAGAACAGGATCAGAGATGAGATGATGCTCTGTAACTTCTTAAAGAGAGGTGTGCTGCCAAGTCCTAGGATTCATTCGCATCTAGACGGCACTCCACGCAAAATAATAGTCGACTCTTGCATTATGAAGGTGCATTAAAGTGCCCAGACCTGTAATTCATTCTCACTTGAGGATACAATGCAAAGCCAAAGTGGTAGGAAGAGGATCTCTGCCTACCCGCAAAAAATTTTATATACATATATATGTGTCTTCTGTTATTGTACGTTCATTTTATTACTGAGTGCATCAGATTCAGGGCACTTACAGACTCCATCAAGTCAGGCGTGCTGCTAGTGAAGAGAGCAGCRTCGCTCACATTAATGCTGTTAAGAGCTTTACACGAGTCACTTGTGTTGTTCCATAAAAGGATTGTATGGGTCAACAGGGGGGAAAGACAAGGATTTCTCAATGCTTATACATCACTTGTAATATCGTTAAAAGATTAAACATATTTGTTGAGGAAAATTAAATCAGTTTAAATCTCCCCCTTATCACTTGGAAAGAAGTACAAAGCCAAGGTCCCAACTCCTGGGGTCACCAGCAGCCACACAAGCACTTTTCATCAGCGTGAAGGAGGCAGACTTGGGGTTTCAGCCAAACTCTAGCTCAGCCCAGACCACGTCACCCCTCTGCCTTCGCTTCGCATTTTCAAAGGGATGCGGCATCGCTCCCCGCTTCGGTTCACAGCCCTCCCACCCCGCCAGCCGTGAGCAAAGCCACCGCTCCTCTCCTTCGGCTAACCGCAGCCAGGACCCTCAGGCCTTAAACAAATGCAAAGGCTGCTTACTCCTGGGATKAGTTATTTTTATTCCTTTCTGCACCTGCAATTGAACGTACGGGCATCTGGTTTCTGAGGAGTTCCTGAAAGCTCCTCCGTGCAATGCAAGCACCGAGCAATTTTGTTGCTTCCCCTTCCTTTTTGATGCTAAACAAGTTAGCAATCTGCACAGCGAGCTTTGAACCTGCTCATTCCCCAGTAAACGTGCATCAAAGTCAGACTCACAGGTGTAAAGCTGTCTTGGGAGACTAAAGGATCAAACCCTGCAAACACAGGCAAAGAAAAAAAAAAAAGTTAAATATGGATTCTCATTAACTTCGTATTCCTCCTGCACTGGGAGCTCCCCAGCTCATGGCACCGCCGGGGCTGACAGCAGGGCAAAATACCCGAGGAGCTCCCATCGAGGAGGCAAGAAGATGTCAGGAGAAGCAGAAGTGGTCCAGTAGTTATTAAGAACCAGGTTACAATGCAGGAGGCTGTGCAGGAGGGATTACACAGCTGCAGCTAAAGAATTATTCCTATATAACAATAAATTTCCATACGCAGACAAACCCTCTGGGTCTCTTACTAAGCAGACTGCATACAAAGAAGAATGTGGCCCTAAAATGTTTATGATACAAGAAGCTACAGTAACTTCAAATAGACCAAATAAATGCTTGAGGATTAAAACCTCAACAGTTAAAAAATGGATCCAAGCCTTTTAATTAATTTGAAAATAGTTTTGTTGGCATTTTACTTTAGTTGGTTAGATTTTCCCACTAATATTTCCACAAACGTCTGCTACCATATAAATATTCCATGTTTCTGTTTGAAAATCTCTATTTTTTACCACCCAGTGTGTGTGACACAGCCAGCCCAGCTCGGGGTTTAGAGATAAACAGGATGAAATGTAACTTTGGCAAATACCTCCACAACAGCACACAGCAACCCCGGCAGCTCATACCCTCCTTACAGACGTACTTTCTGCAGCACCTCTCAGGAAATTTAATCGTTTTGTCAGCAAAATGCTTTAGTTCAAAGATCAAGACACCTCACACGGGACGGGGCTGGGAATTTATTAGCAGACTTCAATTTTAGTATCTATCGACCATGTCCTAGCAGAGAAAGGGATTAAAGAAAAGCTGCATGAATAATATGAACTATAATCATCTGTTGAAGTCTCCGTGTGCTCAGATCCCTGCAAGAAGTAATTAAAATCACAAACTTTACTCGGTGCTTTAGGGAATTGCAGCTAATGAACGAACGCGTTAATTTATACAGGAGCTTTAAAGGCGCTACGAAGAAAAACCCTGAGCAAGACTCATCCTTTCAACCGCTTGTATTTGGGCTATAAAGTTGTGTTGCATGAATAACCAGCAAGAAAAGAGGGGTTATGAGATGAGCTGGAGGATGAGCTCGGATGAACCCCCCTTTTATCGCCTCCCCACCCTTCCCAGCGAGGCTCCCAGCGCCCAGCCAGGGCTGGCACTCGCCCGGGCGAGGGAAGGGGTCGGGGTTTAGCTCGAGCTGGCTCCTCCGGTCCAGCTCCAGGCTCCCGCACGGGCTTGCACGTACGTGAAAACTCACGTTACTTTGCCTTCACTGCTGCAGCTTTGCTATTTAAACACCACAACTGCAACGCAGACAGCCCCCAGGATGGGCCCTGCAGGGCGGGATTTAGGTGCATTAATAGGATACGATGGGGARGCTCTGTCCTTGCCACTCAGCGGTCCGGGAAGCCGCAGGTCTCCAAGGTCATCCAGGTGAGCACCTCCCAGGCCACCAAACCCATGYGCTGGGAGATGACAGCAATGGCCACCCCTCGCTTCGGGGGATTTACTCCCACTTCTATAGCCRAGAGACGGGGGAGCCAGGCCCTCCTGGTCACTGACCCTGCTCTGCAGGGGAGCCCAGGGAAGAATCACCCTGTCAAGGAGAAATCCCTCGCTCCTGAATTTTTGGCCCAGACGTGGCTGGAGCAAAAGAAGGSGGAAACCCCCCAGGTATGTTTGCATTTCAAGTAGCACAGCAATGCACAAGCCAAGCCACTACCGTGACATTAGATCTTTAAACAGAAGGCTAGTAAGGCCTTTTTAAGCCTATAACTCTCCATATTTAAAGAATTAATCTCTTTTCTTCCCCTCAACACTGGTGCAAATAGGTTCAAGCCCCACATAGTGCCCATGCTGAGATAAAATGGGYGGGCGACACCAGCCCAGGCTCAGAGCCATGCRGAAGGAGGTTTGCCCTGGTCCCAGGGACGTACCCGATTCCTTCCTCCGTTTTCAAAAGCCAGAAATTTTTCCATGCTYCTCTGCAGTGAACRTCCAAACCTTTCAAGAGCTGCCTCCGTACAGCCCCGAGATGYGCTGATGCGCCGTGACGTCCCGGGGGAAACGCCACGTCACCCWAAGTTAAGCAAAGAGAAGGATTTGTGCATCCTTCTCGCTCAGCAACAAGCTGCAGACTCCGCTGGGCGACATCTCRGCCAGGGCACGGTAAAGCCTTTTGTTTAAATAACGGTCAGGTTCGCTGCTGAAACTCGTTGCAGTAGAGATAAGCAAAACTTTCTGTGCCCGATGCACTTGACAGCACCCACCGGCCCAGCTGCGGCGGCGGCCAAACCGCCGCGGCTCCTCCTGGGCGGCAGGCGCGGGCTGAGCGCCGGGGCTCCTGCAGGACAGCCCTGCCTGCGCCGCCACCCTCCTCCTCCTCCCCAGACACGCAGGTTTAGATCTCCCTCCTGAGCAATTCACACCCCGCCAGCATCAGCACTCCCCCTGACCCCTTTTGCAGGCTCCCAGGGCCAGGCAGCGGTAACAGCCAGGTGTGGAGATTAAGACCCCCCCTCTCTGTCCCCTTTCTCAGGGATTATTTGACCCAAGCCGGGGGTGCTGGTTGGGGACCTGCAGGAACGAGCTCACGCACCGATAAAAAGGGATAGCAACAACAAGGTGCTACACTGGGGCAACTGGGTGGCTCCTCCAGCATTGCAACTGGTGCTGCTGGAAGGCGAGCGGTGTGGGATAAAGCAGCTGAACAAGGCAAAGCTAACTGGACAGAAATATAAAAGCAAAGAGGGGGATATAAAATGTAAAAGCAAAAGCCAGCAGGCTGGCAGGAAGGGGGGAAAGGGAAACCAGTTCTGCAACACCCATCTTCCACCAGTACAAAGACAACTCTGCATAAAACCCTCTGGTCGCTGCCCGGCCAAATAAGCCGGAAAGCTCGGCTCGGCCCCGGCACGCCGCGTTAGCCCTCGCGCCCAGCTGAAACAGCACAAACCGTTCGAGGCTGCTGGAAGCCCCACGACGCTGTCGGTCCGTACGGGAGAGCTTCGTCCTCAAGCCGCCTTCTTCTGGCATTGATTTGTTGTGACTGATTCAGACACTGTTGATGCTGGTATGAACCGGTGCAAAACACTCAGGAGTCCTCAGCCGAGGCTCCCAAGGGCTCTGCCTTATTAAAAGCATCTTAAGTTCCCACCCATCAGCTGCCCACCCAGGGTGGTGGGTGCAGCCACCGGCCTCATCCCACGGCACCTAACGGGTCTCCTGCCGAGGAGCAAGGACCTCCAGCAGAGGATGGGGAACGGGCAGCGGTAACTTCTCAAACCACCACAGCTGGTCTTGCTCTGAATGACTTCTGTAGAGGAGAGGACTTTGCTACTGCCAAGAGCTATCAATGAAGGTAAAACTTCAGGCAGGTTCACACAAGACCCCGAATATGTGAGTTTTGACCATTTGAGCAGCAATACAGAAAATCTGAAGGCTGCGTTCTCCRTCTTTGCTCCTTTATGTCACATCAAGGCTCGCCCAGGAGCCRTGGTGCAGAGGCAATGCCAGTGCAGGGGTGAAGAGCCCAGTCCACAGGCCGGCACGCAAATCCTGGCCCGGCTTTATCCCCTTATGTCCCTTCGTGTTACCAGCTCTGACCATCACCCKGTGAATATCAAGACGCATTAAGGCAGCATCCCACTGGCAGGAGAGCTGCGTGCTGGGAAGTTAAACAATACAAGTGATTTCTCCTTGCTTGGATTAACAAATAAACACTTCCTTCAAGGAATTCCAATAAGATGCAGATTACAGCTACTAGATACCTTAAACATATAGCAATTAAGGAAGCCATCACCAGAGACCTGCACTCTCCATCACTAAGATGGTTACAAATTGCAAGTCAAGAAGGGCAAATCTTCTTCAATCCCAAACCCCCAAGTGAAGCATGCAGAGGAGGACTCCTTTGCTCCACTAATGAAGCYGGGGCTTGCCTCCCCCTCTTTATCCAGGAACTGTTTTGCACCAGCTCAGTAGCTGTTGCTCATTCCCTTCTCCCCGGGCTGCCAGGGCTCCACTCCCAGGGAAGCTGCACAGGCTGCAAAGCAGGGACTTTGTCCAGCTTGCAAAGAACTGATCTGCCCAGCTGCAGGAGCTGCCTCCTGCCTGCACGTTTGTCTGACGCAATTAAGTTACTTAAAACAAAAATACGTTGCTGCAAAGCGTGCAGCCTTCCAGAGCTTTTTCCCCTCTGGACCTTGCCTGCTGACAGGCCTGCAGATGCAATAGCTTCTCCTTTCCTGAGTCACCGCAATTAACTCCTTGTGCTCTCAGTGTCAAATTCAGCTTCGGCAGGAACGGATGCAACCTCCAACCTCCTCCTTCCAGACCACCCCGGACCCAGCTCCGTGCCGAGCATCTGCCGAACTACCCACCCCAAGAGCTACGTGGGTGCAGGCAAGTGGGTTTTGCAGTCCCGGGCCATCGCTGCCCCAGGTGTGCTCACACTGCCTTTGAGAAGAAAAGGGAACGGCCAAGTTCAGACTGCTGTAAAACCATTTTTTGCTTAGTACAGAAATCGTACAGCAGGTGACAAGGCATCTGCTCCAGCACCCTCAGCTGCTGTGGCTGAAACCTGCGCCCAAGGGAGGTGAGATGCTGGGGACCGCGACAGCCTACATGCCCCCACGTCAGTACATCATGGTACAAGCTGCAGAGCTGGGACCTCTGGGGAGGCTTCTTCCCAGTGAGGTGGCAAGTACACATGGCTGATCTTACTGCAAAAATGCATCTTTTTTTGGTAGCGAAGACATAACCCAATTTCTTTACACCAGGTGTAGCCATGGTGTAACCAGGTGCTCCATCGATGTGCAGCGGGAGCTGCAGCTTTCCCTCGCCACTGACACCGGGCAGAGTTACCAAAGYTTGGTCCAACATAAGAAGTCATCCTTTTTCTTTCTCTCGTTTAAAGCAGTCACTCTTTCACTGGGAGGAAAGACAAAAGCGTGGAGATGCTAACAGCAACAGCGCAGGCGTGCAATCAATYCATAATKCGATACGAAAGTGCTGGGAACCGTGTCCTCGCCCAGCGAGGCGTCRGCAAGAGGTACAGGAGCACTCCRCGTCTCCTGGAAGCAGCAGATGCTCCCTCGGAGAGCTGCCACGGCCACCCRGCCAGCTCTGGGGCACGCACGGCCTCTGGAGAAGGCATCCGCCTTTGGGGGCGGCACGAGTATCACGCCCAGGTTTCCCTCTGAGCGAGGGGAGCGCTTTTTAAACTGCTCTAATCGTTCCCCAAGATGGGAGATGCCTTCAAAGGGAGACTTTGGGCATCCCTAAGAAGCTGAAGATGGACCGAGGGGGTTCCTGCTGCTGCAAGACAAGAAGGAAGGTCAGACCCTGAGCCCCACCTCGGGGCAGGACCCGCTCCTCCAGTGCGCCCTGTGGACCACGGGACCAGGCAGATGTGTCCCCGTGTCACCGGATCATTGCGCGGGCGCTTCCACGATGGGCCACAACACCCCCTCTCCGCCCAGCTCCTCCAGCRCAGACCTCCCTCGTCTCTGCGGCAGGACAACCACGGGAGTTAAGATGAACAAAAGCCAACGACAACGTCTTTAAATCCTTTCAAGACAAAATTGCTGAAGGGGCTCGTGCACGTCTCCTCAGCTGTTTCAGCATGAAGCGATGCTCTCCGCAGACACAGGGCGAGGGGCCACCGCGCACAGCTCTGCACAGAGGCGCCAAGAGGCATTTTCACAACTTTTTTTTGCTTTTCTAAGGAGGAAGAGAGGGCAGACCTGCTTTGGGGGGTTTTAGGCTATTTTTATGTTTAAGCTTGTGGAGAAAATCTGGAATGAAAACTTTCATCAGTAAGTCCAGCAGGTGCCCAGGGCAATTCCTTTCAAGATTCAGCTCCTCCACCGGAGGAGCAAAGGGACAGACCCGGWAACAAAGGCTTCTTTTATCCACGGTGTTAATAAACACTCACTGAAACTGTTAATAAAAAGAAGCTTTACAGAGCCTGAGCTAAGAACCCCGTCCATCTCGGCTCATTGCATTTTCAAGCTTGGAGATCAAGTGAAGCCCCAACATCACAGGATTCATTCCCAGAACACTTTCCTAAGTTTTTTCCTACTCTAAATAAACATATTTAAATGCAGACTTTTATTCATTACAAACAGCAAAGTCTTTCTTCCTCTCTCATTCACTTTAAAGGCTGTGCAGAGGAAGGGAGAGGGAACTTGGAGAGACGAAAACCTTTTGACAGTCTGAAGCCAGCGAGTCCCGGTTCTCTCATTGCTGCCGAGCTCGGTTCCAAGTTTAATAAAGGTGTTTTGTCTCCTTGCTTAATAAGTGGAATTACCATAGCAGAAACTCCAGCCGGGGAGAGGGATAGCACGAAGCATGAGTAATCACAACTGGTTTCGGGCAGGTTTTGCCATTTGGGTCCTGTTTCAAGGTTATGACGACATAGCGCTACGGGCTAATTTGGAGTTACCGTAACTCTTGCCAGACAAGGAGTTGTAAGTTATAATGTGCTGCAAGCAGGGAGAGCTGCTGGGATAGGGCAAAGAAACTGCTTTCCAAGCTGGGAAGAAAGCTTTCCTGCTCCGTAAGTTTTATTCTCTTATTTTATAGTGTAACCTTGTTCCTTGCTCTGCTACACTTTGCACRGGACACGTTGACGCATTTACTTCCAGCTCACATTCGGTGACTTTAATTCCCCCTTTGAGAACTTGTTTCACCTTTGSTTTCACCAAGCACCAGCCAAACTGTGTTGCAGATACGGCAACGAGACGAAATTTGCTGGCAAACACACGGAGGAGAAGTTGAGCTTTCAAAGAGGGAACTGATACAGGGCAGGGCAAGTCATGGAAAAAAGACACCTGGAAGGAGAAAGCCGTCACCTATCACTGGGAGTGGGGAACYGCAGCAGATCCGACATCACCTGCTGGGGACCCGCTGAGCGGGAGCAGACAGCGGCAGGGGACGTCTCGGTGCATCTAAGCTACACTCCAAACCTTCCTCCATCAACTGCAGGGATGGCGTAAATTTAGAAAGGACAAATGCACCCCGTGCACACAGAGCAGGGGCAGAGTCCATTCGCAGGGGGCTCTGAGGGCACCGCCAGCCCCTGCCTCCCGCTCACCTTTGCTTTAAATCCCCGAGCCCTGCAGCGGATTAATGACTCCAATCAAGGCTGCACATCGGCTTTTAATTTCTCTCTCCTTAGTCATCACGCTGCTGCCGACACTGACGGACGCTGTAGCTCCGTCTAGTCCTGGCTCCTGCCTCAGCCACGAGGTATTGCCTGTATTTATTTCCAGCAATAGTTCACCTTCAAAAGGAAAATGTTGCCATTAAACAACACAAGTTCAGCAACCACAAATAAACAGTGACTTAAAGGCTAAGCCAATTGACTGAAACCTTCACAATAAATACCGGGCCATCCCGTGGAGTACAACAGGTATCAGCCTTCTCCCACAAAACAGCCAAATCCTCTTTAAATAGGCAAAACCTTTAAAAGCATGATGGGGAGGATGGAAGCAGCCAGGCACAAGGTTTCCAGGCACCCTGTGCAGCGCTCCCCATCTCACCCACAGCTTAGGCACTGAGCTAAGACCAAGCCTGAGCCAAGATGCTAAACCCAAACTACTGATTTGCAGGGTCAGAGCCGAGCCCCCCGGCAGCACCGCACCACCCACGTCTTGCGACCGGCACGGCATCACCGAGGGATGGCAAAGGCAGCATACTCAGTTTTGGATTGGCAAAACCAAGCCTGATCCCAAGTCAGAGATGCTCAAAACCACAGAGATTCCTCTTTASCCACTGGGTCAGCTAGAAGAGGTTTGTTGACATTTCTATCCCAACCATTTCCCAATTTTTGAGGGCTTTATAATGACTGTTTTGGCATTGCAGGAGGAGGAGCGGTGCCTCCTCTTCCACCAGCTCTGCTGCTGAAGAGAAACCCTGCAAAAAGAGCATCCAAGTCCCACCTGCAAAGGGGCATCCAAAATCCTACCAAATCCAGGGGAGCTGCAGGCACCCAACGCAACCCTGGCAATGCACAGAGAGCTTCCAGTTCAATATGGCCAATATCACACACACTATTAAATATATTACCTGGTATTACATATATATAGGTGGGAGAGGTATCAACTCTAAGGCAACGGCCATCTAGCTCACGTATGTCCATGACAGTGGACACAAGGGGGGTCCCTAAGGGGGATCACAAAGTGATGGGTGGTGGARCAGAGAGGGGACAGCATCGATTCCCCAAGCACAAGCTTGAACTCACCATCCACACACCTACTGGAAAGCTTTTAAGGGGTTTGTAAACCAAAAKTCAGTGACAGCCATTGCTCCAGGCACCCCCGAGACCCAACCGGGGTGCTGGGGGGAAAGGCCTTCTCCTGGGCACAGCAGGACCGTCACTCCCTCCATCCTGCCCCAAAGCTCACCTTCTTCTGCGGGGAAGCCAGCACCACCCTCGTACCCGACTGCCCCTTCAGAGATCAGTCCATTTCTTGGTTATTTTTTCATTTTAAATGGATCAGACATGCACAAAAGCCTCCCTTGAAAAGAAACAACTAAGATGTGAAAAGGATGGGAAGATCCAACTGCGAGGCATCAGCACTAATCCATGTCAAAGGGCATGTCGTCGACAACTTACTGCAAACTTCCAGAAGGAAAAAAAAATAGTGAGAATAAAATAGTTAAGTCCAGACAAATGTTTGTCATTCATTATCTGGAGTCAAGCTTGGATTTCTCAACAACACGGCCAAGCCAAAGCAAGCACGTTAAAAATAAAACATCTTTTACAGGGAGCTACACGCCGGGCGTGCAGCCTGCCCTTGAAGGGAGGAAGGCTGGAGGCAGGTGGAAGCTCTGTTTGCTTTTCTCCGATAACAGGTATTTAGTTTTCTACGTCACTTCGCTTTATCGTAGCCTGAAACCCGGCCGAGCAGCCCGGCCCCACCTCCCCATCTGCTCCCCGCGCCAGCTGGCCCCGCGGCCGAGGGGACGCCGTGCGAGACACGCCGGTGCCACGCAGCCCGCCGGCTCCCCCCGACCCAAACGGGGGGACCCCCAGCCCCGCCCGGGATTTGGCGGGCATCGCTGGAGAACTCCGCAAGGCAGATCTTAACGCGCCGCGGCCGTCGGCAGGGAGGGGAGTGCCGGGCGATGGGGTGGCTGCGCTCGTGTCCAAGTCACACGGGGAGCTTAAAAACAAGGCAAATCCCCCCAGATCCTTCCTCAAGCACTGGAACCAGGAAAAAAACCCGACGCACCACAGCAGGGGAGGGCAGAGCACGGAGGGGCTGCTCTTATCAGCTGGGGAGGCTCCGGTGAAGACGTCTCCTGTGTTGGCACAAAGTGAGCAAACACCCAGCCCAGGCAAGAGCCGACAGGTCGGCGTGCTCCGCTTTAATGCGAATAACCCTTTTGTTTTGATAAACAACCTAATTCTCCACCTTCTCTGGATATCCCGGGGTCCTAACTGCATCCCAGCCCAGCTCCGCACGCCCCTCGGGCTGCGGTTTGGGGTAGAAGGGGTGCACGGGGACAACCCCCCCTCCGCAGGCGTTGCGCAGGGCACCGTGCCCTCTTTGCCCAACCAACAGCACCGCGAAGGTGTGGATGCCTCTGCCCCATTACTCACGCGTCTGCAATCTTGACGTGTTTCAGGGAAGCAACTCGGTTCGTAGGAGCCGTRTCCAAAAATCCTGCCCGTTCCCTCAGCGCCCCGGGGCGGTGCATCCCTCCCAGTTCCGCCCCCCCCCCCAATAACTGGCTCGTTGCAGTGCTCAGGTTAGCACGTCTCTGTTTTGGGGCAGAGGAAGAAAACCAGAAAAAACGTCTATAATGTTTGCTTCGTTCCTGGCAACAAAAGGCAAGAGTTATTGCAGGCAGAAAAAAAAGATATAAAAAAATATATATATTATAATACATATGTATATTTATATATATCTTTGAAATAAAGGGCAGGAGGAAAACAGAATTATTGAAGTTTTTCATGGAACAAAGAGCTTTGAAAAATTTGGAGGGAGGGAACAAAATGTCAAGTTTAAACTGTTTTCAATGGAAAAGGCCATTAAAGGAAAAGGRATCTTTTGCAGAAAGATATCTATATTGCTGATTTTGACAAAAAGCCCTGTTCAGAGGAGGGGAAAAAAGCCTTCATTTAAAGGTTTTCAACTAGCATTGCTTTGCATCTTCACAGTGCCGTCCATGAAAGCATCCTCGCAGACCTGCTGCTGCTGGAGCAGGATGCGCCCAGGGAGGAGGTGTGTCTGGCCACGCGCCGGGTGCGGGCAGGGGTTAGGAGACAACCCTTGCCTGCACCACAAAAATAAGCAGGTGTTATAAAAGGCAGGGGGGGAAAAAATAAATTAAAAAAAAAAATCAACTTCCCCTCCTCTATTTTGCCCCCAGGGAAGGGAAATGCTGATCCTCCAGCTCACAGATGGTCCTCCTGGAACGACCTCCTGGTTTCCACCCCGTTGGCCACGTCTGGTGATGGGGAAGGATTTTGGAGGAGGGATGAAGGACATCAAACTCCTTCCCCAAGGGCAGCGCCAGGAGCACTGCACGTGCCGTGCGCGCCACGGGATGTGCCACGGGATACGATGGGCATTTCCCGGGATGAAACACCACCTTTGCCCACCGGTCCCTCCCCAACCACAACCACATCTCACGCCACGGAGGAGGAAGCTGCGGGTCAAGCACACACCTYCCCGGCAATTAAAGTCATTTCCTTAATATCGACCAGTGGCGGCCATCCTGTGACAGGCCACAGAAAATATTAATTATACCCCCTCCATTTTAGGTTTCTTTATCATCAGATGTCGCTGGAGCTGGGTCACAGCCAAGCTGGGGTTCAGCAATCGCACATGAGGAAGAATTGAGCATCACCTAAACGGTTGTTTTTCCACCTTGTATCTCCCCGAAACTTCAAAACAACTGCTCACAGAGCAATGAATTTAGAGTAATGCCACCAATGAAACGCTCAAATTAATAGCAATAAAGTGTAAATGCTCCCCGTGATAACAGCAGAGCCGTGCTTGGGAAGACGATCTGTGAAAGCTTAAAAACCAGCACATGATGAGACCACTGGGGAAAAAAAGCAACAAAACAAACAGTCCATTTCAATATCCTTTTCATAAGCAACTAAAATGAACCCAGGAACACATCAGAGAATAATCATTTAGCACAGATCAAACAGTAGAACTAGCACATTAAAAATACATGCAGCATTAATCAGCTACGCAGAGTTATATGCCATCATTTCCATAAATAATACAGGATCAAAGCAGCCCAAGCAGCACTATCAGTTAATATAGTCAGCCAGTCAGTCAAAATAGAGTAAAGCTGCCTGAAAACTGCGGCAGTATAATTTGCCAGGAATAAAGCAGATTCATCTGAGAAGTGGCATGACCAGTTAAACGGGTAAAGGTTACC
>JASVER010000051.1:4518099-4805909 GCA_030449065.1 Oceanodroma leucorhoa
AAAAAAAAAGGAAATAAAAGGTTAGTGCAGCTTCAAAAATATATATATATTTTTTTTTTTTTAAAGCTTGGGGAGTATCAAGGTATCTCTTGTTTAGTGATAACCCCCCTGAAGAGCCAGGGTGCAGGGGACAGGTGGGAGGACCCGCCCCGCCGGGAGCATCCCCAGTGGCACCAGTCCCGTGTCGGGGCTGGCTGGGGATAGCCGGAGCAGGGGCGAGCCTTGGGGTGCAGACTAAGCCGGAGCCCCTTCCCCGGAGGCAGAGCTAYGCTGGAGGGCCCCCCTTTGCCAAGGAGAAATATCCCAGCTGCAGAAACTCTCCTGCTTGCTTGGGGTGAAGCCTCACCACCAACGGCCTTTAAATATACACACATCTATCCGTGCGTATCAGATGCCCGTGTCATTAAGCCTTTTGCTGAAAGGCTGCAGAGCCATTTAGCTGCTGATTTTTAAAACAGGCATGTGGAGCAGCGCGAGCTATAAATAGCAGAGATGCTTGCCTCGTCATGTTTCTGGTGGCTTATTTATAAGGACAGGGGGCAACTGAATTAAAAATGGTAAAAAGAGCGACTTGGGCTTCTCTCTGGTTTTGCGGCCAAGCTGCCTCAAGAGCAAAACCTTCAAGGTTTTGCTTTTTTCTTTTTCCAGGCGAAAAGCAAACGCCCGTCTTTCATGCTTAGACTCTGAATTGGTTACATTTACAAGGCAAATTTTAATTCATACAGCAGGTGTTCAGGAAAAAAAAAAAAAATCCTACTTTAAGCAGCACAAGACCAAACTAAGGCGTAGCTTTAGTTCATGCAGCTCTGGGGAGGCTCCTCATTTACTGAAATAGGACCCGTGTGTGTATGGAAGCGGAAGCAGAGACCCCAAAAATCTTTTCCAGGGGGGAAGTCCTGAAGGGGGTTGAGCAGAGCTATTGCTGAGTACGATGCCTGCCCAGCATCACGACCCCACTGCGTTTCGTGTGACGAAGGGCAATAGGAATTTTGCATGGGAAGAGCTGGACGAGCATCAGCCAGAGGAGGAATTCAGCCTCCAACAAAAGAGCCGCTTTGGGCAGCTCAAACCGTCCCCAGCTGATTAGACCATCTAAACACGCTGCCSGAGCGCTATTCTTTGCGGGCAGCTAGGCACAGTCCAGAAAAAACACGTGAACTGAGCATCCCCCCTTTGTATTCGGTGCTTTTTTAAATAGCTGGTGAAAACAGGGGGTGACAGCCAGGCTGCCCCGGACCCGCTCAGCTGGGATGGGATCTGCTCAGCTGGAGGAGGAGAAGCTGGACCACTTCTCCAGCATCCCCGGCTGTGAAGAAGCAGGGYGAGGGGATGGGGAGAGGAGTTGTGGGGGGCAGCGAGTGACCCCATCCRAAGAAGTGAAGTCACCACTTCTCCAGGATTGGCGGCTGCAGAAGAGCCAGGACCGGCGCTGTCAGGAGGTTTCCCATTGAATTAGAGGGAAAAAAAAAGTTCTGTCCAAACAAATGAGATGCAATTATTCCAAGTCCAGACTGTCTTGTTCCAAATGCTTCCAGATTGACAAGCTTTAATCCAATAAAAGCCCCCTCCAGACAAGCCCTGCCGGGATTTTTTCCCCCAGCAAGGACCCAGCAGCCCCCAACTCCACACTGGGGATGGATTTAGCCCCAAGTGCAACAAGGACATTGATCTTACGGGGCAGCCTCAAGGCGCAGGACCCTCGAGCTTACTGGAAGCTTAAGCAGAAGCAATGCAAGAAAAACCATTTCATTTCAGTCTGACCCAACACAAAAGYCAAATTAAAAAAGGCAAATAATTTCCTGTGAACCAGAAACCCTGGGTTTCAGCCAGTTTAATGAGACTGAATTGCAACGGGTTCTGTTCTCCTGGGGTGGTGGAGACACACGACCCCCCAAGGCAGGGCAGATGGCTAGATTGCAATCTAGCCTTTAGCTCGTAAAACATATTAATATCCCCAACCAATAATGAAGTGCCAGACTCTGCCCCCCCGGCCCCCTATCCCCCGCGAGCGATGCCCYGCTGCACGAGGCAGCCCTGGTGAGCTCGGGCACGCAGCACAAGCCAGGGCAGCCAAGTCTGCGGGTTTCCAGGACCTCTGAAGCAAGCCCGAGCCCTTGCCGCAACCTCATTTAAGGGCTCCGTGAAGTCTCAGGTGCATTCTAGGTGCTGCACGGCAATCCAGCTCCTGAACTTTTTTTTTTTTTGTTTTATTTTAAGTGCTTGTCAGAGGTAAAGCAGAAGGACTCTTCCCTTCCAGCCAGATGGCTGCAAGAGAAACCCCTGCCTTCAGCACCCGGCATCACCATGAGTTTATTTCTAACRACAGCAGATGCATCACGCCGCTGCTAAGATCTCAGCTGCTTCTTGGAAGCACCAGCGAGCACCTCGGATCTGCAGCAGCGCTTCCTGACAGTCAGCTGGCCTTGGCTCTGCAAATATTAGCAGCGGCACAATGACTTAGCCCTGCGTATTTATAGGCCACGGGCTTTTGTCAAAAAAACCTCTGAAATCTTTCCCCTGACTTCAGCAGACTCGTGTCCGGGGCCTCTGTTCCTTGGGGACGGCTTGTTCTGTGCTTCTCTGCCCACAGCCACGGGGTGTGGGAAGTCCTGGATGTCCCTGTCCTCATGCTGCTCGCCCGCACACAGCTGGTGGGGACAGGCTTGGGCACAGGCTTGACGCCCACCATCCCCACCACCCGCCTGGGTAGACCCCCAGATGCTGTAGGCACCTCCAAGGACCACGGTCCCCCCTGGGATGCAGTTATTCACCCCCTGAGGTTACACCTCGACATAGCCCACGAGGTGAGCTCCGCTGCCAGCCCAGCACCATCGCCCCTTAACTGCGGTGGCACTTTCCCCTCCGGCACAGCCTGGTCCACGCCAGGCAGCGGGCAGGATCGAGCCCAGATGAAGGACAGACCCAACCTTTGCACCCCATGCAAACCCCAACCGGTGTTGCAAGAGTCACCCTGCCCCGGTCCCGCTCCAGCGCCCTGACCATGGGGTGCTGCCCCAAGCCCCTCAGCCCCCGGGGACCACAACCTCCCTGTCAGGGCCCGGAGGGCTGCTGGCATCAGCGACTGAGGCCAGGACACCTCCTGCCCACCACAGCTTCAGGCAAACCACTTCATTTGGTGTTCCAGCAGCTTTGGTGCAGAGGCCTCCCCACAGCCTGGTGTTTGGGTATTACTGGAAGCAGCCAGATAAGTAACTTCAACACACCATGCAGTAGGAGTCCTATTTTGCAAGCGGTATTTTCCAAGTGGCAGCTCGGTGATGTGATGATGTCCAAATCTCAGCTATCATTTAAAAGCAAGCAAGCAAAATCCCAGCACCACTCCCTGCGGAGGGAAGCTAACAAGACCTTGGATGCTCTGTAGGTCCTCCCAGAAATATCCTGATTTTTATGAGCATCTCTAAATCCAAGAATCTCAAAACCTTGAGTCAGGACAGTTGGATGCATCTGATTCAAGAATGACTCAGATGGGAGCGTGGAGGCAGGGAGGAAGGCAAGGGAGTGACATCTTCTGCTGTGGGCAACATCCCTTTATTTTAAGCTCAAAGATACAAACCCCGCAATTTATTACTTGATTGAAAAAAGGCTCTCTCTACCCTGGCTGCTCCCGTACTGATCCCAAGTAACACAACCATACTCCTTATTCTCAGCCTTCATGTCTGTAACTTAATTTCCATTTCTTTAAAAAAAAAAAAAAAATAATGTAAATCCTGCTGACATCTTGAAAGCGAGCTATCTCGGTAACCACATTGAACACAATCCCAAGCCCTCAGTCRAGGAAAGCTTAAGCTGCCTTCCCAAGCGATGAGCAGGACAGCCCCAGCTCGCCCTCCCGGCCCCCCCGCCGGAGCAGAGGCAGAGCGGGGGCATTCAGGCGGGTGCCCGCCGGGTGTGAGCCCAGCGCCGAAGGGCAGGACCCGCGCTTGTACCTAAAGAGACGGAGATTTTTAGGGCTGCAAAAGTCCATTGCAAACATTCAGCCTCACCTACTGCTCAGCCCCAGCCCTGGAAACCCAACCTGCTGCACGGGCATTCAACATTTATGTGCATCCCTGAGAGAGTCCTGTGTCACGCTGAGCACGGGGGAAAAGCTGATCACGGGGGAAACCCAGGTGGGAAGACCTCTACCGAAGGGCTAACGGCTGGACGGGAAGAGGGAAGAAGAGGAGTCACCCAGAGCTGCAAAAGGGACCAGCACTGGCAAGATGTCCCAAAACTGCCTTCAGCAGCTTGGCTGTTTCTGTCCCACTGGGATTTGAGAGCTCCTGAGCCCTCGAGGAGCACAGCCCCGGTGCGGCAGGGTCTGGCTGTTGATGGCTCCGTGGCTTGGACCAAACTCCTTCCCCTACAGCAGTACTGCTGGTGCTGCAGGGACCCCTCGCAAGACCTGCCCCGTGGTGCCTCCCGCACGCACGGAGTACGTGGACCTTTCTCCACACGCCCTGCACAAAAGCAAAACCCTCCACCTCTCCAGCTGGATGACGAAGAAATTAAGCCAGAACTTGTGTCCGGGTCCACCCCTCGCCCCGCTGCCTCCTCTGCGCCCAGCCAATTAGCCAGGCCACCCCCCGTTGCCCCCGGGGAATTGCCAGGCTCCTCTTTACCAGCTAAACCCAYCAGCTAATCCCACCCAAAGCCACAGCCACCACCCATGGGGGGGCTCCGGCTGTACCTCCCCCATCCAGGCTGCAAGCACCCCAGCAAGAGACGGTCCCATGCTGGAGACCCATCAAACATCACGGCACACCCCGACTCAGCTTTCACCCATTTCCGCAGCAGCGCGGGACGCCTTCCCGTGGGACGGCTCCGAGCAGCCGGGCCACCTGCCCTTCCTGCCCTGTGGCTGCAGCAGAAATTGCTCAGCGTCCCCTCCCACGAGGCGCAGAGGTGAGGAGCCAGAGGCAGGGTCACATCTGGGACCTGGCGACCYAGGAAGGCAGGTGGAACACTAGGGAAACCGCAGGGAGGAGAGAAGGCAACGGCTTTCGAGGTCTGAAACACTTAGTACAGTCTAAAGATGCCTAAAGCCAGGGTTTAGGTGCAGCTCTTCTGCTGACCCAGCCACGGCATGGGGACAGCGAGGCTGTGCAAGGAGGTTTGGGCTCTTCAGCCCACCCATCTGCTGTATGGGGGGCTGGAAAAGAGCCAGAACAAAATGTCCTTCCAAGAGACCCATACTGTTCACCACCACCCTACAGAAATGGGTAGAATAGAGACGTTTTGCTCTTTAGGCAGGGGAAGTCCAACCGGGACTGCGCTGGCCACAGCGGCCGCACCTCTGCTCCAACACCGAGCATCTGAACAGCAGCCACCCCCAAGTCACCTTCCCCAGCAAAGCTCCAGCTTTTGCTTTAAAACGAGACTGTTTTGTATAAAAGGAAGAGGCAGAGTCTCCGTGGCGGGTGTTAGAGGCTTTGGTGATAAGGCAGGGGATACTTCTAAGCTTGTCTCCACAAACATGAAGATTAGCAATTTACTTCTCTTAAAAACAAAATCCGGGATTTTAACATGATCATAGGCTTGGAAAGAAAAATAAACATTGTGGAACTGGGAAAACGATCAGAATGAGAGTGGAGCAAGCAGGCAGCTCGGCAGTAGCTGAAGTACTTCTTAAATCAGAATGAGAAAAATGCATTGAAGTTGGAATTTAAATCTTGGTGGTGCTGAACAAACACTGAATGTGAGGACTCTCACASCAATTTCTTATCAGTAATAACGCCATCAGGTTTAAAGGAAGCCCTTCTAATAACGTGCATGAGAAAAGGCCCATTTGCTTCATACAATAAAGCATATAATGCATTAATTCCTCATTGAATTGAAGAAGTAATGTTGAAAACATGCTTGAATTAAAGAAAAAGGAAGCTTTCAGCTAAGCCTGTGGTGCCCGCTGGCTTTACTGTGCCTTCGGTGCTTAACCCCCTTTGGGAGTAAACCGCTGTGCAGGACCCCAGCCACACTCGGCAGATGGAACCAGCACGGAAAAGCCCCGCATAAAACCCCCAGAGACCAGCTCCCACACAGACCACGGCCGTGCCACCCCCCCGTGCCACCTCCGTGAGCTCCCACCTCACGCAGGGGGATGCTGCCGAGCCCAGCATCTCCTCCCGCTGCCGCCTCACCCCCCCGGGTGCCCTAAAACCCACCCGACGCGCGAGCGCGCCAGCAATCCCCCATCAGCCAGGGTTAATCTCAACCTGCCATGCTAACGAATAACAAATTAGCCYGTTTGAGAAGACATAATCTGCTCACACGTTCCTACCCTGGCCATCACCGCAGTGTAAAGGCACCAGAGAGCAATTTTGAGATCAAGCGGCTGTAGCCTTTAATAATTAGCACTTTAAAACTTCAAAGGCCGATGCTGGTCTCCACAATAAAAACCCAGCACACCCAGGGATGGTGGGGAAGAGTTATCATCACCGGCRCTCCTGTTTCACAAGTGAGGTCCGAAACGCAGAGGCGAGGGCAGCCCACGGGGGGATCTGTGGCGCTGCTGGGATTAGACACAAAACCTCCCGACTTGCATCCCTGACACCTCCTGTGGCAGCAAACACAAAGGGATGTTACGCGAGCATCATACACRGACATTCAAGAGCATCCCGGAGGCATCGCTAAACCCGCCACCTCATGCCCTGCAATACCCTCGCATGACACTTGTCACTTGGCCCATACGAGGGGGACGCTCTCAGTAAAAACACTGGAGCCTGGGATGGGAGAGGTGATGCCTCTGATGATGGAAACGAACACGACACRCAAGGTCAGATAGGGAAACACGTGCTCGACGTGACTCGGGGCAGGTACRTGCACCCCCGTTTGGCACCCAGAGGGTGGCTCCGCGCTGCACGTGCCAGGTGAGTCGCTGAGCCGATGAGGTCTGATCGTGGCACGATAGAGAAAACTGCTTTTGCTTTAAGAAAACTCAACCTCTYCTATCTTTATCAGCAATTCCTAATCTTAAGCCATTCTGTCTCTTCCGGAAAAAGTAAAGACAGAAACCTCAATAGAAAAAAAGGAATTAAAGTCTGAAAACAAGAGACTCCAGATCTTTAACTGATTATATTTCTAGCCAAATAAAACAGGTTGATTAATTCACTTGTTTAGAATGCTAAAGCTACCTGAACAGCAGAATATATCCCCTTCACATTAGAGGAAGGTCAACACACTTAAACCAAACATCTTCCAGGCAAGAAAGGAAAGAATCAGTGCTACAGCATTTGCACGTGTCTGAACATAAAGCTTTGGAAATGTAGAGCGAAGCCAAGTTCTCCAGTGARATAAGTGGACAAAGCTCCATCCACGGACTCCAGCAGAGTTTTGTCTACTTAATCTGTAAGTAAACTGGAGCCTCGGCTTCGAAGACCATCAGCGTTTCCATCTCCTGGCACCATCACTCAGCACTACACCCAGCGAGAGCTTCAGCTGAAGGCACAGCCCTCCAGYCCGCCCTTCACCTCTTCCCTCCTCACGCTCTTCATCGATAATTCCATTTATTCCCATTGCCATAATGCTTTCCTCAGCTCTGTACCAGCCCCCCGACCGCCACAGGGGCAGGATCAGGCCTCGAGCAGGCTGCACCGGGACGCGTCTTTCCCAGACTAGAAAAACCCCGCGGCTCCTTTCTCCCCTCGCACGCCCATCGGGTGCCAYGCTCGTGTGGGCTCTTCCCAGCACCCGCCGAGCTGCAAACGCGCCTTCAGATACCGGTAAGAACATGGGCTCCAGCGACACCAAGTTATCGTTAGCCCCGTTCCGCTGCCGGCACGYGAAGGCGGGATGCCGGGGAAGCCTYGACGCTTACAGAGCGCCTCTGCCCCCAAGGTACGGCCCAGCGACGCTCCAGGGCAGTGTCCAACGGGGTGGATGCCGCCCCGATGCAACGGTGACGGGAACGAYGTGTCTTACACCCCCCCACGGGGAGCACGGTGCACGCCGGGGCCGGCTGCCACGAAGGATGCTTTGGGGAGCCAGGGCCAGCACCCGCCCCACCGCTCCCCAAAACCACCGGTAAGGCCTGTAACGCCGGGACACGGCACGGGTTTGGTGCACCTGCCCCGGGGTCGGCACAGCCTCGGCACCCCGCGCTGCCCACCCGGCCCCGCACCCAGCCCTGCCTGGGGGTCGCTGACCCCCCTCCCCCCCCCCAAGTCCCAGCCCTGCACCGGGCACAATGGGCCGGGGCTGAGATGCTCCCGGGGGTCCCACATCGCGGGGGTCCCACATCGCGGGGGTCCCTGCTCCTGCCGCCGCCCCGACCCCCACCGGCCACCCCCGGCCGCGCCTTTGTCCGCCCGGAGGGAGGGGGCAGCCCCGTCCCGCTCCCCGCCAGAGCCCCCGCTGCCGACGGCCCCCCGCCCCCATCACGGACACGCGTGGGCCGCTCACCTGCGGGGCCGCTGCCCGCGGCCGCCGCCTCCTCCTCCTCCTCCTCCTCCTCTTCCTCCGCCACCGCCGCCTCCTCCTCCTCCTCCTCCGCCGGCGGCGGCGGCGGCGGAGCGCTGCCCCGGGCGGGCGCGGCGGTGCCGCGGGGCCGAGCCGCCGGCGCGGTGCCGGGGCTGCCCTCAGCGGGGCCGCCGCTGCCGCTGCCGGGCTCGGGGGGCGGCGCGGCGCTGGAGGGCAGCCCGGCGGCGGCGGCGGCCAGGAGAGCGGCGAGGCAGAGCAGGGCGAGCCCGGGCGCGGTCCTCGGCCGGCGCCTCATGCTGCGGCGCTGCGCTCCGCCATTCATTCATTCATTCATCCAGGCGCTGCTTCACCCACCGAGCGGGGCCGGGGAGCGGCGCCGGGGAGCGSGGGCCGGGCGGCGGCGCCTCCCGCCCGCCTCAGCCGGCCATGCCGCGCCGCTGCCGCTCCGCTCCGAGCGCCCCGCAGGCGGCTCCCGCCGCGCCCCGGCCCGGCTGACAGCGCCGCGCCCGCCCCGCCCCGAGCCCGCCGCCGCCAATCAGCGCCGCGCCCGCCCCACCTGACGGCAACTTTGTAACTCTTTGTGCGCGGCGCCGCCAATCAGCGGGCGCCGGGGCGGGCGGAGGGGCGTGGCGGAGCGGGGAGGTGGGGGGGGCGGCCCCGCGCCGCCGGGGGCTTGGCGGTGCGGCATTGTGAGGGCGGGGCCAGCGGCGRGGGGGCACCGCCCCCAGCCCCCCCACCCGCCCGCCAGCGCGGGGGGAGCGGGGCCGGGCCGGCCCACGCCTTCCTTTTTATGTGTGTGTCTGTATATTACGTATTTTAATATACAATTTTTTAAAAATTATATTTTTATTATTTTTAATATTTTTATTTTTAAAATTAAATCCGCCCCCCCCCCCATGTTGCAAACCGATGAGGAAGGCGCCGCGATGCGCAGCGGGACACAAAGCAGGAGCCACACTCCCCCCACGCACCGGTGCAGGTCTCTGGAGGGGTCCCGCAGGGCGGGGGGGTCTCACCGGCCCCTCGGCACGGCACCCCCCCCCCCCGCAGCCACCTCTGTCCATCTCCCACCGCCACCACGTCCCGTCCCCACGCCCCCAGTGATGCCGTTCCCCTTTGTGCTGCTCATCTTCGCGGCTGGAGCTGTTTCCCGCCCAGCGCGGATACAACCCGCGGACCGGCCGTAGGGACAATGAAACCTGGGGGAGCACCCAGGCTGCCCCCCACCCATGGCCCCGCTGGGGCCCGACACCGGCAGTGACCTTGGCCAAATCCCCCCGTCCCGGAGGAGCGAGGCGGCGCGGCGGCAGGGCGAAGCACGGTGACRCAGACACTAATTATTTACGGTACCCGACTGGGTGATCGCTGGCTCGCAGGCGGTGGGGACAACGCTGCTCTGAGCAACACAAAGGCACGTGGCCGCACGCCGGGCTGTGCCGGAGCGGCTGGGTGGGCCCTATGGAGCCGTATGGGCAGCGGCCGGCCCTGTGCATCCCGCTGCAGGCAGGTGCAGAGCGCTGGGGGCACGGCGGCTCTCGGCTGCCCGTCCCTGCCCGGAGGTGCGTGGCATCGCCAGGCGAGTGTTTGCATCGTCTCTCGTTCCTGCAGGAGCCAGCGGATGCTGACAAGTGTCTCTTTGGGATTAGACAGCCCCACCGTCACCCACCGCACGGTCTAGGCTGCGAGTCCTTCTCTAGCACAATATTTAGGGGTTGTCTACGAGGGAAACGCTGCCTGGTGTAGCTGCTGTGGGCTAATTATTCTGCAGTAACTCACTACTCTTCCCTCATATCCATTCCCTTCTCAGAAATAAATGGGACTTTATTCCTGCATAATAATATAATTATTATTCCCCAGCAGCTATGCTGCGCCATTTCCCCCACGGAGACAAACCCTTCTGAGATTCGCTTTTTATAATCATCGCCAGCCTGTCATTCCCCACGGGGACCGAAGAGTCCCTCCGATCAGGGGGAATACAGCTGGCAGAGAGGGAGGATGGTTTGCTGATCAAGTCTCTCCTCCAGCAATTCACACAAGGTTACTGTCTATGGGAACGGAAAGGAAGAAGCCGAGYGGAGAAACAATTGTTAAGGAAAGAGTTGTCTGGAACAAAGAAATTCCTTAGTTTTAAATAAAAGCTTTGGCAGCCTCAGCAGCCAAAGGATGGACCCTGCRCCCATCTCCCAGCTCAGGGATTCTCCCCGCGGAGGCATGAGAGCCCGCACAACACAGGCTGCCGGATCTGCTCTTCTGGTTTCCAAAATATTATATTCTCCCTTTCTGCTCGGGAGGAGCAGTTAAGCACAGCACAACCTTTCATCTCTTTATCCTCAGGTGGCCCTGTGCTGTCACCCCGACGCAGGAGGCAGAGAGGAAGGTCCTGCCTGGGTCAGATGGGTCAGCCATCCTTGGGGCATCCTAATCACAGCAGGGCCCGTGAAAGAGGACCGGGCACCCCTTGGGGGAGGGATCACACACAAAACCAGAGAGTACCTCTGCACATCTGGCCCAGCTGGCTTATTTCAGTGCTGTCTTATCATAAGAATCATTATAAAGAGCTGCAGAAATACAAYTGACTGTCTGTGCTGCGTTGGTGGTGCACACAACCCAGAGCCTTCGTGGTAACGCCACGTTCCGGTGGCAGCAGGGACAGAAACCCCCAGGGCTGAATTCCCATGTTCAGGGAAATCACCACCACCCCCAAAGCTGTAAGTCCTGGCAGCAAGGGCTGGGCGAAGGCCGTGAAAAACGCTGGAGAAAGGTTATGGAAGACGCTGGGCGAAGGGGATGGAGGATGTGGGTGGCATGTCCCAGGCCCTGCACAGGGACAGCTTCAGCAGGACTCACCGCTCCCCCTGTTGATGTCAAATATAGTTGCAAGTGCTCCGCACCCCTGAACACCGRACCCAAACATCCCCGGCCGCACCCCGAAGAAACAAGCACCCAAAAAGCCACTGGCCACTTTCGAGGGCGTTCAGCCAGGGATGCGAAGGACACAGAGCAGACCTGCGCGGGCACCACGCCMCCGAAATCTTCACGCTTCCCTTCTTTTGATGTTTTTGGTTTGCAATGAGAAGGTGAGAAATGCACGTCGGAGCGGGATGGATCCTCAGGGAATGAGGAGGGCTGACACAGAGCCCAGGTTGCCAGCAGGCAGCCCAGCCTCYGTGCCTGCTTTTTTCATAAGTTTTGAGGTATCGACGTCCTCCCCGGAATTGTTCCTATTCCATCAAATCAGCAAGATTTTCTTCCCCAGTGGAAAGTTTCCATCAGATATTTAGCAACCAGCTCTTTCTCTGACCTATTTGCAAGCCCCAAGCCACTCTCCCTACCACCCACCGCTTGAAAGCTTTGATAATTCAATGAGATGTTAATTCTGACACCCAGCATAACTCATGATACAAAAACTTTTTTTTTTTTTTAAATTATCATTAATTGCGATGCAGGAGTAATGAATCCCCTCTGCAGACTTAGTTTCCAAAGCACCCGGCAGCGTTTTGCTGCACAACTCCCATTAAGTCAACGTGTATTAGGTGGTTTCTGACAGTCCCGTGTGCTCTGGGGTAGGCAGAGCCCAGAAACGACGGGGCAGCACWAATCTGCCGTGGGGACCGAGGAGCAAAGCTAAATCGCAGCCTGGCCAGCRCAGGTAGGTGTTAGCATGCGGCTGCTTAAAAAGCGCGCTGCAAAAGGGCACTGTCCRTTTTAAGCACGTCGGGATCATCTTTTAGGGCAAAATTATGCTCTAAATGCAAAGGATCATTAGTGAGACCCCACGTGCTTTATCAGGGCACACAGCCTGTGCATCCGAGCTGCACGTGATGCTGGACACTTTCCCACTTTCATTTAAGAGCCTGACCCAGCGGGTCTTTGCAGGACTTGCCCCTGAGGAGGGTGCCCTCCCCTCCCTTTGCAGAGCCCTGTCAAGCATTGCCCTAATTTAAGGGAGATCGATATATTCTTTAGGCTGCGCATCCTCAGTGAATATTTCATATAATATTTTCACATGCACATTTATCATTTGTTTAAATCACCAAATAAAGAGTGGTTGAGAGTCGAAATCCCCAGGAGCATCTCTGTGCACCCGTGCACGAGATGCAGGAACTGACTTAAAACACAAGCAGAAGTCATGGCTTTATTTTCACTGCTGGAGCCAAGTAAACAGCATGTGTGTTGGGAAGCAACTAATTTTTAAAAATCTTTCTGTTTTCATGACGAGGSCAACGTTAGCAACAATAAGACGACAGTTAGGGTGTGGAGCTCTGTGTCTTCATCTCTTTCTCCATGTATTTTAAAAATAAAACACCTTCTACACGGTTGTTCTGAAAAGGCAGCCTTGCCTTAGCTGAAGCGCACACGTTRCCTACATTTATCCTCTGATTTGAATATAAATGAAAGTGAGTGAATTAAAAACGGAGCCTGGAGAGTCGTCTCTGCAGGAGCATGGCTGCTGGTGGTGGGGCTTGGTGGGCAGAGGTTGGGAGCCTCACCTCGGTGCGCGGGAGGAGTATCCGCAGCATCACCGAGCCTCCGTGAGCCGACAAATGCCTCCTCCTTTGGGGTCCAATTGTGCTCATGGGGAATTTACCCTTGTATGTGACTCCAAAATAATAAAGTTCCTTTAAATGTGCCTTTGGCTGACCGCTCTTGGCATGAACCCCATCACCACGGAGCGGTGCTGAGCATCCCTCCCTCCAGCTCCGTGCAACCCCCCCAGGAGGAGCACAGCCCCCGGGCACAGCGGGGAAGGGGCTTCCCTTTGCCCTGGCCACGAGCCACCCCGCAGCCTCTGCAGGCCTCACACACCTTTTTTTTTTTGATTTGCATGAAGAAACTGCGGCGATGAAATAGCAAACCTCTGGCGTCTTTCTTGCAACTTCCCAGACAGCAGCAAAAGTCACGTCCCCAGCCAACGGGGCTGCAAAACGCCGCGTGCCGCAGCAGCCGCCGCTCCTACCGTGAGCATAAACAAACCCGGCGTTAGCACAGGTCTGTCGTCATTTCAAATAAACGCAATTAGCRGCCAGACCGCCCTCCCTTGCAGGGGGTGAATATCGGCAGCAGGGAGCTGTGGTGGTACGTGCACCGCTAATAGGTCCCAATTCTGSACACACTTAAAGAGTGGCTTAACTTTCAGCACATCGAGATCATACAAATGTAAAGCTAAGCTCCTTTTCACAYCTAAAATGTCCTACAAATGCAAAAGGCCAAATAAATTGGCTAGTGCATATGTTTATCGCCGCTCTCCGAGAGGTTGTATCAAAAGAACTGAGCAGGGAGGGACTGGCTTTGCGCTGCTGACTCAGAAACTACAATTTCTCTTCCCAGGGCAATTGTGGCACTTTCAAATGTGTTTTTATCTMCAAATTTTTCCCAAATTTCCCAGAGAAAGTTTTCAGAAGCATTGATGGGGAGCTGTTGCACTTGCCGTGCTAACCGAAGCGCGGCAGCAGAGGCGGGTGCCTCGGGTGCTGCGTGCAGCCTGCCAGGGTGCAACCCGGGAAGGAGCAGTTCCCACACGTGGAAGATTGAAATGAAATTAATGAGTGGTAACGTCAAAACTAAAGCGAGCGATTTGTTGAAATGAAATGCTTTGGAAAACCATCATCCTCTGAAGGTCAAAATGAATGGTTCAGATTTTTTTCCCTGTCAATAATTTCCTACCTGTTCCCACAAAATGGTTTGATTTCAGCAAAACTGCGCTCTCCAATAAAAATCGCTTCCACGGAAACCCTTTCTAGCCCTCCCGCTGCCAAAAGAGCTTTGCCTGCAGCCGAGCTCCCCGCAGAGCTGCAAACGGGGGCAGGAYCCCCGGGGCTGGTCTGTGCCTGGGGGTGCCGGCCCCGGTGCATCTCTCGGYCCCGGTGCCTCTCGGCTGACGCCGGCGGAGCTGAGTATGGCGGCAACCACAGCCACGCGCACCCACGGGCAGCTGCTTCGGGCTCCCAGCCGCAGATTTTCCTTCCCGCTCCCCTCTTGCACACACATCTCACGTGTGTGCACACATGCACACACACCCCGTCCTTGTCGCACACCCCGTCCTTGTCGCACACCCCAGCTGATTCCACCACACACACCGTGCTTCACACCCAGACGTTTTCTCTCGCCTCCGACCCAGCCTGAAACAAGCCTCCACGCTTTTCCTCTCCAACACAGCCCCCCCAGCCCCCAGCATCGCCCTGGACCCCTCTCCCCAGTCCCTGGCTCCAGGGATGCTGCGCTCCTGACTTCGGGGGGCATCACTCCGTAGCAGGTGCTTTCTGCTCCCCTTTTTATTTCTGTTTCTGTGAATGTGGGACACGAAACGGGGACAACCCTGCCACTCGGTAGGAGCAGAGGAGCATCCCTTCAAATAAAATCTAGAAAAGTACTGCACATCCACAGAAGATAGCAGCAAATCCTCTCATCGTTTGACGGCAGATCATGGAAGCAAGTCCTTGAGCGTGAGACACTGAGCTACCAGGGATTATACAATTCCTTTGAAAAAGGGCTTTTCTTCCAGATCCCTTTCGCAAATCTCCTGCTATTACCCACCCCAAAGCACTGGTAACAACTTTCAATCTCTCCTGCTTTCTGCCACAGACATACATTTTGCCTTTCATTCCAGGGCTTGGGTTTTTTTCATTGAATATGGAAAGCGCATTATTGCCTGGGACGTGGGGTGGGAGGGCATAAGGGACTGGGGGGGCTGCCCAAATTAAACAGCTATTCCCACATTACCTAACGCAGGGGACTGGTCACACCGAGCCAGGTTCTCTCCCCAGAGCTCAACCTCCCTCCCAAAACACTCAAGGCCAATTTTGGTATTTGACTGTTTCCACGTGTTTGTTTTAATAAATCCCCGCGAGGCTCCGGCAAGGCTGGGGCTCGTCCCGGCTCACGGCAGGGACCGTCCCCGCAGCACGGCACGAGGATGCGGCTGGAGCTGGGATCAGGCTGGACCGAAGCCCAGCTAGGCAYAGCCTTTGGGATGAGACACCGTCAGCGCTTGACCATTTCGGCTGCCAAACCCTGCACCCTCTGCACGAATTAGAAAGGTTTTGGTGTGAATGCAGGACAAAAGGTCCCTGATATTCGCAGAGGTGCAGGTGGGACATTTAGTGGCTGTTTCGGCTCTCCCCGGACAATCCATCAGCTGACAAAGCAAGATCTCTTCTTTCTGCTTCTCCATCAAGGGCTCGGGACTGAGCTTCATCGCTACGAGGAGAAGCCACAACCAGGCACCGCCACATCCCAAAATCCACCCGTGCCCASCTGCTCTCAGCTGCCAGGAGTGGGGGACGCAGGCGATGGGGTGGGTGCAAGGAGCCTGGGGGCAGGCAGCGGGATCGGCCGCGTCGGTGGGAACGGGGCCAGGCGCAGCCGCGGGAGCGGGAGTGCGGAGGAAGGGGCCTTCCCATTGTCCGGGACAAAAGACCAGATGTGCGCCCAGGGTAGGGAAAATTCCACCCTCCGAAAGCCAGATCTGGCGTTTCCACTCGGAAGGGCCTCAAGGCTGTCATTACGAGTACGTTCTGCACCAGCGCAGCTAAACCCTTTCTTAAACTGATTTCATTAATTCGGGACAGCTACTCACCCACCCACGTACAGCGGGTGATTCTGACCGGCCGTACCCCGGCCAGCCGCTCCGCACCTGCAGATGTTTGTGTCAGGGGGGTCGCTTTTGCTTGTCTCTGATTTTTTTTTTTTTCTCAAAACCCGAGAAGCAAAATAAAGCCCCATGATGGATTTTTTCCCCCTCGTTTCTTGACTACAGCCTCGCTCCCAAGTCAACGTCCCTCATTAGCCCTGCTCCGAAGCCTGGTGGATAAGCCCAAACATATGTACTAATGCATCCTTTTGGATGCCACTGCAACGCTGAGTGTATCCATACAATCATTTTAACCCAATGATCTCCACATTAAGCCCTAGGCAGTAAGTGCTAGCTTGTGCCTTAGCTAACACGTCTTCCAGAAAAGACCCCAGTCTTCATTTCAAGACACCAAGAATGAAAAAACCCATAATTTTCCTTTGGATTTGTTCCAAAATGTTGGACTTGTTGTTTGGGTTTTTTAATAATGAAGGTGATTAATTTCCAGTTTGACTTCATCTGGCTCTTGCTTCCAGTCATCCGTTTGTGTTTTTTCCCCCTTGCTAGACTACAGAACCTGCAATGCCCGCTCTTTTCTCCTGGTGAAGGTWTTTCTACACTGTCATCAAGTCACCTCTCAACCTCTTTTTTTAATAATGCAAACAGATGGAGGTCTTTAAGTTCTTCCCCCTGTAAGGCCATTTCTCCAGTCCCTCAATCATTTTTGTAGCTCTTTTCAACACTCTCCAACACCCTCTCTTAAATGCAGACACCTGAACTGGATGCAAAATTCCCAAATTAGTCTCCCCAGTCCCATAAAAAGCTAAAATCCTCTCCCAGCTCCTATTCACCGTTTCCACTCTCACACATCCAAGAATCTCATTCAGTCTTTTGACTAAAACATCACACATTGCCGGGAAGCTTCCATTGAGCTGGTGCTCCACTACAGTCYCCCCCCTCCCAGCCCAAACTACCCCCTTTGCTAAGGCTGGAGCTCCTTCTTCCTTCCTAGGTGTTCCTCACTGAACTTCTCTGATTTTGCACTTATTCAGGCCATAACAGTGTCTTTTGGTCTTTTACTGTAAATGCATAGTTTACTAAATGCTGGATACTGACCTATAACCTGGGAAAAGGGGGATTTTTTTGCATCAGATGTTACAATTTCCCTGTTGTCCCTTTTTTTCCTGTTCCCTGTCATCACCACTCCTGGGTTTTGGTGCTCAAGGGTGGCAGACATCCATCCCTGGCTGGGCTCAAGTCTGAAGACCCTTGCAGAGCAGAGGACTGAGCCAGCTGGCCACAGCTGGGTCATACCCAGGTACCGTATGAGCTGACATTACCTTGAACGTGTGCTGGGGGGCACGGTGCCGGCGCTGGGGAGCACGGCTGGCAGCCAGMGTAGCCCCGGGCTCATGCATCTCCCTGGCCAGGTTTCCAAACAGATCAGSACTGATAAAAGGGAGAGATTTTCGRCATGGGCACCCAGTGCGGCAAAGCTCTTCTGAGCAATGCACCTGCCAGCAGAGCTTCTGGGAGCTGAAATATCTGAAACTCTTCTTCTCCCTTTCTTTTCCTTTCCCAGTTCAGCATTGCAGCTATGGTGTATACACACTTTTCCATCTAGGAACAACTGTCCGTCAGCAACCTCTGGGCTGCAAGCAGCACTTTCACTTATAGGCAGTATTATGGGTCAGTTTTAAAGAAATCTAAATAACACGCTGGAAAAATATTATTCTTACTGGAGAGCTGCTAACAATTCCCTTCTCTTTAACCAGCAGATGATTTCTCTGTGGCAAACACCGCTTTTGAGGGAGGAAGATTTACCAGCCAGGATGTTTTTTCCACTGGGAAATAGCTAAATTCTCAGGAAGCAATGCGAGGCTTGGCCTGCATCCATCCCCCTGATGGGGGTGGGCAGGGGGAGGCAGGCGGAGATGGCAGCAGCCGACCGCTGCATGTCAGTGTTGCTCCACGCGGCGCGCACAGCTGTGCAACATCTGCCTCCCGCGCTGGAGCGAACCTGCCCTCACCTAAAGCACTGCGTTACTGGGGGGACTGGGGCTCGGAGGACGATGTGACAGCACTTCCCGGACAGAAGGACAGTCCTGTGTGTGCAGCAGGACTGGCCAATGGTGCCCGACTCCTGCTGAGGGCTCAAGGGGTGGGAATTGCATCCCCGGTCCAGGAGAAGGTGTTTGGCCAGCAAGYTGGGGGAGCGTGGCCCTGGGCTGCAGGGACACATCTCACCCCCCTCCTGAGCCCCATGCAAAGCACAGCACCCCCGAAATCCCGCCATGGGCTCTAGTTCAGCATGGTTAATCTGATTCTATGATTCTATTAGCAAGGTGGGTGTCGGTCTCTTCTTGCAAGTAACCAGCGATAGAACAAGAGGAAATGGCCTCAAGTTGCGCCAGGGGAGGTTTAGATTGGAYATTAGGAAAAATTTCTTCACCGAAAGGGTTGTCAAGCACTGGAACAGGCTGCCCAGGGAAGTGGTGGAGTCACCATCACTGGAGGCGTTCAAAAAACGTGTAGATGTGGCGCTTCGGGACATGGTTTAGTGGGCATAGTGGTGGGTTGACAGTTGGACTTGATGATCTTGGAGGTCTTTTCCAACCTTAATGATTCTATGATTCTATGATTCTACTCTATGGTTGCAAGGATAAAGGATCACCTAATGTTCCCACTCCAGGGGCCAGGTTCAGAAGTCAAAGCCAGCATAGCCCTGGGCAGGCGTGCTCCGGACATTGCCCTTGTTCCCAGTGCTGTGCTGGTGTAACCCCACCAAACAGCAGTGCCAGGACCTGCGGGTCGCTGCTGGGTTCCCCAGCGTAGCAGCCTCCCGGCACGGCTCAGCCGATGCCCGGGGCAGAAGCGATGCCGTGCAGAGCATGCCACTGGGGCTGCCCACGAAAACCCTCCAGTGAGCAGAAGAGAGAGAAAATCCCTACGTGATGAATAATTATTGCCAGAGTTGTTAGTGGTGTGGGGTAGTCAAACCTCCACACCAGCCTCATGCAGCTCTTGCTGAATTCAACAGTAACTCATGCTTTTGACTCCCCCCATCCCCTCCAGGTCCTGCTGGAGAAGAAATCTATAATTTGGGGCCTGGACTTTCCTCCCATTGCCTTGGTAACGTACTTCTTTGTTGTGTCCATCACCTCAAAGAAATATATATTCAAGGTGTGAGGAGAAAGGTGAAAAGTGGCGTGGACGCCAGAGGAAACACGTTGTCCTGGGAACACAACGTGCTTCCCACCTGCAGACTCACGCCTATGATTAACCACGCAGGTGGCCAGGGCAGACCCGTGGTTTCATGAAGAGGGAAACAAAAGATAACCATTTTGCTCTGATTTAGTGGAATAACAGTACTGACGGTGCCTCACGCAAGGGTAGAAGGGGAGCGGGATTTATGTAGTGGAAACTCAGCTGTCCAGAAGTGAACAAAGCTTTTGTTGACTTTGGGGGCAGAGKGGGGGGGTTGAATTCAAAGGCTGCAGATTTGTTGGCTGCATGCCCAAGTCCTACAAACATCCAGGRGGGCTTGTCCAGGTGTTTCACCAGGCATGAAGTGAGTCAGTTCAGCTCAGGAGATGTCCTCYCCCTCCATTCAGAAAATCCAACCTTGGGCTCTGACGGAGAAGCCAYCCTCTAGATTCGCAATGCATCTTCATTCTTTGTTTGCTCATCTCCAATAAAGGAGGAGGTGGGAGACTTTCCAGCCTTAGGGAGGTCCTGAGGATTTATTTCTCAAATCTCTCAGTGGTAGCATTTCCCTAACATCTGCCCGCACCAGGTCTCCGGTGCCTGCGGAGCCGGCGGGTAGGATCAGCCCCACTGCATCCCGGGAGCAGCCTGGATGGTGCRAGGCAGGAACCACCACGCCAGGGACATCGGCAAAGGAACAAGGACATGGATTCAGGGGAYGGACCAGGAGCTACCAGCTAAATAACTTTGGGCTTTTTCATGTGCAAATTTAGTTTTAGCATTAGAGCTTGTCATATGGCATCAGYTGTTGCAGAGAAAGTGCAGCAGTTGGCAGAGACATTGCCCAAGAGAGAAAGTGTCGTGATGCCCCATCGTGTTCTCAGCCACAAAGGCTGTGCTAGAAGAGGGTTAATCAGCTCTTTTTTTTTTTTCTTTCAAACTCATTTGCTAGTGCAGTATCCACAAAACGCCGCTGTGCTCCAGGGAGATGACAGGCCAAATCCTGGCTCACTTCGGGCCTGAACCCAAGAGGGAGCAGTCAAGCTGGAGCTGTGAAGGCAGCCGTGATTTGTGACCCTGTTCTGGTCGGCCCAAGAGGCTCCGTGACCCACGGGGGAGGTGCCCGGGCAGATTACTCACACCACAAGTATGAGCAAGCGGGGAAGGACGGCCACGGAGGGCTGCATGGCGGAGCTAGAGGTCGAAGGCAGAGACGTGGAGAGCCCACGGAGATGCTGGGAGAGCCCCTCAGCGTGTGCAGGGCCCCGTGCATCGCCCGGCGCTGGCAGCACCAGCACCCCCGGCCCTCGTGGGCAACTGCGCGATGGGCAAGATSGCAGAAAATTAAGCCCTGGGCGTGTAGCCCTGCAAGGCTTCCTCACCCAGACCCTGGGTGAGCTTGACCTGCACGAGTCCTGCAAACATCAGCTTTGCAGCTAGGAATTAACTTGCAGACTGCCCTACGGGTGCTAGGGAGCAAACAGGAGGCCCCAGCCCGACCGATGCCGGAGTACCGGAGTGGTTTCAAGGACCAGACCCGTGGTCCGGCTGCAGCTTGGCTCGCTGCGCTCTCTAAGCTGGATCCGAGCTTCCCCTCCCCGGCTTTGTGCTACACGGACGTTTCTGCGCAGCCAAGAGATTKGCTCGGTGACTCTTAACATAAATTTGGGAAATATTCCCTCAGCCAGGAAGTTATATAAAGTGCATTCCCTACGATGCACGATTTCTCTGTTGGCACCGTTGTGCCTATGCAAGGAATATCCATGGTGATGGTGCCCACGGCTTCTCGCCTGTATCGCCTGCAAACAGCAGAAATGCAGCTCTGATTTAAATAGGTGCAGGTGCTTGGAAAAGCCACTTAAASAGGGTCATTATCCTGTCGGACAACACAAGCGTGTCAAAATGAAAACATCAGAAGATCACGGCTATTTCACAGAAACATCATGTTAGGGACAGAAGGAGAAACACATTGCTTCTTCTACTGAGTCACAACATCCTCTTCCCAAACTTTTGGAATGAGTTATCTTGAGTTTTTCCATTTTGAAACAATTTTTAATATCTAATTTTAGAATATAAAATAAATCACCATGAAAACAAAAATGTTTTCAATTATTAAAATCTGTTTGACCAAGCACAAGATATTTTTCCAGCCTAACTCTCACAGAGAATTTTGAAACTTTCCAATGTCTCTCCCAGCTGGAAGAAAAGTCCTCACCAGATCTCAGATACCCAACCGGTCTGTCCACAGCAGGCACAGAGAAGGTGTATGAACACAGCCAACAGAGCGTTGCATCGAAATCCTCTGGCTCTGCTGCCAAGACTTCATCCGGAGGAGACTGAGATATGATGAAATTCACCCTTGTTATGAGAATCAGCACAGGACACGTGATATATTTTATTCTTMAGAGCTTATGAGGCACCGAGGTCTTGGACGGGTGGCAGCACAAGGGTCATCAWCAGCTGTTCACCTGGAGAGGAGAACCTGGCTCAGAAGTGACTTTTATYGCCATAAAACATCTCCAATACCTTGCACTTGAAGAAAAACCTCCCAAAATGTGGATTCTTCCTGACACTGTCCCAAATTTCCTCTGTGACTTCAGAAAGTCATTTAATCTGGATGCCCAACCACACGGTGAGCCGGGCTGGAGGGGAGAGAAGGGGATGCTATTTCCAAAGATCGAGTGGGTGCTGTGAATCTGCCGGGGGGTAGGCTTAGMCCCCTTTTCCAACCAAAATGCTCATCAAAGTCACTAATGTGAAGAGCAGTCCCACAATGCCGAGAACCYCGGCTTCATGGACAGGTAGCAAAACTGCACGTTTACGCGATAAAAAGTGCGTGGCTGGTATTCCCAACATTTTYCCACTGTTATTATTATTTACTCCATGCATCCACGTAATTAGGGCTTGCAAGGAAAAATGTGGAAAAGGATCCCATCCCAGCATAGGCATAGGAAGTACACCAGGAATATATACAGGCATATGGTTTTAAAGCTAGCTTAGCTCCCAGCCCGTGGCCRAGCAGGAAGGCAGCTCGTGTGTCTGGTGACCCACTTTGGCCACGAAAGCCACGAAAACAAGGCGGTACCTGATAATTTGCTGCCGCTCTGTTTTTCTACCCTGCTGAGGAGTGCACAGCACCTTCTCCTGCCTTGGTACTTCCCCGGGTCTTTCAGATGGGTCTAAGGCAAGAACAGCCCTGGCTTCTACAGGGGACTTGTTATTGAACACCCTGAGCATAAGACTTGTTATTCAAATAACTCAAATAAGAGTTATTTGATTATTACGTTCAAGTGGTTGAGGGACTCGAGCCATCGAGCTGGGGATGCTTGAGCCATCCCAAAGGGAAGGAGGAAAGTGGGGCTTCCTCTTTTCAAAACCAGGGCTTTGTCTTTCAGCTTAATGCAAACACAGGGCTCTGCCGTTGCCCTGGATCTGAGGCTCCTCAGTGGGTCACAAGCTCGGATGTTCATTGCCCAAAGAACAGCAGCACCCTTCTCAAACACACAGAGCCAAAAGAGAAATCCCCGCTTTCTGCAATAACAGGCTCCTCCGAGCCCCTTGCAGTACATCTATTCATTAATTCACCCAGAGCCACAGTCTAGCCACATGTTTCTGAGCAAATCCAGCCTCCCCCRTTAGCAGTCAGCGTTTGCAGCACTCCCTTATATATTTCCCTCTGCTACGGACAGGATCACATGTTGTTTCCCAGCTCTTTTGGAGCGGTCTCCCCGTGGTTACCTTCTTCTCCTCTGCCTTCCCCAGCTGCTCCTACCCCCCTGCTCCTGTCCCCGTCCCCTGCAAAGAGCCTTGCACGAGACAGRCACCAGCCAAATAGCTCCACAATTWTTTCCTCAGCCCCAGAAGCAGAAACTTTTTGTTGTTAAACCTCTTGAAAAAGTGACTGAATCTTTATGAACACCACAGGAGGAAAAGCCTCRTTTCAAGATCTAAGCAAAGTCAGGACGAATAATACAGACCGGCAGGAGAGGGTTACTGTCCCCAAAGGGCAAGCGAAGGGGGAAAGGCAGGGGCACACAAAGGCAAATGCTTCATTAACTCCTCCTGAGGTTATCTGCTCGGTTTAAAAGYTAATGCCTCCTCCCAAACGGTACAATGCATCAGCTTGCAGCCCAGTTCATTACAGAGCTATTCCGYGCAACCAGGGACACTTCTGCTGGGGCCTCTCTTAGGGCTGTCTTTGACCAGAGCCACCTGCCACCGCGGAGCCAAGCTAAKGATCTGCCCCTCTGTTATTCCTTTCATGTTTTCTGAAATCACCCAGCTTTATGAACCTGTTCTCCATTATCTAGGAATAGATCTGAAACTAAGTGGCTGCGGTTTAGGGGGGGATATTTTTCTCCTTGTGCTTCCCCGAGTCCTGGAGGACTTTCAGCTAGACTGAGCCGTTCGGATGGGCATGCCGGTAAGTCTCAGCATGGCAGCATTGGAGAGGAGCAGGTTTTATGGGAACTGAGATGCTCCAGGGAATAAAACCCACTGGACAGAGTCCCCTGGGGCTGCCGGTGGCCTCCCTATTTGACAAGGACGTGGCTGCACAACATCTCTCCCACCTGGCTCTAACCAGCGGGCGCCAAATATCCCGGCACTGGCTTTTGTTACGGCTCCAGGCAGCTCGTTCCTGCAGGGTCCTGTCTCAGAGCCTGTTTCTTCCTTGTCTCTCAGACAGCTGTTTACATTTTTGTTTGTGTGAATAATCTCAAATATGAAGGCTTTGCTTTGCTTTTCACCCCATTAGATAATATTAATTACTGCAGGGAGCCAAGTAGCTTGGAAAAAGGGGGGAAAAAAACACTCTGGAAAAGTTGCAGGCTTTGCAAGTATTTAAAGGGCCATCTGCATCTCCTCCAAAACTGTAAAGACAAACGAGAGCAGCAGTAGCGCATATTTATTCAGTAGACATCATGGCAACATTTCTGCTCCTGTCTCAGCCAAGAACTAGCACCAAAAATGTAAGGCTTGCTATTTTTCAAGCCCTCCTCTCCATTGGGAATGTAGCAGAGAGGTTGTTTGGATGCATGGTGGGACCCGACCTCTGGAAGGAGTCACCTGGATTTTTGGGTCCAATGCCAGCTCTGCCCTCTGCCTCCTCCCTCCACATGCATCTCACCTTGGGGCTTCCCCTTCACAGCTGCTGCACGTCTTCTCCTAGAAGGTTTTCCAGCAACATTACGGGTTGGCTGGCGATCAGAAAGATGCTTGACTCAAGCGAACTAGCGGTATCCGCTGGTGGGTAGGGATGCAAACAGAAATGCAGATTTCTGATCCTTACTTACCGCCCCGTWTGCACGGATTCCCCTCTGTGCATCTCTCATTGGGGATTTAGGCACCGTCCCCGAGAGAAACATCTCTAACAAATATTTGTTAGGCATAACAAGGAAAGACTGAAATCCATTTTAACACGTGCTGTGAGACAAGCTGTTTAAGAACAATAATAAATAACAATAAGTTTATTAATAATTCATCCATTTCAAGCAAACATCTTCTCCAGGCAGTCATTGCTGCCTACTGCCTCTCTTTGATATTAAGCAGGGCTACTTAGRCCTGTCCCTGATTTTTCATTTGGATACCAGCCAGCAAAGCTTCCAGGTGGATGATGCTGATTTACAGCCCATCTACGTTTGCTGCTATATTTACACTGGGTTGGGGTTTTTTTTTGTGAATTACCTTTCAGGGCAGTCATCAGTTTTGAAATATAGGAAGGAAGCAGCAGCAATTGGAGGAAACCTAAAGTGAAATTCAGTCATAAATCTTGAATATTAATTCCTGTCCCATCCCTCTACTTCCCCAGCACTTGCCTTGGGAAGTCGTGCCTATTACTGGCATGCTTTTTGCCAGAGATATTATATTGCTATAAGTGTCAGACATTTGAAGAACAATACTATCTATTAGCATGTAAAAGAGWATTATTGTCTGCAAGTTATTAGGTTCAAAGGCAGCTTTGTGCTTGGCAAATTGCTGTCTGCAGCTCTCAGCAAACACATTTCTAGTACCCTGCTCCGGGAGCTGATGGCACACAGTATGTGGAGACGGAGGTTCTCATCCAGCTGAAACCACAGTGCTCAACAAAAGGAGAAAATTAGGTGGGAAAACTGTACAAATGCCTTCAATACCTTTTTGTTACTCTTTTAAGTTACTACTAGCTTTCCCTTTGAAAGTAACCTTGGCTTCTAGATCTTTCCTTCTACTCCTATRCTAAAATGATACGAAAATGAGAGAGACCTTCAAAACATAACCTAAATCATTTGCTGCAAAGAGAGAGCTCTGCTCGGGGCCCGRGGGGGAGTCAGTTTGAACCATCCGAGCATCTGTCCGTCGACTTGAGGGGAATGGTGCTCTCACACCCCAGATGTGCTCCYTCTGACAGCTGGTAGATCGTTTCCAGCTGCTTCTCCAGCAGCGCCTTGTAGCCGCTTTCCATTCCCAGCCCCKCGCAGGAGCTCGGGGTGGGGTACGCAGAGCTCGGGGTGTCAGGGTTGTGCCGCAGAGCGCGTGCAAAGGGGCTGCGCCTTTGAACTCGGGTTGAAATGGCATCTTGGCACGCTCTGGAGTGCCATGTATAAAGAGTGCTCAACTCCTACAGCCTTGCTGCCACCCATTAAGCTCAAAGCATTTATTAAAGAAGTGTGAGTCGTGCTTTGTCTTGCAGAGAGGAGACTCCATTTTCCCGGTCCAGTAACTCCATAAGATCTCAGCTCCACGGGCACCTCTGCTCTTGGGCCACCCACCTCTCCCTGTCCCTTCCCGCAGCCCCGCTCCCCCTCAGCTCCCATCTGCTTCTTCCCACTCCGCTCATTCAATGGAGGGAGTTATATTTGTGGGTGTTGTGCCTACGCTTTAGAATTGAAATTTGACTGTAAGGCGGATGAAATGAAGCTAAAATCCTTGCTGTGCCAAGCGTGACGGTGAGCACCCAGCACCCAGTGTGGCAGCTGGATGTCTTGGGTGGGAGCGGACGTCCCAGGAGAAATCACAGGGTTTGCTGCCAACTCCGGCCATGCTCCTGGTGGAAACAAATAATTGTGGGGAAGGATATATGGATGGGTACAAAACTATATGCCATGCCTATACTCAGTGATTTACCCAAAAAATCACGGCAGCACAGACACCCCACGGAGCTGCGCTGGCCCCTCCCTGCACCTCGCAGCAAAGCACGCGAATTTGGGCAGAGCACGGTTTCAACGCGGGCAGCGAAGCTTGTGCCCGTGAGCATCCGGATCAGAAAAGAGCAATAACCCCAGCGCCTTTGCAGCAGTAGCTCTGGTGCAGAGGAACTGAACCAGCTTTGAGGCAGGGACCTGGGGGAAGCCAACGCAGAGCAGGTGGTTAGAAACGACGTTAACAACCCCGTTAACAAGCACTGCAGATTAGACCAAACAACGGCTCATCAGCATTCAGTCCAAAGGCCACAGGCTGCAAAGGGAAGAGAATAGAGGAACAACAAGAAGGCGGGGAGATGAAAAGAAAGCAGAGAGGGGAATTGGTTTTAATAATATTGCCTCCTAATTACAGCGCGGCACAGAGAGCAGATGCAGTCTGCTTTGACGTTTACAATTCAGCAGAGGACGTGCCAAAAACACGTCGAGCAAACTGCTAACACGAAGAAGGCAGCAGCAGCACCCGCGGCGGCAGCATGGGGGGAGCGGGTGTCCGAGCATCCAGCTTGAGGCTCACGTCACCCCATACTGCTGCTGCCCAGCACCCTGCTGGTGTCTCTTTTGAGGCTACAAAAAAGCAATTTAAGAGCTTCTCCTGACCTCGGTCAGGAGGTGCGCTGGTGAGTTTTGCAGGGAAGAGGTAACRCCTACCTCGGAGCAACTCATATATAGGGTGAGGGGTGGACACGCAGCACCGGGTGTGGAGAGACACATTTCTCCAGCAGCTCCGTGCATTGGGAATGGGAACACCTCTTCAACCACGGCCGATCCATCCTCCCAGCACAGCGGGAACCTGTTGCTTTCCTCRTTACGTCCTGAAACATTTATGATGGGAATTCAGTATCATATCATCCCCATATGAGAAACCAAACTGGTTTATTGCAGAACCCAGCAGCACAGCTGGGACTATGGGGCAGATCCCTGAGCCTGCCCCTCGCGCTCAGCCCTGCCCCACAGCAAACCGGGCAAGGACGGGCACGCACGGGGCCGGTCCGCACCTTCCCCAGCATGTGGGGACGGCCAGGGCCCATTTTTCTGAGCAGTGTGCGTATAGGAAGAAGACTTCAAACTCCTGAAAAACTTTCCTCCAGCTTGGCACGGCGTCTGTAAGCCCCCCMCACTCATTCGAGCTGTGCACAGAAATGCACAGGATGAGGAACACTAATGCATGTTTTGGTCCCAGTCCAAAATAAACGCCGGCTATAATAACCCTCATGGGAAAGCCAAACAGAGGACCCCTTTGTTAGGGACAACTCGGCACGTTACGCTTCATTTGGGCCAACAGCACTTCCAGCACGAGGCTCGGGGCACCATCTGCTTTATGTGGGCAAGGTGGGCTGAGGCCAGAAACCAGAGAAAGAGGGGAATCTCGGGACAGGGAGCTTCGGACGATGCCTCTTGCGTCAGCCTGGCCCATAAAGACTCAAAAAAGCTTGGAAGAAGAGGGACTGGCAGGTATGTTGGGCCCATTCGGGTCTCTGCTGGAGGTAGTGGTTTCTAATGGGGCAGGGAGCAGTGGCGGTGTCTCCTGTCCCACTCGTCTTTTGTGCATGTGTATGAAGAGGTCCTGCTTCAGGATCCCCTATCTCTGGCTAGTTCCTGCTTGGTTCCCTTCAAAAATCGCAATAGAGGAACAACAGCATTGGGTGAAACCCTGTGGTTCTCTGCTAAGGCCGGCACAAGCTCTGGACATTCGTGGAAGCTTCTTTACTGGTGTAAATGCGATGAAATGACTCAGGGGAAGGTCTGCCCTGACCTGAAGGGGACAGGAGGGAGGGGTGGCCTGCAAGCTCCTGCATCAGCTCCAGCAAGGGTCCGTGGGTGCAAGGTGGTAACAGAGAGCTGTGCCCCACGTCCTGCACCTGGCAGAGGTGCTGATGAGTGGAGCTGGCCCCAGCTGGGACATCGTCTGCGTGATGGAAAGGGGCTGTGCTGGCTGGGGGGCGAGGGGCTCCAGGAGGCAAGGAGGTATCTCAGCCACAAGCACAGGCTGCTCTCCCCTCGGAGGTGTGTGCCAGGTAAAGGATGTCCTTGCTGTCCCCTGCTGCCAGGTAGGGCCGTGCAGGGGTGAAATGAGCTCTGCGTGTCGTGGGAAACGGTTGTGTTTGAGGGGAGGGTGATGCAGGGGCTGCTGGGGTGAGGAAAGGCTGCTGTCTGCGACCAGGGGGATGTGGTAGCACGTCTCCTTCGGTGGCATCACCGAGCATGGGCTACTTAGGAGGTAACCACCAACATGTAACACCAGGCTGRTCCTGAGTGTTTTATCCCAGTGCCCCGTGTGCTGAGGCAGAGGTGACCCTGGGTTAGCTGTATTTTGCTGCCTGAAACCCTCTCTGTGTAAAGTCAGAATCAGCCTTTCTGGAGCAGGTTCACAACAGTTGCAGCTTATGGACTTCTGGGGAGTGGTCCCYGAGTTTTGCCCACCCTAAGTGCCCAGAAGAAGGTGGCGGTGGTCCTGGGGGCCAGCTGGCCCAGGAGCAAATACCCATGCCGGGCACCCCACATAGCATCGTGTAACTGTCTGTCGGCCATGCATTGGGCTCAGATTTGCTGGGAAAAGCTTTGTGGACTTCAAAAGAAATAAAAGGAGGAGGCACGAAGCACAGAGGGACTGACTGTGTTGGGCCTGAAGCTTGAGCTCCTGCAAAGTTAGCGTTGGTCCTCCACTCACGGGTGAGCTTCCTGGCGTTATCAAAGTGGAAATCCAGATATGTTTCAATCCTATGGGGAAAAGCAGCAAGAGGTTTATTTTTCTGACAGCTCACTTATGATGTACAGTCATCTGGCAAAGCAATTTTTGTTTTTTTTTCCTCTTATTTATGAGGGTCGAGGGAATGCAGTGCTGCAGAGGAACAGTTTTTGCAGCCAGGATGCCATCATTGCTGCTGGCAATTGCTGCTGATGTGAGGGGGGAGTCCTGCTTCTCCCCTCTGCAGCCCTGGTAGCTGGGAGAGGAGGGAGGCTTCTGCAGCAGGCAGGGAGTTCAGACTCCTGACACGCTGCTGGTCTTYACTGCCGTACATGAGGACTGCCTTGGCTTCTCAATGGGGTCTAGACAACTAAATCATGTTGTTCGATACTGCAGTTGTGGCTCAAAAAGAGTGTAATGCTTACATAGGTTTAGGGGGAAAAGAAAAAGGGAGGGGAGAGAAGGGTGTTACTGCTGTTTTCTAGTAGATGTGGCTGCATGTGGCTCTTTATTGGATGGAGCTGGCAAATAACAGACCAGCTGCGAGGAGCCGGAGGAAATTTGTCTGTAGCTCTGGGATATGAACGATGCACATGAGGACTGGGGCTCAGGCCCTGAAACTGCAGCTTCCCAGCAGCTGATCTGAGCAGCCGAGCAGTGTTTGGCACCCGCGGGTGTTGTGCTCCTCGGTGGCTCTTGAGAACGAGGAGTTTTGGTTCCTTTATGCTTGTAAAATGCTCTGCTAGCCTGGAAAGGAAGCATTAGAGATGTGCAAATAATTAATTACTAATACTAATTAGTTGATAGATTATTCACAGGATACAGCCAGAGGCTAAGCAGTTCCTGCAGAGACCGTGGAGAGTGCTGTAATCTGTGCAGAGTCTGCGTGGTGGGTGCTGCAAAGTCGCAGTGCCCGAGGCGGCAGAAGGGGCAGCAATAGGAAATACCTGGGAGAAAAAAAAAAGAGGTGTTTTGGGAGGCGGAAGGGAGAATAGATGGTGCTGGGAACAAGGGGGTGACACAGTGCCCTTTGGGTGGATGAGAGCAGTCAGAAATGGGATCAAAGCCTCTGTCACGGGCATCCTGAATCCTCTGGTGAGGATCAAATTTCCCAAGGGGGACATTAAACAGAGCCCCCACACCTGCTGCAACAGAGGGAGGCGCGGGGGCTCTTCAGGGGAGAACCAAAGCTGTGTGTGATGATTAGAAGTGAATTGCCACCAGCTGAGTTGAGCTGGGGGTGGGTTTTAACACCTGTTTCTGAGTGGTCACAGGGTGAGATGTGTCCTGGGGAGGTGGGCTCCTCCGGCAGCCCTGCTCCAGCCATCGCCTCCCCATGGCGGGGCTGCCTGGGGATCACCTGGGGTAAGTGTGGGGGCATTTTTTGCTGTGTAAACTGGTATGGGGGTGCCCTGGCTGGGGTGAGACTGGGGAGACATGCACTGGTGCCAGTATGGGCGCTCCCCCGAAAGCAGGGACGTAACCAGGGGCCCAGGCTAACGTTAGCAGGGGAAGGGGGCAGAGGTGCAGCCAGGTTAGAGCACCCTCCTGAGGGATTTGCTACGGGGTTGTAGGGAGTTTGCTTCCCCTGTGGGAATGCACATCCCTGTTTTACACCTCTGAGAATGGGTCAGTGGCTGCTGGTGCCACGGATGGTTTCTCTGTCACCTTCACCACTCTCTTTTACCTGTATCTCTGCATTAACATGCAAAATTTCCCTGGTTTACTTTATTTATAAAAATCCTTACTGTTGAATGAGCTGTCAGACCTTAAGTTAAATTGATAGCAAATTGGTGGTGAAGATACAAACTTGAGGCATTCCCAAACTTCCTTTTCCCCTCCATCTGCCATGCTGGCACTGGCGGCTGCGGGGCTGCCCCATGACGGGGGCTGAGCAAGGCTTTTCCACTGGTTATTTTAAATCCCCATGACTCCTGGCCTGGTTGTTGGTGGAGGAGGGTGGAGGGGATGGCCAGGGTCCCAGGCAGCAGCTGACATGGCTCCTGTTTAACAGAAATCACCTTCCAGATGGGCTTTTGGCTCTGGTTTAACTACGTCAGTCCTGAAAACATATACCAGTGAAACATGCCCCGCTCTTGCTTTTACAAGCTGTTTGGTTGCCCTCTGAGGATAGCAGTTGCTTGGGTCTTGAGGGGTGTCCTCAGTCTCTGAAACTGCAATAAAAGTTATTGCATGAATGCAGAAAGGGTTAATGCTCTTGGGTTGAGGCTGAGTTGAGGCTGAGGCTGCTCACCTCAATCCAAACCAGGAGATCGTCCTGCCGGGAGCAGAGCTTCTTCAGCGTCAACGTGGGAAAGCGATAAGGGGAGGCCCTCTTCCCGTCCAGCGAACGCTCTGCAGTAATGAGAACTTGGCCTCAATCCTCTCTCCGGGCTGAGAGCGAAGGCAGGAATTAAAGCGTCCGGGCCCTGGGCAGCTCCTGCGGCTGGGTGGTCCTGCCCCGGCGGGGAGTGCGTGCCGGCGGCACCGAGCCTCCTCCCCGCTCCAGCGTCAACATGGACGAGGAGGGAGCGGGGGTTYCGGAGTGCAACAGGGGGTCCCGATGGGTGGGCTGAGCCAGTCGGGACCAAGCCCTCCCGCTGGAGGGTGGCACGTGGGGGAGCCGGGAGCAGTGCCACGTGCAGCCGGTGAGTAGCTCGTGCCGCTGCTCGCCRGGGCTGGCTGGTCCCCAGCAGGCGTACCTGCTTCGCGGGCTTTTTTTTTTGTTTTGGTTTGCTTTGTAGAGTTTTAGTTCGCTGTTTTTCTAGTGAGGCTCTTGAGCTGCGGTGGGTGTAAATCTCAGGAAGGTCCCTGCAAGACCCGGGAGAAGTGTGTCCCTGCAGGAACTGCCTTCCCGTGGTGCAGCATCAGCTCAGCCTGGGGGTGGCGGCGCCTCCTGAAAGCTGCCACGTCCCTGGCAGGGGATGCAAGGAACCAATTAATGTGGGTTGGTTTTTTATTTGTTTTTGGCTCTGGCTGACATCACGGTGGATGATAACTAATGGTGTAATTGCCCATTGCCTCCTGCCTGTACAGGCAAAAGGGAGCACCAAGCCTGGGTGATGTCTGGGGCACGTTGGAGCCCCATTAATGTGCTCAGTGAGGATTAGAGAGTGAAGCTCCAGTCTAAACATGTGCATGATTGATCGTGGTGTCTTGTTTGGTTGATTCATGGGTGAAGCTCAGGAAAGAGCCGCCTCTGTCCTCCTGCTGGGATCTCAGTGCTGCGTATGCAAGAGRGGAGCTGCTGGGTGGATCCGTACCTCTCCGTAGGTAGCTGCCTGCCGCCATTTAGTTTGTTACGGCACATCACGTGCATCTCTTCAGACCTGTTACCTCTCCTCCTGCATGATCAGTCTGGGGAGCGAGAAATGCCCCAAGGGGGTCGGACCAGAGTCCCCAGCAGTAACAGCAGGAGATGCTGTTTAGGGAGATCATTTTAAGGAAATAACACGTGAAGTGGTCTTCTCCCTTAGCAAACTGCCAGTGGGTTTCTCTAACTTGCAAAACGCGTGTGGCATCCGCCAGCAGATGAGGCACACGCGGGTTTTCTCTGTGTGCTTTTACCCTGTGCACTGGAGATGGCAGCAGAGCACTCCAGGCTCCCATACGTCTCGGGTGTTTAAAYGTGCCTTTTCTCCCTTTGTGTCTGAGACTGCTAGAAAGTTGGAGTATTGATGGCTTTTTAAAGTGCTTGGTGTGCTTGTGGTGTGCTGGTCAAAATATGGATTGCCTCTTATGTCTTAACCATTCATCAAATTGTGTTTCCATTGATTTTCCTGGAATTGTTGGTTTTTTTCTGCAATTCCAAGTCTAAATAGCAGATCTCAAAGCAGCTATTAAAGTATCTGGTCTTACCTGCTGTAAAACACAGGCCATGCACCTCCGTCCTTTGGGCTCTGTACTGAGCTAGCATTTGATTAAAGCAGGTTTCTCTTTGCCTAGAGGCTGTGTTATTTTGGGGAAGGGAAAGCTACCTGGTGACTTCCCTTGTAGGGTTTGCTTATTTAAGTGTCTCACACTAAATTGTGACTGTAACTGGAACGTGCAGCCTTCGTTGTTTTTAATCCTGTGTTTCTTGGTTGGGTTGGTGGGAGCTCACAGCAGATGCTTGAGTGAAAATCTTCTGGCCCCTAATGGAACCAGTGAGRGGCAGGAACGAAGGGGTCAGGTGTGGGACATCCTCGGGGATGTGCAGGACCTCCCTGAAGGTTGTCCAGCTTGGTGGTATGGCTGTGCAAGTCCAAACACRTCCGGCTTCATCTGCTTGGGTCATTAGGTTCCCAGAGTGGTTATGGTTTTCTAGAGAAAGTTAGAGGTGCAGTGAACTGCAGATAGATGCATAGACTTGCTTCAAGGCCTTGCAAACAAGAGCGTTGCAGGATGTGAAGCTCTAAAGAATGTGGTCTCCATGTGATTTTCCCTACCTCAACGGGTGTTCTGAGGTATAAATACATGTATTTAAGTAGCAAAACATCACGACGTCATGAGGTTGTGCCAAGGGAGGGACAGCTGCAAATGTGCCTGTTCTCGCATGGTCTCTCTAACCGTCTGCTGGTGGCCACTGCTGGAGACAGGACACTGAATTAGTGACCTCTTTGGCCCAGCTTTTGAGATTGTGCTGCAGTGAACGGTTGCAGCTGCAAGCTGGCAGCCTGTCTGGCCCAGTGCTGGGGAAAACATCCCCTGGAAGCACCTATGAATTTGAGATGTGCTGACTGCGGTGGTATATCACCTAGGAGGTGAGGAACTTAGCTCGGAAGGYCCAAGTCTCAGTGGACCCAGTGTCTGTCATCTCCTGTAGAGGTGTATTTAACTCACTTCTATGTAGTGCTGTGAATTAAACTACCTGCCTAAATGACAGATCTGGGGGAGTCTAACAGCTGCTGRCATTATCGATCTCCCACCCTAGTACACTTACATCGCTGAGTGAAGAGAACAATATTTCTATTTAAAAACAAATTTTAATTTAAACCAAGAGCCAGTCCAATAAAAGATGAAGTGTCTTTGTAACTTGAAATGATACAAGTGAAAACAAGTAATCTTTCTTTGTGGTACAGCTTTCGTTTTTGGTTTGAAAGGACCTAGTGTTTCATAGGGCTTATTTCTAGAGGGACAAGAATAACGTTTTGGTTCAGTTCTTGGCTAAAGCAGAGTTTGTTTTGATTCATTTTTTTTWAAAAACAAACTCTTAAATAGTTTTTGGCTTGAGTTTTTATTGGAAATCTAATCCCCTTACACACAGATTTTTTTAATTGTTTCTACGAAAAACAGTATTGAGTGGAAGAATGTTGTTGTAAGCTGCAGAACGTGTACAGCTCAGCCCAGGCGACTTGGGCCCTCGATCCGTGCGCCGCTTCGACGCCGTCCGAGAAGGTAACTGAGGAAAATGAGTTGATGTCAGTAGGTCTGAATGCCTGATGTGGAGATCTGTGGGGAAAAACGTTGACATCTGCTGCCRTGTCTCCCTTGAGCTGCACCACAAGAGGGCAACCCGAGGCCGCAAATCTTCTGCTCACGCCTGGGAGAAGCTGGTAGGAGCACGGGGAAAGGGTGACATGCTGGAAAACCGGAGCCATCCCCTCCCTGGTGCGGAGCAGGACCTGCCAGAGCGGGGGGTGGCTGTGGTGTTTTGTGGGTGTCCACATGCAGCAGTGCCAACTGCAGGTGGATTTCTCAATGGGGAGCAATTTGTTGGCATTTGTTAAATTCCTGCCGGACGCTTCTCCGTCTGGTGGATCAAGGCAGAGGTTGCTGCTGTCAGTCCGGGTCAGTGCTATGGGACTCTGCCCTGTTAATTAATGTCTGCCAACACCCAAAGCAGCCAAGTGGCTGAAATTAAAGGTGTGCAATGCATTTCCTAGCAGAACTTACTCAGGTGCTGTTGCTGCAGGTCTTAGAGGAGGGTTGAGGTTTCTGTGCAGYCAAGACGTTTTACCCCGTCCCCTGCAGAATAGCCATGAAGGCTCCAGTCCGTAYGCAGAAGGCAGCGACACGGGGCCCCTGGCCAGCCTACAGCCCACCTTGCCCAAATCGCATTGCAGCAATGGAAAATGCAATTAGGTATTTGGTAAAAGCCCTCCCTGCGAAGGGTGGCCAAACACCGACGCGAGGCCTGGGGACGTGGTGGGGCATCCCAGGCTGTTTGATGCTTTGTGGAGCCAGATGCTGTACTCTGCTGTCCTGGTGGCATCTGCTGCTTCATGGCACCCTCCTCCTCCTGCACTTGGAGGCCAGGGGATGCAATATGAATGCAGCAGAATATTGAGCTGAAATGGAGAGTAAAGAAATAATTCCCAGCTCACCACTGGCAACGTGAGTGGAAATGACCCTGTGGAACCAGACGATGGTTTTAGACTCTTCTGACACTGGAAACATCACTCTGGAAATGGGTGGAGTAAGCTGAAAATGCCTTAAAACTGGTTTAAAATGGCTGGATTTTCAAAAGTGAGTTTGGAAAAAAGTGTGTCCACTTGCAGAGGGATGAGCGATCCCTGCCTGACAGCCACACGCCTGCTGGGAAGGGGATTCCCTACCGGGAGGTGATTGCTGCTGGGCTGAGCCGTGCCGGGGGACCGTGCCAGGGCTGCTGCGTTCACGACCTGACTCGAAACAAGGGCTCATTTAAACAGTAGCAGGAGCTCAATTAAAAMGGAGACACTCTCAATTTAAAAGTACGTAATGGCAGGAAAAACAACCCGCGATGAGTTAAAGAACTGACTCAGGCCAGCAAAGGCCAGTCCTGAAATAGACCTCGAACAGGGCTTGTTGAAAATGCTTCCATCAGAACAGTTTCCTGATGGAGAATTTGGCATTTCTACTCAAAGAAATCTTTCAAGAAAAGCATCTGCTTCTGTGGAAAATTTCATCTTTTTGGTTGGAAAAACGGAGCATGTGAAAACTGAAATCTTTCAGTCCAGCAATGTGTCGTGCCAGTTTTCAGGCAGACTCCACCTCTGTGTTGAGCTTTACTTCTCATTCCTGTGGTCCCCCACTCATCTTTACAGGAGGGGAACCCCCTCTAATTATTAAATCTACCCATTTCCGTCTCCCCGCTTTTCTTAGCCACTGCCAGGCACACCACTGAAGCCTCCCCCTCAGTGGGGAGGACTGTAGGGTCAGCTTTTGGAGCACTATGGGTGGCAGCTCCCCTGGGACACCAAATGCTCTCCACTGTCTCCACACCCTGTCCCTTCTGACGTGGGCTTCTGGGAGACCCATCTCCATCCCATACTGATGTTTCGTGCATCCTGGGAGGTGGCTGTGACCAGACAGCCAGGAAAGACAACTCATTCTACTGGTCTTATTTGTCACATTACTGAATTATTTTGCAGCAAATGGCTTGTTCTCCAGGTRTTTCTGTATTTCCTTGCTGCCTTCTTCCTCATTTCTGTTCCTATCCCTGAGCACCCAACTCCTGATGGAAATCTAACATATCAGATGGAGAAGCTGCCTACCCAGGTGCACGCAACAGAGTCAGAGTTAGTCCTAGGACCTGTTTGTTGACTCGGAAAAGTAAAGCAAACATTGTTGGACTTCAGTGTGCCTTCCTTCAGCAGCAGTGAGAACTTACTCTTCAAAAAATACTGAAGAAAATGGGAAGGTGTGGGAAGGAGCAGCATTACTGGGGAAGAGACATGGGTAAGACCTGAGTTTGGGTGYTGAGGAAGGCTCAGAGGAGGCCTCTGCATTACGAGTAATAACCCTTCCAGTTATAGTGCCTAGGATAAACACGATGAAAAGGAGGGGGATCAGCTTGCATGTGTCAGAGGTGGAAATAAACAGTTTAAAGCACATAAATGGTCTAAAAACTGTTAATTGTGCAACCGTCCTCTGTAGCAGGCCTTGTTGCCCCACTACTGAAAGCTGAGGCTGCTTCTGGAGGCAAAGTGTGGAGCTCCAGCAGTGCACCAGTGTTTGCTGTGTTTGGCAGTTCCTGTGTTTCCCAAGCTATCTTCTACTGGTATGTTGAGCTGGAAAAACCATAGGGCATGGGGTGTTTTGTTTTTAATGGCAGTTCTGCTTCAGTATTCAACTGGGCCCAAGAAGAGGAAGCAGTCTTAAAGGTGTTAGAGGCCCAGAAGACAGTCTGGGTGTCTGAGAAGTGTTGGTATAAGGTTTGGGCAGGGTAGGGTTGGTTCACTTTTCTGTCACGATTCTCCCCGTCTGTACAAAAGACCAAACTCTGTTAAAAGGAGATGCACCTAGCACTGGAGGAGACATTCAGCGGAGATGCTGGTGGTTTTGGGTTCTTGTTCCAGTTCTCACTGTCACTTCTGCTTGTTTTTTCCCCCTCAATCATCGACATGGGTAGATGATGCTCATCTGATGGTGCTAGATGTGCCACGTGCCTAAGACTATGCAATGCTTTGAGGTCCTTGGGCAGAAGGACTTGCAGAAATGTTGARAAGAAATAATCTTATGGCAGGATGTTTGTTATAATGTGGAATAACCCAGGTCTGAAACAGAAGTGCTTCTATCCATTTTTTTAAACATTGCCTTCAACACAGAAGGCTGGAAAAACTACAGGGCACTTGCAAAAACAGATACTTAGATTCACACTTAAGTGCCCAGACTTGAAAATAGTGGRGAAAAATGTCTTAAATACTACCTTTTCCCGATACCACATCAGCAGTGGGCTGGYGGAGGCTCTCCAGAGTCAGCAGAGGGAGCACCTCACGTTTGCGTCCCAGCACCTGGAGACCTGCAGTTAGAGAATTGCTTTAATTCCTAGCAGCCCTATGCATGCAAAAAAGCTTCACAGAAAGGGGGTTTTGTGCACATATGTGGTTCTTTGAGGCCTAGGCATTGTCATGAGATGGGTTTGCCRCTGATGTGAGCGAGGGGCTGAGCTGAAAACCCGCCCGGACTCCGGGACGAGCGTGTTTTCCCCATGTGAACTTTATGAAAGGACTTCTCAGTCCATTTAAGAAAACAAAAAAGTGTTAGGAGCAGAGGCTTGGCCAAAGCTTGGGGTCCCGGTGTGGAGACTGGAGGGAACAGAAAAGCCTCAGTGGAGAGCATTTTCTAAAAAAAACAACCCAGGTACAGTCCAGGCTTGTGTTTCTGTACTAGCGCAGCATCTATTTACCAACCTTCCTCTGTCCGTAGAGAGGCAGAGAGGTGTTTTAAAGGGAAAATAGGGGAGAGTCCTATRTCCAAGAGCTGGCGTGTCCTGTTTTCTGGTGTCTCGGGCTGTAAAGGCCTGTTAAAGCACAGGCACAGCGCTGCAGACTGCCAGATGTGTTGTTTAACATCAAGGCTCGTGTGGCAGCTGCCGTCGGAGCCCGCGCGGGCCGCAGGGCAGGAGCAGCAGTGATGGAGAGCCCTGCGTGCAGCTCCCCGCTCTCCCCGTGGGATGTTCCGTGCCCCTTTGCAASAGACAAGTTCTCACACAAGCCCCAGGGTGTTTTCCTCTCTTCCCCCCARTGTGGGCCTGGGTCTATATTATGACAAAGCCATTCAATCAATTGTATTTATGTGCCAAATTTCCCCGTAGCTCTTGGGAATAGGTGTGCTCTTGTCAAAAGCAGCCTGTTCTCTTCTGAGTGGCCAAAGCATCTTCTAACACTGGCGAACTACTGATTCTTCCTCCGCTRCCAGGATTTTTGAGAAATGAAACCCAGACAGAAGGTACCAGCTTAACAAACTGGTAATGTCCCAGTTGACTTTATTTGCATCTGCTTCTTGCAGCCTCAGAGCACCGATTCCCCCACCCCACACCCCAAGCAAGGCAGTCCTGAGGTCAGGCTCTGTCGTGCTGGGGCCGTGCTCCCCTTGACAGTCTGCAGCATACAAAGGRTTGATAAGAAAGGGATTCAATTCAGTGTATTGGCATTCGTGTGTGGTGGTTGTATTAAAAGTGCTTGCTGTCAGCCTAGCCATCACTTATAATTGGCTTTTATTTCTCCGTGTGCCTCCTGGCAACAGCAGCTCTTCCCAGGCTGCTAGCAGSGTGCTGGGTGTGGGAAGGCTGCTCTGTGCATGAGAGGTATGTGGAAATGGTCAGAATTGGCTCGGGAAGGGTAACGTGGCCCCTTTCTGCCTGTCTCTAGGTTTGCCTGAGCATCCCACCAGAAGCATTTCCCTCCGCAGACTCGCTGTCAAGCATTGGCAAAGGCCGTCAATGTTATGGCTGGGTGGCTTCTGATGCACTGGGGAAAGTGCATCACGTTTGGGGTGGGCAAGTTTGCGATCACTTGGCTATGGTGCAACAACCAAGTTATTGTGCAATCACTTGGTTATTTTGGGGAAGGTGGAGGGRGGCTGGGTTTCGTTGTGGTGCCGGATGGCCATGCTCACTAGAGGAGCACCAAAGAGTGCCCAACATAACGTGTTTAGGCCTGGAATYAGCTTTTTTGATTGTGGTGTTCTTATGCATCACAGCTACGTAAAAAACAGCAAAAGGCATGGAGAATAGGTGAGTTCAGAGCATATTTATAGCAATGATGCTGTACAACACAAACAGGGGTTGGAAGAACCTCTTGCAGTTGCAACCTCAAATGCTAAAAGYATAGATCCCTTTGGCTCAGGCCAGTGAGCAGCGCGCGGGGGTAAATTTGTCCCTCAGAGGTGGCTTGGCCAGGTGGGTGCCACTGATATGCACAGTGAGAGGTTACGTCACCTGGGCCAGCTACGTGTTTTCTGTTTTGAGGAGATACGCTAAGTTTTGGGATATCCTAAGATACAAGTCGTCTACAAGTTTTGAGTCGCTGTAAAGAACCTGGGTTGTATTTTTTTTTTTTTTAATCTTGCCCAATCTTACCCCTTATACTGGAGCACCTGAAGTTGCAAACACTTGAAAGTCAGACCAAGATTTCCTTGAAATAATCCCCYTAAGCATTTGAGATGTCACTGTTGTCTAGTCTATGTATCCTAGACATTACTAGTTCCATCTGATTGCATTTTTGTGTTTGCAAATAGAATAATCTAATGACCTAATTTCTGAAGGAGGCCTGTTATTTATTAACCGTGATGTAAATTCTACCAGCATCAGAATAAAGAACATCAGGGTTTTGAATTTCTGCTATTTTTAAAGATCCAAATCTCTAGGGCAATTAATCATTTTTCTGACATATTGAATTCAGTCATGTGTTATAGCAACAAAACTTCATGTGGGCAGTTTATGATGCAACATTAACTTGTCAGCAAGAAGGACAATTCATGACTGTCTACGAGTAGCAAGTGGCAGGCATTTGGACAACTGTCCCATAGTTTTGCAAGCATCAGCAAATTTTGTTGGCAAAGCCTATGTAGGCAGAGYATAATATACGCTTTTGCTCATATATATTAAAAAAACAACAAAAAATATAATCCCCTGCCAGGAGTTTCCACTTATTTTCCATAACGAGAGCTGGAGGGTCTGTAAAAGCTGGCCTCATAAAAAGAAATTGCATTGGATGAATTTTTCCTTTACAAGGAAGATGGAAGAAATTTGAGTTTGTTTGGATGCACGAGTCTTCCTAAACCGTAGTTTATCAGCTACGTTACTGCAGTAAGGAGGACTTTTGCTTACAGACAGGGACTGTGTGAACAAAGCGCTGGCGCCTACCGTCAACGCGTACAACGATAAGGGCATGGGCAAAGTGAGCATGGGGGCACCAAGAACAACRGAGCAAGCTGCGGTTTTCAGAAGAAGCAATGGCCTTGGCACACCAGCAGCCTGGCTGTTTTCAGGGGCTTTTTCAAGATATCACAGAAAAGAGCTGCAAAAGCTCTGAGGGGGGAGAGGGGTACGCGTTGCTGCTGTTTATGGTGGGGCTCTGAAGGGTCCTTGAGGGTGCAGGGAAGTGGCTTTGCTTTGGTGCAGTAGAGAATATCAAAAGATAAATGCGAAAGGAGGAAAGGCAAACAGATTAAGAGAAATCTTTACGGTACTGTTCCAGGCAGATACGCACCGAGGCGAGACTGTCTGCCAAGGCCAGAGGAAAGGCAGTTGCAGTCATCTGACTATGAGCTAACGGGTGGACCTGAATGGGGATTTTGGCAGGGTGGAGATGGGGATTTCGGCACGGTGGGGGAATACGAGAGGTCATGTTCTTGGAGTGGTAAACCCCATGCAGTTATTGTGCTTGGGTCTAGCCCGGGAGCAGGGAGCAAGCTGAGTGAGTCGAAGCAATGGCCAGGTTATTGGCAGGAAGGCTKGGAAGGCGGTGGTTCACAGCAATCAAAGGCATGGTGGGGAGGCTTTCTGGGCGTGGGGGGGAAGAGAGATGAAGAATTTTAACTGGAATAAGGCTGGGTTGAAGACTATGTATATACCAGAGGACATAGGTGGGAAATCAGTGGCAGGTGAAGTAGCCTAAAATTGCTTGATGTGTTCCACAAGGCAAGAAGACACTAAGGATTAAATGTTGATGTAGGTGATTATGAACTTCTCTTCCGCCCATAAGYGGGTTTGGACTGAGCCTTAACACAGGGGTGAGATGATGAACAAGGGAGAGTGTGGGGGTAGTGCTGGCCTTCACCCAGACACACATAGGCCAGGCTGAAAACGCCCGACCTCATAGCTTGCTCTYCCCATCCATCAACGGGGATTTGGTGCACAGTGGAAAAAGCAATGCTACGGAGGCCCGCTGCCGGTGGGTAGCAGGCTTTTCAAAACACAGCTGGAAAAGAAAGCATAAATGCAGGGATGGGAGGCTATATAATGCAGACGCACGGGCAGTGTCATGTGCACGGTGTGGCTCCACGGCGTTTCTCCAGCGCTCCAAAGTACCTTTGTGGCCCAGGAGGAGGCTGTACTCTGCAAGGCTGCTTCTGCATGAACGGTTGCGGTTTGAACGTGGGCCGTATGTATGGCATGTCCTGGCTGCTCCTCCCTGGCCACAGATCACACCCTTTTTCCTGCTGAGGGATGCTGGCCTCATTCTTCTAGTTGGGAGCAGAGGGACTTGAACTACTTAGGTTTAAGCTGGATAAAAGAGGCTTCTATAGCAGCAACTTGTGATGGAAAGCATAAGTTACATACCATTTGGGGATGGGAACATATGGCCTCCAGTATCTTCACATACCTCCCAGAACACAGTAATTTTTGTCTTGTTTGTCTCAGATGAGTCGATTGCTGTAATGTGTTGAAGACTGACTTATGAAGGACACAAACGCAAATTATCCTCATCAAAGGAAACAGAGGGAGTATAATAAGAAATCAGCTCAGCTGAGTTGGGAGCTGCTCAGTGCCCTGAGACTCAAAAAGGAAAAACAAAAAAAGTAGAAACTAGATCAAACGCATAGGCACGCTTCCAAAAAACAGTAGAAGGAAAAATCATTGTGAATGAGACCAAACAGGCAGCTATCCTCTGCCTACTGCAGAGGGAAGCTGATGTTAAAAGATGCCAGAACATTTCATGACTTCAGCATGTCCATCTTAACTGCACAATCGCAGTTTGCTATTTCAGTTAATGCTCTACAGGCATTGATGATCATATGGGCTCACACTAGAGGTACTTAAATAACTGGCTGGGATAAAATTCACCCTGAAGTACCCAGAATAGTGCCAAAGAGGTTTTTGAGCACCAGTTTGTTCTTGGCTCCCTTCAAGGACTCCTGGGGATGAGTGAGGTTACACAGAACTGAAAGGGCAAACCTAGTACTTGGCTTTAAAAAGTGGAGGGGGGGTGGGAAACAGGAGCTACAGAGCAGAGTAGCTGACCTCTGGTTTCTGGAATAAGGCAGTGGCTTGTGACTGCCTAGGGAATAACAAGGCTTTGTCAAAAATACAACCCGTTAAATCAAGCAAGTTTGCTTCAGTGATATAGCAAGAGGGCTTATGGATGTGGAGGAACAGTAGATGATGATGTAGGTAAGGTTTTTGATGTTTTAGCTCTTGATGTTCTTGTATACAAGCTAGGAAAACATGGTGTAGATTGTAATGTGGCAAGATATATATCAGTAATTCATTTTTCCAAGTTACTAATTACTGTCAGGGAATATCACCAAGCTGGAGGTGTGAAGAACCTCCCAGGTTCCAAAGAGGTCAAGAACAGTGCAGGGGTGCTTTTTCCAGGTTTTAGGACCACTTTATATGTGCATTAATGAACTGCATGGTAGGATATGACATAGTGTTGTAAAAATTGCAGGTAACAGCAAAGTAGAAAGGCTTCAACTGTGTTGGAAGATGGGATTCAGCTTGGTCTTGAGAGAATCCCTCCTAGAGGAGAAAGAAACCCTTTGTGTTTCWCTAAACAAGAGTGAATACTTGTGGGAACAGTCCACTGCATGACTGCAGGATGGAAGAACTTGCCACTGCAATCCTGCAGAAAATAATCCAACATTTCTGTGAATCACAAACTGAGCACAGGTCAAAAATACCGTGTTATTGACAAAAGGGGAGGGAGTATATTAAGCGCCATACTGGGAGGGATACACCAGAGCACTGTTTCTGCAAAGCCCCCCCCCCACTCTACATGCTTGGGCAAGGCCTCCATAGAAGACTGACCCAACTTTGAACTTGTGCTGAAAGAAAACGGGGCAAACTAAGTCAGTCCTGAGGCAAACAAGGAGAATGACCAGAGGTGTTGGCTCTGCCAGAAGGTCCCCAGAAACTGCCAAGAGATGCGAGGGGACATAAAGGGGAGGTACCACATGCAAAATTTGGGAAGAGTTTGTGGGAGATCCCTAGATGAATAGGCTTTTTTGGCTCTCATGCTGTTGCTTGGTGGGAATGTTGGGACAGGAGGAAGCCCTAAGCTGGCAGCCAGGGCTCGCTCTGCTTCTGCTCGCCATGGTGCTTGGCCAGGGAGGTCACAGTGGTGTCTTCACCTGCTTTCTCTCCAGTGGACTGCTGGCAATGCCTAGGACATAATTCCCTGTTGCTTGGGAACTYCTCCAGATCCTTCCAAGTTGTGATGAAGTAGCTCTGTCCTGCTCTTTTCCAAGAGACAGTAACTTCTGATAGATATACATCCACTGAGAGACAAGTTAATCTGTGTAACGTCAGTGGTTGTCACGCAGTGTTAACAGTACGAAAACACATTCCAGGGCAAATGCAATTCAAGGGAAGCAAACCGGCTGATCCCATAGCATTAGCTTCTTTCAGATGTAAATCTAGATACCACTTTGATTTTTTGTGAAGCTGAATTTCAGTGCAAAATTTGTCAATCTGAGCTCACCTTTGCTTAAATCCAGTAAACGGCTATGGGTTGAAATATTTATTCTGAGTTGGGAAAAACATGAGACAGTTTTCAGGTAAGTGTCACAAGTAAAAATCCCCATTTCAGTTGTACCTGTGAGGCTTTTCAAATCTACCCTTCTAGTCAGAGATAAGCAGGGGTAAATATTTAAGTGATGGATTTTCAGAACAGTAATAATTCTTTCCCTCGATGAGTGTTTTCTTTGTGCACTAGCAGTTTATTGTCTTGTGAAACCTGAAAGGGATTAGATTGCATTTCTTCCTTCTTTGTGGGTTTTTTTTTTTTAAGGACTTGCATAAACAAGGCCTGATTCAAAGCAGCCCACAGTCAGACAAGACCACTTCCCTTACCCACAGGTTAGTATGGTGTGTCTGTGGATGCCAGTTAGTGAGATCTGTTCTGAGCATTTCTGAGGCAGAGGGAGATAAAAATTTGACCTTAGAAAGCTCTGCTTCTGAGACAGCTCTATGAGTTTTCCAGGGAAATGCTACTTTTCAATTCTGCCAAGAAGAAAAAGCAGTCCTCCACTGAAAGAAGAATTAAATTATGGTCTCGTCTAGAACTGACTGTTCTGGTAGAGCCCAGGATAGGGGCACACTGATGTTATGCATATCTTCTCACAGGAGAAGATATTACTGTTTATTTTCATGTCTGTTTAACAATGCGAGTAGAGATGCCATCCTGGCACTGCAGAGTGTCATCAGAGGTCTGCTTGCAGCCAGCTTCGCAGTGATGTACGTTCTCATGATGTTCCTGCGAGTCTTTAGTGATGCTGGAGTGCCTGAAGTCTTGTGCCTTTATCCGAGATTGCAATGTTAGCTTACCTGGGGTGCAGGCTGGCTGCTACTCAGTAACTGGCTGCAAAACACAAACGCTGTGCCTTACGTAGTAAAATATTGTGTGCAGAAGCTAGTGCCACGTGTATCTGCTGAAATCTCTTTTTGCACACTGTCAAACACTAAGCAAACCTCTCAAAACCCCCATAAAGCCTTGCTTTACAGAACCAGGGCAAACCAAGTAAGTGTAGGGAGTCTATACTTTAACACAGATCAACTATTTCAGGCTTTGGTAGTTCTCCAAGCAGATGCCAGCTACTTGGAAAGAGAGGAGCTTGCTTATTCCYGCATTCCTCTCTTGTCCTGTGCCTCAAATTCCAGTGCACTGATGGCACAGCCAGAGGTGCTCTGGCTGATTTCTAGCAAAGATAGCAATATATTTTCCTGTCTATGTATTTAACATTACCTGCACATCTTCCCCCAGCTCCTCTACCGCCCATCCCRAAGTGCACAAACATAGACCCTGTCACCTCTGCAGTCTGGAGCCTTATTTTTCATCATCAGATTCACACTGAAGGGACGGAGTTTGCACCAAAATGCCTGACTTCCTTGTTGCTCCTGGTTTGTAGCCAAAAGGCCTCAAAAAGCCATCGTGCTGCATGCCAGGCAGCTGACAGAAAACCTCCTGTCAGCCCACTTGTCTCCGCAGGGAGGTTTTATCCAGCAAATTCCATAAAGTTGCCTGTAAAARGCACCTAAACAAGGTGCCCAGAAATGTATGGATTTCTAATGTTTTGCACTTTACCATSCACCAGTCGATGTTGGCTGCACAGCAGACCTCACTGGTTTTGTCTGAAAGCTTCTCCCYATCTCCTGCCTCTGCCTTAGCAGATGACTGCTCCCTGCGAGAGTCCAGCTGGCTGTCTTAGACGGGATCACGGGGGCTCCAGTTTGTTCTGATTCTTTCCTTGCTTGCCAGTCTTTTGACAGAAACCTTCTAGTCTTGAGTAGGAGGATCTCTGTTTCAGGGAGCTGGCCTTTGCTTATTAAAGCCCAGTTCTTTCATGATGACCTATTACCTTTCCATGGCTGGCTAACTGTGAGCAGAAGTGCTGAATCCATGTCAGAAGAAGAGAACRTGTTCTAAAGTGACAATTGCTTCAAGTTCAAACCACTCCTTTGCACAAGTGCTTTCCTGGTCGATGTCTTTTCTTGAACCCGTTTTTTTWAATTTTTTGTGTCTGGTGGATGGTGTTGGAGCATTCCTTGGCTGTAGCATGTGAATCCCTCAAAATCCCTTGATCCCCCCCTGTCTAGTTTCAGACTTGTTTATGGAACAAAGTCTGTGTAGGTATTAGTGGCTGAATTAGCAATGGAGGAGCAGAAATGTATCACAGCGTCAGACTGGATTTTCAGCAGTATTTGGCATAGGTCAAAAAAATCATGTCCTCATGACTGCCTCCAGAGCGATCCAGGCTGGAACACCCTCTGAGCAGAGTGGAGCTGAGCTGGGTAGCCTTAAATATGAAAAGTAAGGTTTTAGCTATGGTATTTTGGCCAATTATCCATGTTGACTTGGCTGTGGCACCTGATGGCACAGCCATTCGTTCACTAAGTTGGCTTCTGTCRTCCAACAAGACAATGCTGAAAGTTTCCTCTAGTCTTGCACCCTTTCCCCTCTGTGTATGTGAAGCCAGTGGAAATGCAGTGTTAASGGATATGTTGATGGTTATCGAGCTGTTTTCCTTTTATTTAATCCAGAYTTTTCAGCCTCCCTCTGTCTAATGGAAGAGCATGTGACCACGCGTAGCTAGTGCCTTGTAAGAGAGATGACGTACTTGGGAACAAGTGAGTTTCTGCATCATCTTCCATRGGTTGTTGACAGCGTATTGCTGATGTATCCTGCTGATGGATCCCATGCTTTTCTATCTGGACTGTGGTACAGTTCCACATTACGTCCAGATTTGCCAATAAAATTACTGGGAGGCAAGCTGATGCGGGAGGAGGGGAAACCTCTTCTGATCTGGTGACAACACATCCAAAGCTTGCRCTGCTGCTTGGGTGTGCAATGAAATGGTGGTGGTCTCTCAAATGCCAGAGAGTCTGTGGYCTGCTGCAGGTGTTGTGATGGCTTGGGAGAGCTGGTTAGTTGATTYGGCTGAACCCCTGATGCAGCAGAGAGGTCTGAAATGCTCTCCTGCAAGCAGAGATGCCGAGTCTATTCATGTTCTGATCAGACTTAACTAGAACTCCCTGCTGTTGTGGTTCTGCTTTAATTATCCTGAATCTTAATGCCATATGTTAATTTCTGAGTTTGCGTTGCTCAAGAGAAGAGCCCAGCATTCCCCTATAGGTTCTCACTTCATTAATGTATCATCGGCCTATAACAGAGCATTCTCTGCTGTTAAAGCAGCTTCAAGACCAAGACAAAACTCCTTGTGGATGCTAGCAGACCTCAGCCGAGACCCAGAAGAATCCATAACCGCCCTCATGTTGAGCAAGCCTCAGATCAGAGATGGCCACCTCCCTGCAAAACCTTTCCCCYCACCTCTTCCTCCCTGTTTAAAAGAATGTTGTGACTACTTTGGATAGAGAAAAGTTCCTGCACACCTCACTTCTCCTGTGTGTGTGATGCTTTGGGACATGGTTTAGTGGGCATGGGTGCTGGGTTGATGGTTGGACTCAATGATCTTAAAGGTCTTTTCCAACCTTAATGATTCTATGATTCTATGCTTTCATGCAGTTCACTTCAGCCTGGCCTATTTTGGGTTTCCAGGTCAAAAGCAGGAGGGCATCACCACCCAAGGCCCYTGTTAGCAAGGGCTTTGTCGGCTATAGTAGAAGGATGCCTTAGGTGTCCTCTACCCCTCCCACCCCAACCTTCTTCTGCACAAATCCCCTTTTCTTCCCAAATTGAAAGAGCTGCCTGATGAGGGCTGTGGGGATAACCTGGTTGTGGGCATGAGCTCCGTGATATTTTGAGCAGGGGCATGTGAGGGCTGGGTGTGGCGGTGCTGGGGTGCAGGCTGTTTGCCTGGGAGATGTATCGGGCCTGTGTAACTTTGCAAGGACCTTGCCATGTTACACAGCAGCTTTGTGGCTGAGCAAAAATAAATGAGCGACTTATCCCACTGCCAAGGACCGTCAGTGGGAGGTCAGTGTTTGATATTTCCACACCCAAAAAAGCAGCCCCAAGCTAGAATTACAGTACAAAATACCCATTCAGACCTCTCCAGCCTTCTGTTTTCATTGACTTCCATCCCCTGCTTGTACACACAGAGTCCCTTCCTTTCCAAAAGAAAACAGTATTGCTGATAAGGGACACTTATCTCAGCAAGTCATTACAGAACAAGTGAGCTTTTGTGTTTGCATCTGATTCCTGTCACAATGTTAACAAACTCCTAGTATGGAAGCTTTATTTCTACTCTAAAGATGGCCCTTAGGGTACTATGTGAGGTGCATTATACGTCTCATAAATACTTCCCACAGATGTTCCTTCCTTCCTTAAAAAGGAAAAAAAAAAAAGAAAACTTCTTAAGATTTCAGACTTCCATTTGTTCTGTAAAGGATTTTTAAACAATGATCCTTGGCTACGCTGCACATGGATATTTACCCTTCCCGTACTCTCTGCTGAGGTATTACTGGCCTTTGCTCCTTTCGAAGAATTAGCCAGTGCTGGAGTTTTCTCTCCCATCGCAGTGGGTTCCCATTAAAAAATGAACACTTATCCACAGTTGCAGTAGTTCAAATTTAGTGTCTTATTTCCAATTGCAAGTGCTGGGGCACAGCACGTGCCGCGGGTAGGTGTTGTGGTACTGTGATACAGGGGTTCCTCGTGATGGAACCTCTGCCCCAGAAGGGCTTTCCGATTTAAGTGGAGTGCTCAGCACCTTCCAAGGTAGTCCCTAACTCAGAGGATTTTATGGAAGAAAGTGGTTTTTCAGGGCAATTTCCAAACGATGTCAGCCTTCTGTAATTCTGTGGGGCTTTCTACCAAAGAAGGTTGGGCTGCTTTCCCGGTGCCAAGGACAAAATTTCTGTGCCCACCCGAGGAAGTGAGCCATATAAAAGTGTCACTAAGAACCAGGAAGTCTCGGGGATGGATGTGGCTTTCCTATGGACTTCTGGTGAGATGACAACCATGCTCAGAGGGTGCAGCATCTGCATCGCAACCTGGGGCAGAGCAGAGCTGTCCTGCAGCTCTCCCCAGCAACTCTTCTGCAGCCGCGTTGTGCAAAAGCAAAGCGTGTTCAAGCTGAACGGCCAGTTGGTTGAAGCGCTGGAATAAGAGGGTGGGAGACAGCTCTCCCAGCGTGGTGTTGAAACAGCTACTCTGTATCTCCCTCCTGCAGCCAAAATCTGATGCAATTCTAATTTTGATTATTTACACCAAACAAACTGGAGTGGGCTGTAACTATCCTTGACGACTAAAAATGACCTGGTTGGAAAATGTTCTCCTTCTGATAGGAATTTTTTTTGTAGGGAAAAACTCAAACCCAGAATATTCCAGTTCTTCTGTATTACTTTGTGTTGTGCTCTTGCTGTTCTTCAACAGACCTCCTTGCTCACACTGAGTGTTCCCCGATGCACTCCTATCTCGGTTCGTGCGTCGTGGGAGCCCCAAGCAGTGGTGTTGTCCGGGATGCTTTGTGCCTGGGAATGCTGCCTGTTGAGGAGCAGAGGGATTTTAATAACTGATTACAACTTCCCATGAGATATGTCATGTTTTGGGTTTTGTTCAGAAATTTTTGATGTTCCTTTGGAAGGAAAGGTCACACAACTCTTAATCAGAAATCTAATTTTCCACTGAAGAAGTTCAAATGGATTTTCCTTTCTATTTTGTTTTCCTTTGCTTGCCACCTTTTAATTAAAACAGCCCAGTTTAAAACAAACTACTCTTTAAAGAAGTCCTGTTGACATACCCAAAACATCCACCATCTTTAATCCTTTTTAAATGAGGATTAAGTCTGTGGCCGGACACCTGCCCAAATATATGAGCCTTGCAGTATACTCAAGGGTTCAATCACTGGGACAGTTTTGGTCAAAGGAGAATTTCTAAAGCCATCAGTAAAGTGTTCCCGGACAGAGGAAATAAGAACACTAAGTCGTTTAGAGGTGTAGGAGGCTTGGTGCCTACTTGGGGATCTTCCTGAATTGTGCTGGCTCTAGCAATATACGAAAGGAGGACTTAAACTGCTGTATGTCCTACGTGTGCACACCTGGTTAGCCCTATAGACTACTTTAAATGGAGTGTATGTGTAAAGGTTTGAAAGATTTAACTAGCGCCTTCTTGTACCGATCATTTTCCCTGAGATTTATTTAAAAGCATGAATAATTTTAAACACTTAAGTAGTCTTCAGAGGGATTACTTGCATGTCATGGTATGTAGGCTGTAGCTTGCAGAGCTCTTCATGAAAAGTTACGTATCTTTTGGCCTTTTATTGGAAAAGGGAAACTGAAAGTGGAGTAAATGACAGAGCTGGGACTGTGTCCCAGATGACTGTTTTACCTGCTGTCTGTCCGTCTGTCTTTTATCCAGCCTGGTGCCTACGTGTTGCCCTTTTCTGTCTGTAGCTAATTGCTGCTGCTACTCAAACGTCGACAGAGTAGTGAACCTGGAAGAAGCTGGCTTTTAAAAATAGAAATATTACGAGATGTTGGATTTCTGTTGTCCTCCAGTAGACTTTTACTCCTACCTCTGCATCTCAGTTGTGGTCCAACCCCTTTCTCAGCAAGGGGAGCTCACCCTCTGACTGCAGCGGGAGTTGGACTTGTGTTGAGGGCTTAGTTTCTTGAGGTACTGGTTGGATCTCACTGCATGACTTGTGCTGAAACCTGCGCATCTGCAGCTTGCAGAATTCAGCAGAATAGTTTTGTTTGTTTGTTTAAAAAACAAACAAACAAAACAAAAGCCTATGATACTTTTGAAGCAACTCCTTTACTAATTTGACTATTCTGGCAGAAACAGCTTTAACACCCTTGTACACACTGCGTTAGCTGTAATGATTCTTTACTGTCATATAATCTAATTGCAAAAATGGATCAAATTCTGCCAATGGCATGAAGCCAGAGCACAGAACTCCAGAGYCCTAATCTCCCCAGCTTTATATCCTCCCTTCTTGCATCTACTTTTTTCATCTCCAATGAATAGAGGACTTCATCTTTTTAAACTCCGGCAGGACAACACACATGTGGACTGACTCTACCACAAACTCCTCAGTAACACTTTCACTGTTTGGGGGAAGTAAATATGCGAATTTCAAAAGTCTTTCTGTGTGGAGAATCTGTTTGGATTTGCACAGGAAGTGGGGAGCAGGCATATAGGTAGCAATATTAATGAAGTTTTTTATAAAGACTTCATTCAAGGCTTTCAAAGAAAATATAACTCTTATGGGACCCACAGTTTATCTGCCAAGTCCAAGAATCTGGTTGGAATTTAAAATATATATTTAAAGGTCTCTGAGAAGTAGAAGATTAGAAGACAGAGCAGCCTGGGAAGGGCACATGGGAAATTACTGCTGGAAGAGGAGACTGGTCCTTGGGGGGCTGAGCTCTGCAGTAGGGTGCACGAGCTATCAGAGAATCAATCCTTCTCTTGGCTGGAGAGTAATAGGAAGAGGAGGTGACTAGTACAAATCCCATCACCACCTTAAACWGTTTTGCCATGTTAAAGTGGTGAAGTACACACAGAAGTCCTTCTTCAGTTGATGGACAYGTGCTTTTGCAAGACCTTGAGTTCAGGTCCCTTCCTTCTTTCTCCCTCGTGGGAGATGGCTGTGTTGGCTCATCTGCTGCCTTAAATAYGCTGTTAAATAGTTTTGGTTCATTTCCTTGAGGGTCTCAAGGTTGCTTGTTGTGGGATTGGGAGAAAAGAGCATGCATCAGTCAGGTAAACTGGTCAGAAAAAGTACACTGAGAGAGGAAGGGATGTCCAGGCAGGAGGCAGCCAGAGGCAGCAGCTTGGCATCTGTAACAGGCCTTCTCCATCCCTAAAGTCCCTGATGTGTCTAAATCCTTACTCTGGGGAGAGGCGAATCAATCTGAGAAGTCTTTTGCTTATTATTTGGAGAAAACTGGTCCCCTGACAGGAGCAGAGAAGTGTCCRATCATCCTGCCCAGGATTCAGTGGCCTGTTTTAATGATCTGGGAGGATCACAGCTCCAGAAAGTTTGTTCCCTCCGAGCCTTGTTTTTTTCCTGGGGACAGTAATCTGTTTCCTGATCTGCACTGGACGGTGATCAGAGACCGAGGCCTGCTTGCCTATCCCTTGTGCTCAACCGGAGCCATGGTTCGCTTTGCTCAGATGCCATACAGATGTAATACTCATGTCTCCTTTGCAAGTACCTGTGGCTTTCTTGGAGTCTCTCTGGAAGTCCTGTTCTGGGGTTTGGGGTTTGTCTGTGTCTTTGCGTCATATGAAAGGCGATGTATTTGTTCACTATTTTGGGACAGATCTTGTTAACTTGGACTAGAAGCAAACAAGTGCAGGCCTGTGAAAGATCACTTTTAAACTTGGCTGTTTACAATAAAAGGAGTACACATGTATTCCGGACATCCGGGCAATGCATGTGAGATGTCAGATGTACTTGTGCCAGCAGGATGGTCCCTGCCCAGGAAGCTTTAACAGATGATGTGCAAATGCACGGTTTATGATGATTCTACTCTCATTTGGCAATGACCTCCTTTGTGTATTGCCCCTGTGCTTTGGACTCCTAGTGCAGGCAAAGTAGTGTAGTTTCAAAGTCAAACAGCAAGAGCACAAATCTTCGGATTGACCTTTAATCTTGTTTAGAAAAATCAGCAATGCTAATTTGGAGTGAAGGCAGTTTCTGTCCCTGGGTCAAAGACCCCGGGAATGTAGGAGGACTCATAGTGTAGATCTGTCCAGCCTCATGCTCCTGTCCCTAGCAATAGCAGGAGCAGCTAGGGAAGAGGGTAATGACCAGTATATGGCGATATGTTTTCCCAGTGATTTCAGTCTAGGGGTTTTCTCAGCTGTGATACTGCCTTTTGGATTTAACATTCATTGACGGATTTYTCCAATTGCTTTCTGCAATGTCCTGTGACAATGGGTTTCACAGTTTAATTACGTGCTGTGCTTCACTGTGGGGCTGCTTCACACCCTGTCTGACTGCRTTCATTTTGCCAGCGCTGATTTGCAGACCTGTATTGACGTCATCAGGCCGGCGAGTCTGTATGCTGGCTGTGACACTTTGGGTACATCAATAGCGGTTTAATGTGGCGGGAAGGATCCTGTGAATGCTGGCTGCATTGAGCTCCCAGCGTTTCTCTCACGTAGTATCTATTCTACCTATTCTGCCAGGTTTTCACCTTTGCTGGGTCCTGGCCAGGTGTCACTGTTTAACGCAGTGGCTTTGTTGGTAYGTTACTGATAATCCTCTTTTCTTCTACCAGCCTCACTATTAGCAGAATAAATCTCTATTTCCACTASAGAGGGATTTGAAGGAAAATTCTGGCTCTATTTAAGCTGATGACAAAACTCTTGGGGGTTTCAGAGTGACCTCCATGCCRTATTTCCGTATGATCACAAGACTCTATTTCAGTGGCAGCAGGAATAACTACCTGGAGAACAGGATCAGACTAACTCAAAGAATTTGTCAGGCTTTAAATAATAACCACAAAATGGGGCTCCTGTTCTTCTGGGTTTGGTGAGGAGGCCTCAAACAGCACAATCCAWAGTGTATCTTGAGTTCCCATCCTTTCCTGACCTTTTTTTCACTGAAGAGCAGATCCTTACACTTTAGGTCAATGCAAGACCAAATATCAGTGTTTACAGAACAAAAATAACCCAAGGATGTTTGCTTCAGCATCAAATGAACAGAAAGGATTTAAAAAAAAAAATATAACTTGGAAATAGATAATAAAATTAGTGAGGAGGCTGCTCGCAGGAGCAAGTCTACAGGGAGAAATCAGGATTTTTTTTTTTTTTTTTTTTTTTTTTTTAAGGCTAAAGTAAACTTTGAAAATGCCCACCCTGTTGAAGCAGGCTTTTTTGGTGAGACTAGTGGCTGAAACACCCAAAAGAGGGTGGATATTTTGGCATGCAGGACAAACAGAGGCTAACAGGAGCAGCTAACTTGTGACTCCCTCGGTGTATAAACTGAAGGTGATTCATCCAGGTTTTTATTTTAATAGCAAGGCCACCAAGCCAGCTGAAATACATCTGAAGTGAATGCCATGGAATAAAAGGATCAGCTCAGGACAGCGGAGCGGTGACCGGATGCCAACGCCCCGTGGTAGGTAGCAAGACTAGAGGCTTGTCCCACCAGTGGTCGTGTTGCCAGGCACAAAGGAAAGAACGGGCAACTGCTGCTGCTTTGGCAGGGAGGGAACGAAAACAAGCACTAAACACTCCGGCCCTTTGGACTTCCATCATTTTTGTGTATGTTAAGTTTCCATAGGCCTAAAAACYAGAAACAACCTGGGGCCCTTTTCTCCCCTGCATCCCCAAACCCAGCTACTTTTTTTTTTTGGCTGGGGAGAAAGGAAGCTATTTCAGTAGGAAATGGTTATTTTAAGACAATCTAGAAAAGGCAATGGCTTTTAGCCAAATTAATAACATAATGCAACTGAAATGTTGCCTTTCATGTAATGCTTCCAGTGCTAACACAATAACAAAGCACAGTGACTTTATGGAGCTGCTGGTCATTAGTCTGAGTGTAACCGTGCTCCCTGCTCAGCTGCTTCACCTCTCGTCCTCCTGCAGCTCAGGATGTCAGGCTGGAGCAGMGTTAGCCTTTCTCCACTGGCATTAATTCTAGCCAACAGAAGGGCAAGGGGATACATATTTGAAGGGGTGACTTGAGGCTTTGGACCTGCTGAAAAAGAGCAGCTTTCCTCTGGAAAACTGAGCACAACTGTGAGAGCCTTATGCATAGAAAATAATTTGTGTTTTCTTAAAAATAATTTTTAAAAAATCATATTTACTTCAGTAATATGTGTGCTTCTGACTGTTGTTAAACAATATCCAGGACATATGGCATAAGGAAGAAGCTGTTGTATGAAGGGCTGTGAGGCTGGCACCCAGGTGAGCTCTGACAGCTAGGCTGATCCAAACTTCAACCAATTTTTGAGGGATCTCTTTTTCATACACTTTTGCAAGAAAAAGCACAGAAGAATTTTGAGGTAAAGTGAATACTAAAGACTAGAGATTGAACTCAGGTCTGCCCAACTGTTCTGTCTGCATACAGGCTGATTTTGCATATATCTAAATAAGATTTAAGCTCCAGTTTCCTGGCTTTTTTTGTGTGTTTTTTTCTTAAATATATATAAATGAAGAAGGTGTTTATTGCTGAAGGAAATGCAGTGGGAAGAGCACAATTTTTTTTGGCTTTCTGTCTGGTCTCCACAACAGTGAGAGACTGTGAAAATACAAACAAACCTTTATTTCTGGACTAATTGCTCAAAGCCAGGATCTTACAACAAGCTGAGAATAATTTGATGCAAAATACAGTTGTCACCCTGTTTTCACACTCCTCATTGCTCCATACACCTCTGTTCCCTCTCTCCTGTTAGTTCTTCCCGTAGCCCTGTCCAGGCTATTGAAACCTGTAAGCTCATCCAAAAGCTACTGAAAGACACAAAGCTTTCTTTTGACTTAATGAATTTTAGGTACATAAGGCCTAAACTAACACAGTCTTGCTCCCAATCCATCTGTGGAAACAAATTCAGACACAAATTCAAATGCTGGTTTGGAAGCACTTTTGACCGTTTATAGAATACTCTGAGATCCTCAGAACTTTGTTTTTATCCTTATCGCTGCAGAAAAGTCTTCAATAATAGAGGAAGACGGTGGCTGATTTKAGTTGTTTTGGGAATCTACTTTTTGCCTGGATTTTCACAGGCTGGACTTGCAGATGGTGCAGCCGATGCCCTGCTCCTGCTGCGCAAGAGGCCTTTGAGCTGGATGCCAACCACCTCCCCAGAACCCCTGCTGCTTCATTTAACTAGTTGTACTGGGGGGAATAAAAAAAAAGTGTTTCTTCTCCCTGTCAGAACACTGTCTGACGTATTTGGCCTCTATGTTCCGTCTTGCTCCAGCGTATCGCGCCAGTCCTGCTGTCTCTTACCGAAGAGGACAGTGACAAACGCAGGCTTTCTCCTTCAGCTGAGGACAGCTTTTGCAAGTGCTTCCACAGTCTGACCTCTTCCGTAAGAGAGACAGTGAATGCCCCTGCTTAGCCTAGTGAGAGGAAGTGGGGTAATTTAATAATCAGTTTTCTTTTAAATGCATCTGTTACAAGTAATTTGTGTACATTAAGGATTAATAACAGAGGTGGAGACCCACATATAATTTCAGATATGGAAGAAGGGTGAGGGGAGATGGGAATTTTCCAGTCGCTTTAAATAATCTTCATCTTTGGTTCGTGGCAGAGAGGTGACTCTGAAGAAGGAGGGCRGTCTTAGTATTGGGTGTTATTATGGGGCAGACTTAGAGAGTCATTTAGGCACTGTAGGAGGTAAAAGAAATATCCCCTGTGATTCTGTTCSCTTGCCTCTTCCTCCAGCCTCCTCCCCACCCATGTACTAAGTCATCTCCAACAAGAGCACTGGAAGGACCAAATGGGAGTTTGGGTTCGAAATCTAGATCTATTGGGTTTTTTCCCCTCTTCCTAAAGTCTGATCTTCCACCAAATATTATAGAAAATCTCATTGGCTTCAGAGATTCAAGCTGGGAATTGCTTTATGGTGTAGAATCGTTTCTCTAAATGATGCTTTAAGAGACATGTTGCTTCTGCTCTATTAGTTTAATGCATTAACTTGGCACAGAGGAGGTGGAGCCCATAATATCCTGCTCCTGAGGAAGGAGTGCTGGGTAACACTGTGAGCCACTGTTCCAAGCATGGGCTTATTTACTTTAATTAGAAAGTGCACTTGTTAAGTCCTCAATTAATTAGGTAGAGCAGCACCTATTGAGAGCAGATGAAAGAGCTACTGTGTGAGAGGGAGGAGGGAGGGGGAGATGTGAAGGATGGAAAGAGAAAGATAATACCAGCGCTGGAAAGYAAATGGTGTTAGAGAAGCCAGAAAGAAATCACAGGTACAGCTCTGTTGGACCCTAAATTGTAGTTACTGTTCGTAAATTGGCTTCAGGTATGGTTGCTGGTGCAGATTTTGTGGGATTATTTGGAGTCAATCTGCAGTTTTAAAGCAGATCATTGACTAGGGCTTTGAGATGGATTTACTCTAAGGTCTTGCTCTATGCCCTGCACAATTTACCATGTTCTAGAGGCTGTAGGTCAGTCAGGAATATCTTGACTAACCCAGAGGCTTTTGCAGGGYGAAAAGCACAGCAGGATAAGTGCAGTAGTTTGTTTTAGAGAGGAAATAGTTCATTCTGGTTTAAAAGACATTTGAATGTTCGCCATTGTTTCATTTCCCTTTCTCTCTTGCATTTTGCTTTGAATTAATATATCCAAAATTTCAAAGCAAAGAAGTTAAAGTCACAGTTCTGAAAGAAAATTTTCATGTTGTGATTCCAGAAACACACTATTAATACCAGATGTTTAAGAAGTCATAAATATGTTTCCCAAAAATAAGGAGACTGAAATGATACGTCATGTATAGTTCTTTCCTTCTGACTTCTGAAGGTCTGTAGAACTCCTGTCTCAGGTTTGCAGAATGCTTAYATGGAATAGAGGTTTTGGGGTTTTTAAGCAGAAGTTGAATGTCTTGCACAAGATTCCAAGAGCTGGGGTTTTAAGCAATATGCCAAGCATCATGAGACTTTTGATAAAATCAGGCAGGGTTGCCAATTTTAAACTTAAACCCATCTCCCCATCTAGAGGTTCACTTGAACTTCAGCCCAGAACCAGTGGAAGAATTTTGTGAAGCTAGGCTGAGCCTTGGGACTGACCCTTTGCCTGGCAGCCCGGTGTTTGCTATAAAAGTTTGTGGTCGTTTTAAACAACGTGGCTAATAAAAAATCCATTTAGTGGGTGGCTGCAATACTCTCCAAACAGGTCTGTGTTGACAGATCAATACTCTGGTGCTGGAGATGGATAATAGGTTTTCTGTGATCCTCTATGTATATGAGACTTTTTTAAACTTCTCCTGGAATGTATATGCAGGAATGTTTCAGAGGCTTCTGATGAAATTTTATGCTCTAGTGATGACTACGTAGCAATTTCCAGGGAATTGTAGTAACATAATAAGCCACTCTTTTCAGAGGTTGAAGGAATCTTTCCTCAACATTTCTGAGGCTCRCTGTAATTCCCTGTCTTTTCCATGTAGGAGTGCAAGTGTGGTTCCACGATGGATAAAGGCAGTGTTCGTGGTGGGCAGCAGGAACACTGTGAGCTGTTGTAAGCCTTTTCCCAAAACCTTGGAATATTCCTAACAAATAAATTTGTGTAATGGTACAGGATTAGGTAATGGCAATCTTTGGAGCCTGACTCTGCTTAATATTCATTTCACTCATATTCCACTCTGCAGTGCCTCTCAAAGCAGAAGCTTGGTGCRAAGCAGAAGCTTTTGGCAACTGAGCCAGAGAAATGATTATTATGAAAATATGATCTTTTGAGGGAGAGGAATGGGGCTTGTATGTGTTAAAATACAAGGTTAATAAAAATCTTTGGAGATGCGCTTTCTGTCCCTGAGTGTAAGAGGGACTTGCTGTGCTATTCCTGCTGCTATTCTTTCATTTCTTTCTTGGCTTTGTGAATGTTAAAACAAAATCTGAACACTCAGATCTGAAGAGTCCCTGCTGTCTCTGTCTGCTTCCGTGCTCAGTCCAGCTGCTTTTGCTCTYTTTGCTTTTTATGCCCATGTGCTATTGATGCTTCTGCCTCTGAAATACTGTGGTCCCTTTTATTGACTCTGTTCCATCAGTCTGTCCTGAAGGCTTTTCTTTCTCTCTTCCCCCTCCGCCCCCATATGCAATTTAACCTTAAATAATAATTGTGACTTTAAATATAATAACTAACTCATGTACAACTTCGTAAATCATCCCTGGAGGTTTTGTATGACAGAGACAACTTCTGAACCATAATGACTGAGGTTTCTGAGGCAGCATAGGCATTCGAATACAAACCTTTCATTAATTTTAATGAGGACCAGAAATCTGTGTGTACATCTCSAAAATTGCTTCAAAATACTTAACTGTTAATGTGTGAACAATCCTGTCACCCCTTTGATACCACAGTCTCCTGAGCTGATGCTGCTCTTCTGGAAAGTAATAGCAAATGTCAAAACAAGGTGATGTGATGTCCACCTGTGATGTGGACTTATTGAGTGGCTTTGATGTCCCCACCAAACAGGAGAGAGATGCAAACAAACGTGACTTCTGGGTGCTTCAGCCCAACGGCATTTCTTGGGCTTCAGGCAACAGCTTTGCTCAGGAATTGACTCTAAGCTGAAGCCAAAGCAACAGGGAAATGATCTTGCTGCTAACGCAGGTCTAGTGTCTTGTGCGTAAGTAGTAAACATCCCCGCCACAGACGTTTCTTCCTAGCTGCAGGCCCACCTGCACTGTGAAAAAATAACTCGGAAGATGTGTAACTTCAGAACTGGGCAAAGAGTTCTAGATGAATCATTTACATGCTAGAAGTTGTTCACTTTAGGTCCACCAACAGTATTTGTGAATCTTGTCCAATTCTAAGTACTTTTCTGCTGGAAAAAGAAAAGTTGAAGCAAATCCAGGAAGTTTTCTCCAGCATTTGCACACTGAAATGTTACCTTTTTTCATTTCAGAATTTTTCTGAAACAAACTTTGAGAAGTGATCAGAAAGTTTTGGCTCATCATGAAATACTTGGGGCTTTATGATACACAGAGTATTGTCTGTTCTCAGCACCAGTGTTGGCTACAAGGACAGCCTGACTGTGCTATATCGACGTGGTGCAAACCACTAGAAATCTTTTCCATTGGCATTTCCACATTTCTGAAGGGGAAGCAGTTTTTCAGCTTTGCATTAATTTGATGTGACTAAGACGGTTTTACTTGAACAGATGCTTATGGAAAGCAGACACCCTATAGGACGGCAGTGCTGACTGATACGATCTTGAAACTAGTTTCCCAAAACTTCTTATTGCACCTTTGGCACCAAAGCAATGAAGCCTGGTGAGGTTCTGCCAAGTCCTATAGCAGCTAAAACCACATACACGTGCAATAACTTYGGCGATGAGAAACAGAACTAACTACATTTTAAACTCAGCATTCAATAGAGTTAATCTTTGTAAGTTACTCTTAAAGTAACCCTAGTTTTTCTAGCAATGACTTAAAGGAAGCCTGTTTGGTTAATACTGAATGAATTATAAAAGCAATCTAAAATTCCCTAACACTGTTTCTCTGATTTGTCTGTACAGAGGGATTCAAACAGCAGGGGAATAGTTTGGGGGTTTTAGACTGGTTTTATATTTTTGATGCCATCCTGGAGAGTTGCCTTCATTGAAGTACCAAAGCTAGACCACTCGACTGGTGTAATTGGTCACAGCTAAATTCAGCTTGGACTTCAAATCTCAAATGTTGAATTTGCATGCTGTGTGGAGTTTTCAGAGACAAAATATCCATTCATATTTTCTAAGATGAAGGAACTGCCATTCCTTCCCAAAAAGATAAGAAGAAGATTGAGAGGTTGGTTTTACATTGTAAGGGAGCCATTTCACATTCAGCTTTGCCCAACTCTCATGTACCCGGCTGGGTTAAGGAGATACTAAAATGAGGTTATGTAGATTCGGCTATAGATCGTAGGGAGTGAAGTCTCACAAAGGTTATCTTGTTCTTTCTGCTTATTTTCAAAGGCCGGCGGCAATATCTAAAGATGTACTGCTCTAAAGGCATTTTGATCAAAAGCTAGAAAATTAGGCCCATTGAAGTATTGATTGAGGCTCAGTACTGAAGTGACTGTTGTTGGATTTAAAGGCACAGTGTGACTCTGCCCCTTTCTGCCGTGATATTCAAAGCAGAGCAAATTAGGAGTGCTAGTGCTGGCCCTTCTGCAGCAGAAATATCAGAATAGAGACAAATAGCCCCAGGCAATGAGCTGMCAAGTAGTGGAAACAGAAAAATCCATCTTTAGTTGTGCCAAAATGCCGGAGACCTTGAAGGATGCTGCTGTGAGAAAGGCGGGCGTTCAGCACAGCCTTTGTGTAGTCCCGCGGCAGGCTGAGGGTGGACGCCATTCATCTTCACCCCGACGTGTCGCATCAGTCGTGTTACAGCTGGATGCTCGACTTTCCCTCTGAAGAGAGAGGTAATAGGTGAAAACAAAGTAAACAGATGAGTTTAGGAAGGGAAGTTGAAATTTGGGAAACACACCCACAGAGGAGCATTTGGCAGGCTGTTGTCTCGGTTGGAGAGATGCCTCATGGCGTCAGGTCCCTTCTGCGTTACCTCAGGAGCGGAGGTTTGTGCCTAGAAACATGCGGGTTGCTTCTCGGAGACATAGTTGTCTGAGGGGGGGATTAAGTGGGAGGATCAGCTAACCAGCCGACAGGCATGGCTGTGGCCATGGCCTCGGGCGGAGCGAAGGAAGCGGGCGGATGCAGGGAAATGCGGTGGTGTAGCTGCGGGAGCCGAGGTGCCATTTCCATCGGCAGCCCTCCGCAGCGCTCATCCCACGAGGCAAGACCTGAGCCCGATATCTGCTGGCGCTGCTTTGAACGCGGCCGATCTTCAGAAAAACAACGTCCCGCTCTGGCTGTGAATGCCGTTGGGCCTTGCTGGATTYGGGCGGGTGTTGCGTTAGGCGGACACAGGCGAGGAAGCCCGGGTTGAAGACCTGTGCCCATGCCGGGACCGGCCTGGGGCGGCTGTGGGGTCACCAGCCCTGCGGTGCTGCCGCTTGTGCTCCGGCTCTCGGGCTGCCTGAGGGGGACTCGGCCAAAGGTTGCTCTGATTCCTCTGCTGGAAGCAAAACCMACATTTGAGGATGTTCAAATTCTCGTTTCACAGAGACTATCTGAAGGGGAAGGTTTTGGTCTGTCTACTGGCAGAGCTCAGCTGAGGTGCTGGGTCAAGGCCTGGCGGATCTCCGCTTGCCAGGACCACGGTGCCAGGCCGGTGGCTGGGTGAGGTGGACGTCTGCTTTTCCAGGTGGGTGACATGGCAGCTGAGACAGGCAGMGTCAGCCCACGGGGCTGAGGAGCGGGCCGTGGTCTGCCCCCTGCTCCCCTCGCTGCAGTCCCCTGCCCGAGGGCCGGTGGCGTTGAGGTGGCTGTGGAAAGAAGGGAAGGAGAAGGAGGGCACATCTGCAGATGGAAACGCGTGGGGCTGGGCGAATGGGGCAGCGCCGGCACCGGGAGGGCCTGGCGTCTTGTCCCCATCCAGAAGCCGGTGGGCGAGGGGACCTCGGAGACTTCCCTGAGGCCTTTGGGGTGCTCGGCTCTACCCAAACTTATGGCCAGCTGAGCACATAAGCACTTTCCAAAACCTCTTTTGCTTCAGCGTGAAAATGGGAGTGCCATGCTTTGAGGGGGAAAAACTTTAAAAAAAAATACTTAATGCTGTGGGATGGTGGGATTTGCACCGTGCTGTTGTCCATCGCGCTGCTGCCTCCTTTGGCCCCGACACGTGCGAGGGATGTCACAGACGGCTCTTCCTCTAAATCTGGCAGCAAAGCAATGGGTGCTCGGGTTGCGCTCGCCGGAAAGCTCCAGTGCGTCAGCTGGGAGTCTCAAATAAGCCCCCGTCGGTTTGTGATGTGCCATGTTAGACTCCATCGGCTGTGCTTAATTACTGACCAAATCACAAGGGGGCACCCATGGCTAAAGCTTTAATTATCCATTAAGACCTGAGAGCCTTTATGTCCCGCAGGCTTTCCTCTGGCCCCCCAGCAGGGCCGTGTCTGCCTCTTTCAGGGGTGGTGGCTGCAGYTGGGAGGAAAGGCAGGGGAATCGGGAATCGGGTCGTGGCAAGGTGAGAAAATTTCCAGTTCCTTTTTGTAGGGAATAGAGGAGGAATCCTAAGAAACCTACCTTTGTCTGGAGGCTTAACTAAAGTCTGCTAAAGTCATGGAATATTAAGGTAGGGGCCATTAAAACAATCCTTTTAGGCATTTTGCTTTATTTTTTTCTCCAGACAATGTTTGAATCATTTTTAGTTCATGACAAGTTCAGCACCAACTATTACACTAACACGAGACAGTCCTTTATAATTAAGGACAGGTTCATATTTTTGCAATTTAAGGATGGAATTAGATTTCTGTGATAAGATTGAAGCTTTCTAGTGATTTTCTTTGTATGATGTTTATGTAGCAACATAGAATTTTATAGAGTTTTTACAGCGCATAAGGACTTCAAAATACCCATAAGTAAGCTGGTACTTCCCTGTGGATTGAGTTATTGTGTTCACTTTTCTGTTTATTTTCAAAATTGCTGATTAACTCTCAAAACTGCCAAACTCCTTTATCCCTGTGTGTCCTCCAATAAGAAATATGGTGTTCCGCATTTCTAAAATGGAAAGTTGAATGGAGATCCTGGCTGTCTTTCCCCACCTTCTCTCCTTTCTCCTCTCTGGACTGTGGTGCTTCCACACCTGCATTAGCGTGTCCTTCCAGTGGTGTTACACACCCCTATACGTCCCTACAACTGCAGCTTTAGAAACTCCATACACAAAAGACGAATTGTATTGGCAAGCAACGCCGACGGCACTAGTAGTTCTTTCCTCCCCTGCACCAGGAATGGAAAGAGCTTTTCCCACTTTGATCAGGAAAAGCCTGAGCAAACAGATAGGCTCTGCSGCACACCCCAGGGGTCACCCAGCAGGAGCAGGAGCCTTGCCGGGGGGGTTTCCATGCAGGGAGCCTCCTGCTCCTCTTTCTCCCAGGCACAGACAGCTAGAGACTGCCGCTCTCGCGCTGCTGCTGACGACGGGTGTCTGCCCGACAAGGTAAATGAGCCTGGAGAAAGTAGTACGCGGGGAAGAAATCCTAGCACTTGCCAGTGAGAATTTTGCTAGCTGTAGAAGTTGGATGCCTGGAGATCCCTGTAACCCCACAACCCTACCTCTCTGCTTTCTCACTRTTGTTCTCACCTGGCACACAAGAAGCCCAACAAAAACAGAGGTTCCTAATTGCCCTTTTTTTAAAGCAGACCAGTCTAATTTCTGCTGAGTGAACAGAAACTCTCATTAATTTGGAACAGGGAGGGAGGAATGYGCAATGGGCAAGGAAGCATGGATGAACTCCACGCTTGTCTCCACAGTAAATGAACCTGCGGTGAAGCCAAAAGCCCCGTCACAAGCTCTGGAGGAAGGTGCAGTTAATATCTGCAGCTTTACGGCACGCTTGCTGTCCACAGTACCAGAGCTTCTCCCTCTCATGTCCACAGCAGCTTTGATTTTTGTGGTGATGGAATTAATTCTAGGTTTACATTTTAGTGCCTTTTTTTTGTTGGTGTTCTTTAAATATTCTGGCTACTGTGAATAAGGTTTTCTCTGGGAGGGTGGGTCAAAGCTAGAACTATCAGCTTCTATCAGACACTTTCCAAAAATAAATTGGCAAATTTGTGGTAACTCATTATCTTCAGCACCTGGCTGATGTGTGTAAAGCCCGCCAGACTTACATGCATACAGCCTAATGATGTTAAAACAGGGAAYAGTTACTGTGATATGATACTTGAGTGGCCTGAGAAAGTTATAATGTGTGTTTCTTTCAGCTCAGTGCACTAAAAAGAAAATGTGCTGGGCAGGGCTTGCTCAGCTTGTCCGAGCCTCAGGTTATTTCTAAGCTTGCTTCGTCCATAAGTAAGGGAAGTGAGGTAGGATGTGAAATTTGTGGCTTATGTGATTGGGGGTTAGTGTCCCCTTGGGGCTTTTYYCCCCCCCCTTTTCTTAAAAATTTCAACTCTGGAGTTTTCAGGGCTGGGAACATTTTCTTTGCACTTGTCCAGCCTGAGCACAATGAGGGCCCCAGCTGGGTGCCTGGAGCTYCTATAACATGTCAAATAATAGAAGGAGGTTGGACATGACCAGGCTTTTTTTGGTACAATATAGAGGGGATATACTTTGCTGTATGCACACACATGTCCTAAGGAAACTAATAACTTCTGTTGATGTGTATGGTATAAGAGGATGTTAAAAAAAAAATAAAATTYATTGCAGTTCAAAGGATATGGGGAAAAGATGTATATAATAGAAAAAGAGTTAACACAAGGATGCAGAAGTGAGGAAGAGGCATGTGTTAAAGCAACCATAGTTATTGCAAGTCCGGGAAGAAGGTGTAACTTCTATTTTGAGCCTCCCAAATCCATTGTGAATGTCTTTTGCCATCCAGTATGAACTCTGAACTCCAGTAAATCCTTGCCAGTGCTTGTTCTGGGATGCTCTAACCAGGAAGAAACTTGTGGATCCTGCAACTGCCAAGCCTCGTACTGAGGAAACACSTGGGTTGTGTCAGGCTGAAATGCAGAAAGTGAGACCAGCTGATAYTCTGAGGTGAAGCCCTGGATCTGGTTTGAGCTGATAGATAGCCGCTTCAAAGCGTTCTCTGAAGTTCCAGGACAGTCCCAGAMCCAAACAGTGTGAAATGCGGTTAGTTTTACCTTCATGCTGTGTTTGGTGAGGGCGAGGATCAGACAGCCCGGGAGGAGCAGTGCACCCCGCATGTGAGGTCCTGTGGTGGCACCACAGGCTGGCAGGCAAAGGCACAGAATGTGGAAAATTGAGCTGGATTTGCTGCTTTGTGTGAAAGTCTCTTTCGTTCCAGAGCCTGTGTTTGTCTGGTGGCTAAAGGGAGGGCAGAAAAMCAGGAGGGAGCTGGGATCTTCCGAACCCAGCCAAGGTATTTATCAGGGCAGTTGTTGTCTTCACACCACCCCAGTCAAACCAGGGAGAGCATCTAGTCATTTTGGTGGTAATTTGTAAGGAGGGGAGAGGGCAGCACCTTGGCAACAATCTCGGAAATGACGGTCATCTTAGCTTGTGCCTAAGCACTAAGCTTTTGTGCCTATTGCACATAGGAGAAAAGTGAGAAATCTCAAATCCTAAGATTGTTAAAATGATGCTCAGTGTTTGTCAATCAATGTTTTACAATCAGAAGAAAAAAACAGGTGATGAATAGAAAAGATGGGGAAAGTGTTAGGATATCAAATGAATATTTTTGGGTGTAGGAAACCCTTTCCTATCTATAGGAGAATTTCTGGGTGCGGATATGGAGTGCTTYTGGAAAAGCAAGCTGTTGAAACAATGGGTTTTGTTTTGGGATCAAAAGTAGGGTTACAAAAGTGGAAGCACCTTGAACCAGTCATTTTCAAATTCTTTGGCGTTAGCCTGTTAGCCTCCATCTGTGTTTACAAATGGAGATTAAGAGCTTTATTTCCGTTATGTTACTGAAAGCTGGTTTTTAAGAGCCTTACAAGTAACAAAAGACCCAAAAGCCCTTTGTCAAATGCAGGTCTGCCTCCAACATGACTTTAGAGTGGGCTGTTGCTCTCCTTTCCCCTCCTGGCTTTCATCCCAATGTGAAATGGTGGTTTAGTTATCCAATGCCCTGCACCCAATTTTTCTTTCTCATTTTCCTTGATATTTAAAAGCAAGTTGGGCAGGCATTAATGTGTTCCACCGTCTTAGTTTATTTAAAGCCCATCTTGCTCACATTTCAGTCAAGCTTAGCAGAAATTCTCCCCTTTGGAACAGGATCATGACATACTAACCTCAGGGATTTCAGCCGGGATTTGGTTGTTTGACTTCTCCCCGGATTCAGTGACCTAGTTCCTCTGTGCTCCCTCCCTGATGCGAGAAGAGTGAAGGACACTTGAAAGAGAAATCTTTGAAACTTGCCCGATTTTCAAGGGGTGCCTCCTAAACTGTTTGCATTGGCTTCTCCYTGTTTCTTACCTTCCTTGCTCCTTCTGAGTCCACTCTGAAAAAGGACTGTGTAAATAGAAAATAATAATATAAATAAAAAAGAAAGGGTCTTTTTATTATAGTTGAGCTGGAAGGATTAATGGCAAATTCTTGTAGAGTAGGCACTGTGACAGCTGTGGTTACTGAGCAACAAGCCCTGAGCGGGTTAGGCACCCTTTTGCTTGTCTGTCCTGGACACTGTAAAAGGCTCATCCAAATCCATCCTCCGTTTAGTGCCACAGGGCAGCCTATTGTACTCTAGAAACATAAAAGCATTCAGGAACCTAACTTTAAAAATTACGCCCAAACTCCCAAGCTTTGTAACTTGAAGCATTAAACCATTATTGTAAAATCTCATTTGAGAAAGATGTTCAAGCCAGTGGGCACAGCAAGGGTTGGGAAAGCGTGCTAAAACTCCAACCCAGTCCCCGAATCCAAGGCCAGTTTTCAGGGATGGCTTTATGTCCCAGAACGGGAGCAGCTGGCGTCAGGGTACGAGTTACTGGCTGAGCAGTGGCTCCGTGAGCTGCTGCCAGCAGCGAGGCGTGGGTGAGGTACGGGCAGGACACGCTCCAGCAGGCTGTCCTGGCTGCTCCGTGCAGGTACCCGGGAGGCTTCCCTGAGCCTCCCAACCGCTCTTTCTGCTGGGAGTCAGGAAGCTTTGTGCTGGTCTCTAGTGGGGAGAGACTTGGCAATGCCCATTTCCAGATGGCCTAAGGTCATGCTCACAATGTCATCGTAAAGATAATAGGTTTGGGGCTGCTTTTCTTTGCCTTCTGGCTTGCAACTTTGTTTAGTAGTTGTCTYTTCAAATCTGGTTTTTCATTTTTCCTTCTAGAAATACAAATTACTACCACACATTTTGTTTGTTTTATTTGAATAAGAAAAGGATACTCTCAGTCCCAGGGCCTTTGGAAACCTCTACTATTGCACACTTTTGAGAGTTAGTAGCAGAGCACTTTTGACCCTTAACACCTGCCCTGAAACCACTGCTCCCTATTTGAGAAGATGCAAGGACTAAACCAAACTGTTGACGTTTTGCATCAGCATCACCCGTAGGCTGCCTCCCAAAGCACTGCACGCAGCTGCTCTGCTGGCTTTGGCACTTTAGGACAGGTAACACTGTTAAGATTCACCTTTCTTTTTTGGGTGGCTGCTCGAAGTCTGTCCAATCCTACCTTGCAGCGCTAAGACAGAGTTGCAGTCTTCTCACAGACATGTGGAGATAGCCATGCCTGTTTCTCACCAGATTACTTAACATTTGGTGATCTTGTTTTGCTAGAGTCTCTCTTGGGGGCTTACAGGTATAGGTGACCTCAGTTATTGGCAACTTTAGCACATCTGTGTTCAACCAGGTGTTTTGCTCCTGACTAGAAATCCCAGCAGGTTGGATTTGCCCTCCCAGACTCCCTCTTCCTTGCTTTGCTCCTCTGCTGGATGCCTGGAGATCCTGCTGCCTCGCTCAGACTGCGCTGGGAAATCTTAGATGCTGGTTGATGCGGGGAAGGCRACCAAAGCTGGTAAAACTGGTTGGTTGTGGTTTGTGCAGTCCATATTCTGCTGCCTATTGCCAGCAGCAGGCTCTCTCTGCATAGCGTGCCATATTATTTACATTTCTGCTCAGTGTGTTCTTCTCTGGCACAAAGAACAAAAGCGTGTTGGTATGGATGGGTGAGAATGCATAGCTTTGTTATTAAAATTGGGACTTCTCCTGCTTGGACTATYGCATTGGAAATAGCATCCAGTGATTAATCTCCTCCTGGCTTTGTTCTTTTTATGACCAAGGGATTGGCTCTTGGAGGACTTCCTGCTTTTTTGGAGGGGCTTTGCAAGCTTGATTAATCTGTAGTAATAGTGGCTGAAGTCACCAGAGTTTCTATAGTGACCAGATGGAGATAAGAAAGTACTTGCTAGTGGTAGTTGTCGAAGATGCTGGATGCCAAAATTGCAAACTGTTTTTAAACAGACTAGCCAAGCAAAAGAGTTCTGTGGCTCCACAGTCAGCTTGGACCTGAACGTCCTCTTTGTTTGGCTGAACAAAACCCAGATAAACAAAACACTGAAGGCAATTAGCTTTGTTTGCTTGCCTTTGTCCCCTCTTCTCCCAAATCATTGTAAAATTAGGAATAACGCCAGTGAATTCTGTAGCTATTCAGTGGACTAAAGCTGGTGCACAGGAGATGAGAAACAAATAAGTATAATACTGCTGTTTTCAATAACCAGCCCATTCAGTTTTAGCTTTTATTGCATTTTTCTGTGCTCCAGGTTTAAGGAGATTTCTTTGATCTCTTTTGTGAGAGTACCAAGCATTGCTGTAATCGCATCTCTACGTGTTAGTACCACACTCCTGCGAAGGTCTCTGCTTTGCCCAACGCTGGCAGTCTCCTTTCTTTAGAAGTTCTACTGCAGCCTCTTGGTTGTGTCTGGGGTTGCAGATGTCACTTGTGAATCAAAGAGCGTGTCAGCGAGGGGATGCGCTGGGCACTGGGCCAYCCTGCTAAGTGACAAATTTCCTGGATGTACATGCCATGAAGTTCACKACAGAAAAGAGTTAATTCTGACCTCCCCCTTCTTACAAAAGCTTTTTGTCTACGGTGTGCATTGGCTGGGGAACAGCTCCCATCAAAGCTTGTCACGTGAACACCGCTGCATAAAACAGATATGGTGTGGAAACCCGCAGGCTGCTGGGAGGGGACCGGGGCTGAAGCTGCCTAGGTAACATCTGYGCTGTACAGTGCACAAGGCAAAGGCAATGTCTCTTGATGGAAAAAATGCAAGTGTGGGGACTTTCYGGGTGCTGGGAGCTCCCAAGCTGACGTTAAGCCTACCTGAACCTGCCTTCACCATAGCCACGACCCTCGAGCACCACACAGCCCAAGCCTGCGGGGGAGTGCATCCAGCCCTTGGCTTTTCTGTACCTGSTCCCTAACAGCCACACAGGAGAGGTGCAAGGGGCTGGGTGTGAGTGTGAAACATGTTCCCGCAGTCAGCCGTTTAYTCCTACAGGTCCTAAAAGCTTCGCTGTGGGTTTTTGCATGAATACACTCGCTCCGGTCTAAATGAGGGCTTTGTGGTCCAGCCTGTTGTTATTTGTAAAGAGCRCTGGGAACCGCTGCACAAACATGGCTACGTGACTGCAGTGGAAGGTGACAGGCGTGCAGGGCCTTGGGGCAAATGCAGCCCAGGTTGAACAGCCTCCCCCATCCCCTCAAAAAACATCTTGTGATTTGTGAGGACAAAGACRGGGACTTCCCATGCTGATGAAATGAAAATGAAAGAGAGTGTTTGGCCTGGTTGTTTCTGGTAGGTCCGCGCTTTGTCTCCTCGGCTCTGTATCAGTCTTTGCCTGTGACAATGACCAAGTCCTTGCTGCTGCCTCCGCTTGTCCCCCTGGTTAATCAGGCTGCTCCCTGCCTTCTCAAGGCCGTCACAAGGTCMTGTTCCCAGTCTGAGGGGCTCCGCGTGAGCAGCGCAGCAGGACAGGCCATAAATCACTGACGGCTGTGGGGCTGCTGGGCCCCGTTCGCGGTGTGCTCGGCCAGTGCCACGTGGCGATGCTCTCGGCCCAGGATCCCTCCGGAGCGACTGATGCTCAGTAGCCTCCTTAGGCTCCCTGGGAACACCCCAGCCCATGCCTCACCTTCTCTAACCCTTTTAGCATCGCTTTAGACGTACGGCCTTTGATGTGACTGCAGCTGTTGGCGGCGTGGAGTCTGCCCGGAGGGCAGCGAGCTGCCCACGAGCACCATTCCTTCAGGATCTGCCAGCACAGCCTGAGAGCAAACAGGGTTGGGCTGGGGCAGACCAGTCCAGACATTTGCTAATTCCCAGGAGTGCTGCACCTCTATCTGCACAGCTTTCCYGCAGCTGAAGGCTGCTCGCCTCCGACACCGCCGTCACGGTGCCCGGGGAGGATGGGGTGCAGGCCCACGGTCTGGGAGCAGCACGAACGCGCTGTGCGCTAATGGTGCAGAACCCGGGTATTGAATCTCGTGGCAGAGACAGGAGCTCTGTTCTGGGAGAAAGACGTCTGGAAGGGGTAACCCTGCTCTATGGGGGATAAAACCCCCCTGAGCAAGCCAGGTCAATACTGCTGATGGGATGACAGCAACAACTGCCCCCACCTGTGTCTCCTCTAGGTCACGACAGGAGGTGGGCAAGGCATGTCTTCATGCCCCGGAGCACTAATAAGCTGTCCCGAGTTGAGGTTGGTCGATGTCAGTTTGCTACCTTCACTTTCTGTGGTTATTTCTGGGCAAGGGAAGATTAAGCCTTCAGTGGGTGTTTGGTACGTCAATAACTATAATTAAGCTTTTGTGGTTCTCTTGCAAACTCTGGAATCTATAATTTTCAGCATAGTCCCCTCCTAGTATTGCTAGGGGGAGAGGGTGGTCTTTGTTGGACTAAAAAAAAAAAAAAAAAAAAAATTAAAAATCAAAGCTATAAAATAAAATGCTGATCAGTGCTGTTTGCAAATATTTTAATTCAATGTTATTTCCCCTTTAAAGGAAAACAGAAAGCTTGGCATTTCTTGCTATCTTCCAACTACTTTGGGGAAAGTTTTACCCAGAAASTAGTTTGTTCCTGTTGTTTAATAATGGCATGTCAGAAAAAAGAAAAAAACCGCTCAGGATGGAAGGGGTGAAAAGTACAGAGAAACTTTTTTCCGCAGGGTCCCTTTGCTGACCACGTACGTAGGACAGGCGTGTTTCGCAATACTTACCAAAGTGCAATGGTGTTGAGGGGAGGTTCTGTGGACTTGTGGCATGGTGGGGACAGATTCCTGGGTTCTCTTTCTTGCTTTGCTACTCACTGATCGGGATGGGACAAGTTACTAATGGTCTGATTTTATTTTCTGAAGCTGGGGTGATAAGTACAGCTCCCRGAGATTGCTGGGGAATGTGTGAGTGCTCAGGCATCTCTTTCAGAATTGCACCTTTATGTATCTGGGGCTTTCTGTATATCCAGCTGGTGAATTAGGGAAAACTGCGTGGGTGGGTGATGAATTAGGGATCACATTAATCATTGCAAAGTGCTTTTAGGATGCTATGATGAAAGGCACRTTAGGGGCATCAAAGTGTTTTTTGTACTAATGACCTGTTCATCAGGCGTTTGATGGGGATGGCTGATTTGGGTGTTTTGTGTGTGTTATTTCGAGGAAGGCAAAGGTGAGAGCCACATTACCCACATCAGTTAATGACTGAGGCAGCATTAGCCATTTGGCAGTGGGACTGTCAGGTGCACTACATCAGTGTTACAGAGAAAATACTCTACCTGCTCCCTGCCTGGGGCATATCCACTGACAAGAATACTAACAAAGTATTGTTGCTTATTCAAGACTTTGAAGATGTGAAATATTAAATAGTCTCATTTATTCCATTCTGCTGATTAATGCAAGTCTTGCAGTGAGTTTTGGTCTGGCTTGTGTGCCAAGTATGGGATTTGATGGGAAAAGAGCCACAGTCAGAGCCATTGAGAGAAGAGCATCTCAAGATACACTGACCAACAGAATGAGATTAAGAGTTGCCCTTTTTAATCTAAACAATAAATAGTTTAATGTTAGCTCATAATAAAGAAATGCCAGAGAAAAAAATATGAGAGAAGAAGGGCAGGTGTTCAGGCTGGCTATGAAGCAAGATGACACTGATAAAGCATAAATTTCATTTACATATGAAGCAAATGTCAAAGCATGGTGAGTTTGCCAGTGGAAAAGTTTGCTGATGACACACAAATGAGATGTTCCATATGAAGAGGGATTTGACTGTTTTCTGAGAAGTTGGAGAGTAAACAGTGTTTCTTCCTTGGTTTTTTGGAGTGTAGAACTTGACCCTGAACTAACCCTCATCAGTGACAAGGCTCTTCTTCAGTCCCACAGGCTTTGGGGGAATGGGAAATGGGAAGCAGGTTTAAAAATGTCTTGATTTGGTCTGTACAATGGCTCCTCTATAGTGATGCCACTGGATGCTGCAAATGAGGACTTACCCCCTTGGCTACACTTCTGAAATGTATAAGGGCCAAATTCTCTGTGCTATTCCACAAATAAAAATTTCAGCTGAAGGCACAGAAATTCATTGCAATTCTATTGCTGTAACCGTGAGCAGTGGAATTGCAGGATTTTTGCTAACTTTCCTAACATTCACTCCTTGCTTTTTTTTTTTTTTTCTGAAAGCATGAGAGGTTGCTGTTGAGTGTTGGCAGTATTTATGTATTTATTTCTGTTTACAAGTATATACAAATCTGCTCCCAGGTCTCTACATGGTGAATGTGGGATGCCCAGCTGCAGTCAGTGGCACTCTTTCAGTTTATATCAAGAACAAGTTTGGCAGTTTAAATCCTCCTAAACCACGTTAGGAAGGCTGATACGCTGTCTGCTATGAAGTGGCTAGTCCAGGAAACAGTTTTCTGGCAGCTTGGTGAAATGCATCCCAGTGGCTCTCTCTTCTGTTAAAACTTTAGGTATGTTGTGCAAAAGGATTCAGAATTCTTTTTTTAAAACAATAATAATAAGGATWGTGACTTCATTATGTAGGATTGAACAATAGATACTTTTGGTAGGAAATCCTAAGTAAAATAAAGGCTTCTTGTTCCATCCTGATTAACGGTGCAGAGGTGCCAATCATGCTGCACACATAATACTCTGGTTGGCTGCCRTGGGGCGGCTCACCCTGGAAATCCAAGCATCGCCGAGCTGTGTGGGATTTGGTCCAGGTGCATAGTTCAGGGGGATTTGCCTTTGGCAGAGAGAAGCTACCTTCAACAGACACGTTGATGGGATCAGAGTCCCTGATGCTCTGACTATTGCTTTAGTAAAGGGATTTATGAATCACATGGAACAGACAAGCCCAAAAKCCTTAATGTGGGTGGAGGGAGAAGACCAGCAAAGCAGTTTGTTACAGAGGCAAAGAGCAAATCTGTTCCTGGTAGATCTTTTCTTTTCAAAGGAACTGTGCACCAGAAAGGCTGGAGTTAGCCATAGGTCTATACAAGCAAGAAGTCCTGGTGAAACCAGAGCATGTTCTGGAGGCCTGAGAAGTCAATATAAGTCTTTCCGTTGGCCCTGACAGACTTTGGACAGGATCTCCATGCTGGGAGAGCTAGAACAATGCTGATTAAATTGTTTATACTGTATCTAACTTGCTGGAACGATCACTGCTTCTTGCTCGGCAAGTTTGGCCCCATCAGGACTGAGCCGAGTGCATCCCGAGAGGTTCTGTAGTGGGGACGGAGATGGTCCAGCCCCTGACATACCTGAGCCTTGTGTCCACCAGATCCAGTGGTGAGTCTAGCAGCATGCAAGGGCTCCTGAGCTTTTGGTCCTTAATGGAAGGTCCCACTGTGAAGCTGCTTTGATGCACTCTGTGCAGTACAGTTGCATTTAAATTACAATAAAATTTAAAAAAAAAAAACACCTCCCAAGCTCTGAAAACAAACAAGCAAACAAACACAGTCCCCTTCCATGAAACCCATTTCAATCACTTCATTTTATTTCCCTCTTCTCTGGGGAGGAGGGGATTTATTTCACCAGTGGGTGTATAAATATTGACTTGATTTTTTTTTTGACTTGGAGGAACAGAGACACAACCAGGTCTCTTATTAGTTCTTACCCAAACATCAGTAAATACAGTCTTTCTGCAGTGGCTCCAGTTTGGAGAGCTTTACCAAATACTATTGCTATTGAAGTGGAGAGAGAGCGAGAGYGTGCAGATGTGAAGAAGTGTGTTTGCTGGAAGAAAAAGAGCCTGTTAGCTTTGAAGCAGATTTGTATACTCTTGGTTAACATACTGAGTATGTCAGAAGAGAACTTCTCTCTGAAAATGGGCTGTGTTTTCTGCTTTATGTGTTAACAATTCAAGAGAAGTATGAAGAAATCGAGCATTGTTCTGCTCTAAGTGGCACAGATTGCGTTTCAGTCAATGCAGATAAAGTGCTAGGAATTGTCTACTGTACTCCAGAAGATGTATTTGAATTGCATGTTTAATCAGCAGGGTTTTTTTACACGGGACTTTACAGCCAGATAAAACTGAACGATCTGTAATGAACTGTGCATCTGGATGATGGCAGGTTGTGGTGAATATAAAAGCTGGTTGGGGAATAGATTTACACTTTTTCCTGCAGGAGAGGCTGCTGCCAACTGTAATAACAGTTCATTGGCAGTGCTTTATGTCTGAAGGTCTTAAACCTCTTTACACATAAGATGATCTATATCATAAGCTTCACTCTAGAGACAAGAAAATAATGGCACAAAAACGATGGTTTAAGTTGCTTCAGGTCAATCTGCAGGTCACTGGAATAGTGCAAACCAAAACCGAGCTCTGCTGAGATSTAGGTTAGCGTCTGATGCTTTGGACACCACTGCCTCCAGGCAGAGAAGAGCCTGGTTCCATCTGAGACATGCAGGACCAAAGAGCTGTTAAGAAATGAGGTGACACCTCTTTCTCACTAACCAGCCACATCACTTTTCATCAGAACAGGGGCTGGTTGCAGAAATAGCTGAATACAATTGCTAAAGGAAACTATGTCATAGCACATTGTAGCTTAGATTAAGTTAAGCAATTCTCTGTTAGGATTGGTTTGTATATTAAAGTTACTCTCAGACTACACAAACCGAGTTGCAGTTGTTTTGGTGTTGATACCTCAGAACTTAGTGGAGTACAAGCTTTTGCTTAATGTACACGTGTGTGTACATGCAAGGGGTCTCTCACCCTTGTCTCTACTAAAGAAGCTTTTTTTGGTGTCATTAGTGAGCCCAGTGCAGGGTGGAGCCCAAGAGATGCTCAGCTCTGTCTAGTCTTACCCTTCCTTCATTTTTGCCCTGGACTTACYATTTCCACTTCAATTTCTACCTGACACAAGGCGGGTATGATTTCCCTTCTACCAGTAAACTGCTCCCCCAGGCCTGCCCAATACCAGTACACAGGGGTTATCTTTCCTACAGCAGTTGGAACTGACAACTTTCCACTTTCAAAATCAGAAACAAAAAATACATCTTGTTTTACTTGTAAAATTTTCTTTTTGTTTTAAATAGTGTTATCTTAAATGTTGGTCATAACAAAAAGTTGTTTTGATGTTTTCTAAGCTGATCTTCCTTTCCTCTCCCTATTGAAACTACTCAGAATCTGATCCCAGCTTAGTTTCTCTCTTGCACAAAATCTTTGTACCAGGCATTTGCATTGTAACATGCTGTCTTTGAAGGCCAAGATCTTGCACTGATTTCTGTCTTGCTTTTGAACTCACCCTTGAGGTTTGCAGGGTGTGCAAATGGGCTCCAGYTGTCACAAGCACCATGTTCTCGCGTTTAGGCACATGCATCCACAGAGCAAACAGCATCTCTTCTCTGAAAGGATGCAGCGTGACTCGGGAGCCGGTATCTTCCAGTGTTTGTTGCCTGCAGCTACCTAGCAGTGTCCAACGTGTTCTGAACAGGTCAGGCTCACTGCTCCTACCTACATCAATTCTGCGTTGCATGTGCAGGGACTCTGGCACCTGTGTCAGTGCTACCGGGATATCCAGAAAGCTGACGGACCGTGCTAAAGTGGGCAGTGCTGCCTAAAATTCATAAGCATTGTGCAYGTGTGACTTGCAGAATTTACACTTAAAATTTACACACTGGTTTACGCTTCTTGCCGTAATAATATGCTGTTATAGTASCAACCACAGTGGCAGTTGTCCTTAATATGCAGGAAATTATTTAGATCACCAGGCACTTTCATGTACTGCTGTAATGTCCATCTTTGCCACGGAGGACGGCGCGCTCRGGGTGGTTCTGTTTCAGGAGGAAAAGTTGTGCTGTTTCTTGAGAGTAAGGTCACGTTACCGGCGCTCACCCGGGACAGCACATGTCCATCTCTATCGACTGAACAGGGTCCTTTGGCACGCCAGTGGGAAAAGCGCTTGTGCTTGCTGATGCATTACTGCATTTAACAAGCAAACCTCCAGCACGGAAGAATTACTGCTCCATGTGCAGCAGCCCAGTGCGGATTTTGATGGCAGATCATTTTTTCCCCCCATGGTAAAGGGGGGACACTGGCCTTGGTTATCCACTGTGCRGTTCAAAATGTAGCACAGGATCACCACACTATGCCAAAGACGGCAGAACAGCCTGGTCTGGTGTTTAGATTGGAGGACGTGGCTCAAAGCTGCCAAGTATTGCTGACTCTTGTATTTTCYGGTAGTTTCAGTGACTGAATAGATGCTAAAGCAGGGGTAGACTGAATCCAGCTTAGGAACAGATGGATAAACAAGGAAAACAAAGGAATGTTACCAAAACCAGGCAGCCTTTGCCTGATATCTTAAATAAAGACAATCAGGATCTAGGAGCTGTAATATCTTCCTGTCAAAGCATGCCAATGCTTTACTCTGTTGTGGCTTACCTGCCAGTTTAACACCGCTTGCTTGTAACATCAGTTGAACAATTTGCTTTACAGCCATCCTGTAAAACTGTAGCTCTTTAAATAAAGTGTATGACAGAGTTGTAATCAGCAGGCAGCATTTCCTTGGGAAGGGTGGGCTTGGACTTGTATCACTGCATTGTGTTTCCTTTCATTCCAATGGAAAAAGGCTCCGTTTAATAATTAACAGCCATTCCTACCTCTCAGCCGGCTGGGCAGCCCAATGTGATATGGTATAGCTGGAAAGCACAGAAAGATCAGTCTTTGCCAGATATGGCATCCCCACAGCACCGGTCAAGAGACAAAAGCCTTTAGTGTTTCCAAAAAGAATTTAAAACATTTTACATCAAACGACTGCAGAAGTTCAAACGTGTCACCACTAGCCTGTGGCACGGGATGGGATAGGGTTTGTCSGAAAGGCTGCAGAGTGGGGGAAAATAGCACTGGGCAGTAACTTGGTTACATACATGATTTTTGAGYTTTCTGTACATTTTCTTCTGTTTAATTAATACTCTCCATAGCCCACTGGGAACAAGAAACATAAGCCACAGCAGCTTTTGCATTACAAAATAGCTGTCAAACAGCAGTCCCTAAAATCAGAAGTGCTGCATGTTCTTCTCCTCAGCTGAAACCTCCTATTGCAGTGATGGCTGAAGCCAGGAGAAAATGAATAGGAACATCAGCTAACTGGACCCCAGCTGGCCAGCTTCTGTCTTCATGGAGATCTTGACTCTGCCATGGGTGGAGAGACTTCTCAGCAGCCAAATGAAGTTCATCAGCAGGTTTCTGCTCATGACCAGGTCCCTGGAGGGTAGGGAGGACTTTAGTCCAGGGCTTGAACTGGTGCCAGTCCTTCAAATAGAGCTCGTGAGTGTGAGAAGTGCTGGTATAGTCATGCTAAATACAGAATCTGAACAGAAAAGTTGTTGAGGGATTAGGAAATCCTGTGCAGGGAATTACATACCTGGGAGAGCGTTGCAGCAAAGTGTGGGGCACGTAAGGGCAGAGGGGCTGGGCTGCTCTCAAAAGGAGCAAGAAGGGATAGAAATGGTTTCAGTGCYGCCCTGACAGCCAGGGATCAGCACCAGACCCCCTGCCTACAGCACTCCAGGGGTTCTTGCTGCCAAGRCTGCTGACKTTTKCAGTGTAGGTGCTGGGTCAGCCCTYGACAAGAYGTCCCYAGGAGCTGGAGGCTGGCACAGCCAGTCCCTCCTGTGCCRCTGCCTGGATTATCGTGACTGGGCATGGGCTGGGGGATGAGTCCCGTTTCTGTGGATAGCTTATCTTCTGCTCCTGCTGGGTTTATAGGCRTGGATTCAGCCCTCCCCAGTAGCCCTGCTCGTGTGTTCCCGGGCCATACCACACAGCCACATAGCTGTGTCCTCCCATGGTTGCAGGGACCATCACCCCTCCATGGCAGTGGCAATTCCCGCAGGGTGGGTTCCCTTTTCCCTRTGGCTCCAGCAACTCTTAACCAGGTACCAAGTTTAGATAGGTCCTGTGGTCTGGGCAGGGTGCTGATCCTCAGCCCAGAGGGGAGTGAAAGGCTCTTTATGCCATCTCTCCTTCACATGTTTGTTTGATCCCTCCCACAAGTTTTTCCGGTGCCTTGGGTTTCACGCTGCCTATGCCTTCTGCCTGGTCATGCCACAGTTTTAAATCTGAATAGGGTATTTATCTAAATATATCCATGTGTATCCCTATAATTCCTTGTGAGTTCTGGGGGCAGTGAGTGATTTAGGATACTTTTCTGACTTGTGCAAAAGTAAAAACGATTGAACTGTAATTCAGTGTTGTCCTTCAGGCCAAGCCAAACTGGGAGGGCAAGCCCAGGTTAGTGTCTGGGATTCCTCTGGTCCTTGAAGCCAGGCACTGTGAGCCATGTAGCGCAGCTGTAATGCGTGCTCGCCGTGGCTCCTAGATGCCTTCACGCTTGGTTTTCCAAGAGGAGTAAAGGTACAAAATGATATTAATAAGAGCCTTGATGCTTAACCAAGCTATGGATCCTGAGGAGAGGTGGGTACTGATTCTACTGGAAACTGGCTAAATACAGATGAATATTTTAAATGCTGTATTTATTCAGGCAGTAATGACATGCTGCTTTTTTGGAGAGGTGTGTTTTGTCAAAAGCAAGTGTTCTGTTCCCCGTTCCCGATGTTGTGTGGTGGCATTTCCTCCTCCCCTGTACTTTTCTTATTTTGGCTAATTAAACTAGAACAGTCAATTCCAATTCCTTTTTTTTTTCTTTTTTTTTTTCATTTCACTGCAGTGCTGATTTACTTCAGTTTATTTAGTGCTTTAAAATGGCTTCTATTTAAATTTGGAAGGGAAGAAAAATAAATGTGCTAAATATATTTCTATTCAGATCATATGTTGTGGCTTTTCTCTTTTTGAAGAATGAGGTCTAATTTTTGAACCTGAATTCACTTGGCACTAGTCTTGGCTTCAGCAATGTTGGTTTTCCTTTTGTTTTAAACTAATTCCCTTTTTCCTACTGCTGAGCTACATTTACGTCTTCGTGCTAGCAAAGCTTTTATGCATGTGTTTAGTTTGAAAGTGTTCATCTGAGCAAAGTTAAGTATGTGCAGAATATTTGAGGATGGGGCTCTAAGTTGTTTTATGGTGGTCCTTGGTGCAGTCCTGGGGACCTGAAGCATTGCCAGTCCTTACCAGCTACCCATATGCATCCTATCTGCATACGTCTTTGCAAAAAGATACAGCACATCTTTTTGCTCTCTTCTCTGTCCCTTGCTCCGGGAAGCCAGGGCCTTGTTCTTTTCTGGGTAGCGTGGGGTTTTTTGAGGGGAAAGAAGGTCACTAAATACTTGCTGCTTTTGGAAGAGAGAAAAGGTAGAAGAGAGCAGGAGGGTACAAGGTGTATTCAACAGCATAGGAATTTTCACGCTTCTTTGCAAAGTATTTTTTTTTTTTTTTAATAGATTAAAGCTTTATCTTAAACACTTAGGCATGGCTAGAATATGTTTCTCAGTGAGGAATGCGTGACTGAGAAACATGGAAAAAACAGCTGGGGAAAAAAATAGCTATGAAAAATAGAAATTTTATGTGATTTCTGACAAGCTATGTGACTGCCTTTTGTCCCTGAAGTCCCAATCCTCAAAGCTGGTCTGGATGGGTTGTCTGTCCTGGGCCTTCAGAGGGTTTTGAGACAGGTTTGTCTGTGCATGGGAGTTTCTTACAAGTATCTGGATGTGTAATTTATTTGCACTCTTCTGAAAAGGTTCTCTTGAGGACAGTGGACTGTGAGGCTGTTAGTTATCTACCCCAGTCATAACACTGCTTGTTTCAAATTTTTTGTTATTGCTACTTAAAGCTTCATCTATTATAGCAAGCAAGGAAGCAAAATGCAGATGCTTCAGAGCAAAGGTATGAATCAAATCTTATGCCTATAGAAATGAGGAGATGCAAAACCACAATCCTGGCAAGCAACCACAACTAAGTTAAATATATGTATTAAAGAAGAGAAGTCCTCAGCATGCATGGTAACAGAAGACATCATGTATATGGGATATCTGATTTATGGTGGAAACCTTAATTTTTGGCCACATTCTGAGGTCAGTTTTTTGAGTAAAACCTGCATTGCTGAGTCAGGCCAGTGGGTCCTTGCATTTTCTGCTCTGAGCGTAACATCATTCCCCTCTAGCTTCAAGTTCAGGTACTCGGTGGGTTGATGTTGATCCTGTTTGTGGCTGTCTTCGTTTCATGTGGATCGTCTAAGTTTAGTGCCCATATCCAGGCTTGGGGTGCTTCAGTTCTGCCTGGTCCTTCCCTCTGTCTCGGGGGATGATGCAGGCCCTGCCTTTGTGGAGCGAGGCCCTGGGGTGGCTCAGCTTTGATGCCCTTGCGGGATGCTCGGCACCTCTCCGGACCTGCCCTTTGCACTTGCAGACCTTGCAGCCTGCCCTCCACCCTGGAGCGGCAGTGACCGTGTAGCTCTTCACCCGCAGCCCTCCCCTCCCTCCTCTAGCTTCATCCCTGCTCCAACCCTTGCTGGTGGGGTGCCCGGGGTGCCCCCCTGCCTCCCCGGGCCTGCAGGAGCCGCGCTGAACCTGCCCCTCGGAGGCTGGATCTCTGCTCATTAGCTGGTGGTTGCTGAAACCGGATACCTGGGGCACCCCCGCCGGCCCGCGGAGTCCCCTGGCTGCAGCTATTTAAAAGGACAAGGGCAGCCTTATAATTTCCACCTCTTCCACATCCATGTCCCTCCCAGCGCCCGGTCCCAACCCCTCTTCTCTCCTGGATCCCGGCAGCATCCATGACCCACGAGTGGAGCGACGGCCCGAGGGGGAGCTGCCCGCGCCAGTCCTGGGGAAGGATTATCTGTTGAACTTGGGGGGACCGCGGGCTCGCCAGAAAGCCTTGGCTGGCTCCGGGCCCGTGAGCCTGGCAGGCACTCGCTGGTTCCCAGCGCAGGAGACACCTTGAGACTGAAGGGGAAGGAGGGAGGAAGGAGCTTGGGGTTGCTTGGTGGGGGTTTTTTGCTCCTTTTGCCTTTTTTTTTTTTTTTTTTTAATTATTATTATTTTATAAGAAGTAGAAATTGCCGTAAGCTGCTGGGACAAATGAATGCCAATGAACGCGGGGCTGTGAGGAGACAGTGCACAGCCTCTCGCCTCACTGCAAAGTAAGTGCCCAAGGCAGAGATGCTGTGCAAGGGGAAGGGACCCGGGCCGAGAGGCACCCAGGGGTGCAGGGAGGGAGGTGGGAGGGCTCGGTGTGGTGGGCTGCCCTCGCCTGCCTGAGGGAATCCCACAGAGCTGAGGGGTTGGCTGTGTCCTGGTGTGGGCAAGAGGGACCTGCCGGTCACCGTGGGGTGTGCACGGTTGCTGGGTCCCAGCTCGGTGGGACTTTGCAAGAGCTGGAAGAGAAGGGGGCACAGGGATGCAGGTTTTACCCACACTGGCCAAGGCAAAAGTCCTCCCCTCCTGGCAGAGCTGGCTAAATGGACTTTGGATCTGATTTACTCTGATGGACTGTCCTTAAGAAAAACCTCCCCTCTCCCTGCCCTCCGGGCTGCAGCTCCCATCACTTGGTGGTGGGAGGAGAGGGGRGATCTGGAGATGCCCCGCACCCAGTCCCCTGTTCCCCCCTCCCCATGGAAGCAGGGCAGGGCGAGGAGGGGAGCAGGGGCAGGGGGGCTTTTCTCCTGCAAGCCTGAGCCCCCTCCACAAGCTCCCAACTGCCGCCAAGCGCTGAGCCCGAGGGAAAAGCCGTGTCGGGTACCTCACAGTGYGGGTCCTTTGCCGGCCCTGGTGAATGGGTCGAAGCCAGTTTGGGCAGAGGGCTCATGGCCCCCCGGCAGCTGAGCCCGGGGGAGCAGCGACCTCCATTAGCGGCCTCCCCCAGCCCAGGGGCCTGTGCGTTTCCTCCGTGGAGCCTGGAAGGGGTCTGCGATTGCTTCTCGGCAGCTCTTCTGGCCGAAAGGGTTTCTTTTTTTAATTATTTATCTACTTTGTATTATTTTTTGCAAGTGCTTCGGTATTACAGAGGAGGGCAGCAGAGAGAGGAGCAGGGACATCCTTAAATAATTTTCATTTCTCAAAAACTGCCTTTTCCTCTTCTCTCTAAGTCCAGAGGAGAGATCCTTGGGGGGGTGGGAGGCACATCTGCACTGCAAATAAAAATAATAATTACAACCACCAACCAACCAAACAAAAAAAAAGTAACAGCTAAGAAAAAACACTTTCAATCAAGGACTTTGGAAATCAGAGATCACAGAAACGGTACTATTAATAAGGAGGAAAAAAAAAAAAGAGAGGCAAGAAATCCAGCGACCATGGGCCAGCCTGGCTTCCTAGCGTGTACTTTCTGTTCTCTCTCCTTTTTCCCAAGGTAATTGCAGTCTGCCGAGAGGGAGTTAAATGGGATTAAAAGATCTGTGTAAGCAAAAGGACCCAGAAGAGAAGGAGGAAGGAGTGAGCCGTCCGGGCCAGGGGGTGTCTTTGACACAGCTGAGCCCCTTAGAGAGGCAGAGAGCTGAGCTCCTGGGAAGGATGTACCCACAAACCGGCCTGTCCCCCTTTTTCTGATGGATTGCCGCAAAAATTGCCCGAAAGAGACAATGCACTAAACGTGATGGAGCCGGAATCAGAGCCGGTCTCCAGACTCAGAGCTACAGCAGCAGGCAGGGGGTGAGTACAAAGTCCGACTTCTCCCGGCGCTGGGGAAGGGCATCCCGGGCGGGGATGGGGGTGCCCGGGGAGCCGGGGGATCCCGGGAGGGCTGCGGGAGGGGAGAGCCGGCCGAGAGGGGAGCTCCGCTCCCGGGTGGCTGGGGATGGGGTGGGGGAAGACATTCCTTCTGCCAGGGGATGATGTGGGGGAAGACATTCCTTCTGCCAGGGGATGATGTGAAAACTCCTGGGCTGCAGAGGAGAATGGGCTGGGAGAAGGGAGGCCACGCTGGAGTGGGAGGCTGGGAATGGGGCTGGGGTGTGCGGAAAGGGGGTGAGAGTGGGGGGCTCGGGGTCGGGAAGGGCAGGAGGAGCCCCCCCCCCCCATTCCCACGCACCCAGGGAAAGGAGCTCCCAGCCCGGGAACTGGTCCGGGGGGTGGGCGCCGATGTTGCACCCACGCGAGATGCAGGAACGGGCAATTCCACCTCCCCGCTCCCCCTCGCACACCTACACCCTTCCCGGGCATGGGCAGGGGGGCAGGTTCCCYAGCCCCTCCTGGGAGCAGGGGGGAAATGCTGCTCCCTGACCCTGTCCCGCAGGGACGTGGGGGCACGAGTACCTGGAGATCGCTGTCGCAGTCCTCCGGAAAGTGGGAGAGCCACGGGAAGGGCTGAGGCACGGTCAGAGAGGCAGGCGGGTGCGTGGTGGCATGTTCTTCATGTGTTCAACATATACACACGTGCACAAATATTTCTTTCTATCTATACATGTATATATGAAAAATTACAGCGCACACCCTGCCCGTCGTCTTTCTCACACAGCTGGGGCCAGCTTTTACTATTTTCATTGTTAACTTTGTTGTTGTTATTATTTTCCTGGGGGCTAGCAAAGGGTTAATCCCTCTGGTTGCGTTGTCGGATGTAATGATGATTTACCGACACTCCCTTGGAAAGACTGGGATTCTTCTGCCTGGCAGTTTGAAAAAGTTGTGTACAGGATCCCTCCGCTTCTGCCAGGCTCGGCTGGGCTGTGAGATGGGGTGAAAGGGTGGAAACGGGGCGAGGAGATTTGGGGGCACCCCCCCCCCCTTCACCCCGAGGGTCCCCCCGCTCCTGGCAGCTGCCCCGTTAGCGCAGCGCTGGAGCCTGGACGTGGATGAATGTGCAGTTTCCTTTGTAGGCTCGGCGCACGCTCTCCCTGCCTGCATGTGGCTGTGTGTAAAGTTATGTGGAGAGATCAGAACCGCTCCCAAGGGCTGCAACCAGCTCTCCTTGAGAAGTTTTGTGTGTGTTTATATACTCACAAGGACTGAATTTCAGTGCTTCAGGGTTGTTTTTTTTTTTTCTTCCCAGACGTGGCTGTGGCATGTCTGGAGATGCTAGTAACTGCAGCGTCTCCCAGTTGCACCTTTTTAATGTTGGGCATGGTCTGGAGTGAAATGCCTGCTTTGGACCCTGCGAGGGTGGCTGTCTGTCAAAAATGGAGAAGTTGAAAGGGGAACAGACAGATAAAGACTCCTTTGAAAGACCGAGAGCAGCGCCGCGCCACAGCGAGGGGAAGGGCCCCGATGCTGGGGAGATAACTTGGCACAAGGCACAGTCATTTCACAGAGCACCGATTTCTGAGCAGGATGGAGAAGYTGACCACAGTCGTGCTGCAGATGAGGACAGGGAGATCCTGCTCGAGTCCCAGGGCAAGTCGGACACTGCTGAGGCCGGGGTTAGGAAACAGGAACGCAGGAGGAGGCAGCAGGGCTGCCTGCCTGCCAGAGGTCTATGCCTGTTCYCGCATCTCGGTGTTCCAGGCTAGCACTGTGCACGGCTGCACAGGGTTTGAGTGTTGCGGTGCCATGGGAAATCCGCGCTTTGGTCTTTACTGGTGACTCTGAATATGTGCGCCTTTTGTTCCCAGGGTCTCCTCTGGGTTAAATACCTCGCCAGCGTGCTGCTGATCCGTTCCCTCCTCAGCAGAGGTCGCTTGCTACCCTTCGCATTATCTCTCGATGGGCTTTTTGGTGCTGGGTTTTGATTTGCTTGGCAGAGTTGAGTGCTGTGCATCCTACCATTCCCACAGCTGGATGTTCCTGTTGAGGCTGTTAGTCTTGGAGAGGGTCCTCTCAGCCCAGAGCTGGCTTGTGTCTGCGGTCGCCAGGCCACCCTCTGCTGCCAAGTCTTCCTCGGGGTGGGTGAGGGTGGTGCTGCCTGAAGAGAGCTCGTAATGGGAACCTTCTGTGTGTTCCCACGTGGCACTGGGGGTCCCGCTTGTCCCAGCACTCCTGCAGCATCCTCCGGAGCGGGGCTGGTGGCTGTGGAGCTGCCAGAGGTGCAGGAGACCCATGGATGGAAGTGGGAAGGCTGGCTCACYGGGGAAGGAGAAGCAGTTGCAGAGTGTGCTGAAGCCTTGTCCTGGCTCGAGCAGCCAAAGCTTGGAAAACCAGAAGAACACGAAGTTTGACAGGCTCTGCAAGCTTAAAATGCCCCTCTTGGTCATTTCCGTTGATGCATTTTTAGTGAGCACAGGCTCACTAAACCACAGAAGAAGGTTTTGCATTCAGCTGTGCATTGAGCACGCGTCCAGACCATAGCACTTGTGCTGTCTGGCTGTGGTTGTGCCACCTTGGCCCCTTCCAGCCCCAGTGCCGCATGCTGGCCATGGAGGAGGCTTGCCTGACACTCCTGGAGGCCTCCAATGGGTGCCTGCCCTGGGTTGTTGGTGTAATGCTGCTCTGGGGGCTGCCTGGCTCATGTGCTGGATGAAAAAGCTGCACGCATGGTGGTATAGCACCCACCTGGCACCACCAAGGTGGGTCAGCCCCTAGGAAGGCTTGGAAGGGCTGGAGGAAGGCATGGCTCCTGTTTTAAGAGGAAAAGACCATTGCATGCCAGMCAGGCAGGTGATCTGGGGACAAATTATGGCACTGCCGGGCAAATTCAGCAGTGGGAGCAACAGGCAGGCAAATGATGTGTGTGTGCTGGGTGCCTTGGRGTAGAGAGGAGGCAGTTAGCCTCCTGGAGCTGTGTCCCAGGAGGGAAGGGCAGTGTCACAGCCAGGGTTACAAGCTGAAGTCCAGTGTCCAGGTCCCCCCCTCCTGCTGCCTTAAGGCACCGCTCTAAGCAGGTCCTTTTAATAAAGCTACAGCTTCATCCCCTTTCTGCAATGACTTGAAGGGATAAAATCTGCCCTGCTTGAAAACAGTGTTTATGGAGGTGACATTATTGACCGAGGGTTGCCCAGGTCTTGTGGCGAGGGGGTTGTAGGAAATCTCTGACCAGAGACAGACACAGAGCATGTGGGKTTTTTTCCCCTCTCTCTTTCTTTGCCAATTTGTTGGGGGCATAAGTAGAAATGATGGATGCTTACTGAAGTGCAAATGGAAACAATGGGGAATCCTATATGGCTCTGCCAAACCCCATTCACAAAATGAAGGAATGCAAAGGCGTTTGTTGGAAGGACAAAAAAGGAGTTAGATGGCAGATCATGCTTAGCACTTCTGTTTGTCTAGGGCTCCAGTTACTGAGAGCACAAAGGCAAGGGCCAGCAGTGAGTGATGTCACTCCACACAGCAGCAAAGTCAATAACCCAGACAGACGGGTGGTGAGCAAAGAGGAGACCAAGTAACGGATTATCAGGAAAGATCCCCCATTGTAGGAAGTTGCTGGGAGGTATCTRGGAGGGTGTTTGAGTCATCACAGCCTCCTCGGTCAGTCTTGCATCTAGCAGGTGAGGAAGCAGGTTGTCACCAGCAGGAGCTCAGAGGAGCTGGTTAGCTCTGGGCCAGCTTTGTGCAGTGAATACACAAGCTCTGGTTCCCAATTAGGAGGACAAGGACCAGTGGTTTGAAACCCATCAGCCCTCCATCCGCAGATATCAGCATAAACCCTTGAAAGAACAAGGTGCGAGGTGTCTGCAGGAGGGACGGTTGGCCACACTGATGGTTTGTCTCCAYACCCTGTGTACTGCAGGTCTGCATTTCCCTCTCAGAGAAAACCTTGGAGGAGCTATAGGTGCTGGGGGAGCAAATACCAGGCCTTTATGCATCCAGACCCTCCTGTGCCTGGCTGATATGCAGGCTTTTAGGAGAGCAAAGCTGCTTTGCAGCATTTGAGACCTACTGCTGTACCACTGCCAGGAGCTGAGGTCCCTCCCCTTTGTGAATATGAGATCCTCCCGTTCATCGGGCCCGGTGGGTCACTCTTACGCTACCAGGGGCCTCCTCCGAAGGAAGCAGCAGCTTTTTCTGGGCCACAGTTGCCAAAACCCTGAGATAAACCTCTACAGGCGCAGCACTAAGGGCATTTTCATCCTGAATTAAGGTTAGATGTGGCAGAAATGGTGCCAGAATTCCCTGGGAATTTCTGGGTTTGCGCACACGTTCCAAACTCTGGGGCAGGATGGAGCAACTGAGACATTCCTGTTCAGGATCTCCCCAAGGATGGGTTGGAGTCTGGCCTAGAGAGTTTCCCATCCATTTGGGCTACTGGAGTCTTCAGTAATAATGGTGGGACAATCTTTGAAACCCCCCGCTGTATCTGCTCAGAGTGCTGTTAAAGCTCAGCAGCTGCACTGATATCCCACTTCTTCATCCTTTCCCCGTATGGCTGCATTGCAATGAATTTTTAGTTGTAATCCGAAAATCTGTTTTGATAAACGTGTGCCCAGAAGCAGCGGGTTGGATTCTGGACGTTTGGGGTACTTGGATGATATTTTGGGGAGCTTTTTTGAACATTAAAATCTTAGAGGGGTACTGAACTTCATTCTTCCCCACTTAATATTGACAGTTTCTAGATCACTCTTAGATTTCTCAGTATTTTTAAATGACCGTGGAAATGTATCTATCTGGGCTATATCTGTTTGTCTGCTTTCTCCTTTTTCTTAAAACTGTAGATGCTGAATGGGGGTTAAAAATGAATACCATTTCAGTCATCTCAGAAACTCTCCCCTTAGCATGCTGAGTTTTGCAACAGTGCCTTGTATACCAGACAAARTGTTTGGCCGGAGGTGTAAATCGATAGCTGGTTTATACTGCAGAAAAGGTCCAGCAAAGGACTATGCAGGGTCGATACAGGGACATTTACATAATGGTATGTTCCCATTGCTCTCTCCAGAAACTGAGGGTGAGAGGAGAAATACCATAGTTACCAGAAGCCCCAGAAAGAGAGCAGAAATCTGCTGTGCAAAGGATGATACTAGTACAAAATAAGATTTCTACCCCAAAAAGCTGGGAGTGGAATCGATGCCATGGTGCAATTTAAAGCCTCAGTATGTAGGTTGTGATTTTTGTTTCCTCTTGGCTGTCAAAACTGCTTGGGAGTCTTATGAAATATCACCTCTGGTCATGTGCAAAGGATCTTAAGCAATATGGACATTTCATTCTTTTAAGATACATTGTCTGATCTACAGTTAGAAATGTAGATTTGCCTTTCTTGCAAAGCAATTTTCAGCATCCAGCTGGCTTTCTGGTCTTTTGGACAGATAAAAAATGCACCTGAATGGAGGAGAGTGGGGAGGAATCGTTTTTCCACCCTGCGAGAATGTTTGCTATTTCAGAGACATTTCCTCACTGTAAATGAGGGAGAAAAAAAAAAAAATAAATGCTGCTTTGGGCCCTTGTAACATTTTCTTCAGCTTYGACCCACCATTAAGCAAACAAAATGTCAAAACCATTTGGACGGGTTTTTTTTTCAAGGCAGGAGCAGAATTTTTAATTCAGAAATGCTGAAATTGTTCCAACCAATTCCAGAAATTGCAAAGTGAAGAATKAGCTGATCACAACTATTTTACAGATTGCTTCAGCTTTGTCAAATTTTTTTTAYCGATAATTCCTGACCAAGCCTACCCTAGAGGGGTTGGTCTTACTATTGCCTTTAGTTCAGTGTAGTGCTTTATTCCTCTGTTACAGAAGCCAGTGGGTGTCAGGTAAGAACCGGCATCTTCAGCGAGATTTTTCCTTTACTTTTCCTCTTGAGCTTGCCACCTTGAACATGACTTTACTGGGGCTACAGCAGCAAGACTCACTGTGCACAAGCCACCAGGAGAGGTAATAACTTCTTTAGCCCCTGAGCCACAACTTGATGCTCTCAGAAGTCCGATTTCTTAATGCTCAGTAAAAAGATGGCAAATGAGTCTGGAAGCTGAAAACCACAGCTTTGCAATTGTACGCTAATTAGCAGTTGTGATTTCATCAGGTCTCCGGATTGGTGCATGCCACCATGTGCAGGGACCTCCTGCCTGTCCTGAAGCCCCAGCAGAAATGGTGCCCTAGACCTTCTGGTTGCTTTTTGTAGGAACTCCTCAGGATGTTTATTCGTGGCTGCTACCTGCATCCCACGGTCCTCACTGGGAAGACACTGAGATCACCACTGAGGCTGAGAAGTGTTATTGCTGGTCTTTGTACTTCTTGGTCCCTCTCTGTTGTTTCTTGCCTTGCACTTTTGACKCTGGTTAGTTCCCGTGGACTGATCACAAGAGTTCGCAAAAAGTAGCGAAGCAAAATTAAGCTGTTGTCAGTAGCTTCAGTTTGCTATAAAGGGAGCTTGTCTGCACTGGAGAACTTTTAGGGTTCACATGAGCTTACATCATAGGTGGTTGGGGGCACTTCTTCACCTAGTGACTATAGCAGTGGGATCCTCATTCTGGTATTCAAAAGTCCTACGCAATAAAAAAAATAAATGCCTTTAGTGGGTAGCTCTTGATAGAGTATCTGTGGAAATCACTGGTTGTGGGAAGAAGCCAAGGTGAAGGCAAGGTGGGTTTGATAGCTCTATATAAGGAGAAAAATCTTCCTTTACTATTGCTACTCAAGCTGCTTATGCAATCCTGTCACTGCAGAGTTGTAACGGAAAAAGAGCCTGCATTATAAAATCCTGCAATAATTAACAGCCCCATCAGTCACAGGTTTGCCATTTGGAAGCTGCTTTTACTTTTTCCATTAAGTTGGTAAATTTTGCCAAAGTGTTTTTCTTCAGTGTTTTGGCCTTCAGCCCCGCTCTCAACTCTTACGGTATTGGCTGTGCGAGGGGTCCAGGAGCAGGGCTGAGGCCAGCTGGATCCCACGCTGCGCATTTGTCTCCTTTATAGCCCCGTCAGTGTCACTGGAATGAAATTACGTGCTAGATTTTCCCCTAAGGCTTGTTCCCCTCACTGTGTTGGTCAATGGGGATTTTGGAAGCAAATTTGGGTTGTGAAGGTGCCCCTCCAAAAAAAGATCTGGACTTCGGTCTGGTGTGTTTTGTGCACCAGTGTTTGTACCCAGCTGTACAAACCTGATCCTCACCGGAGAAAAGGCGTTCTTAATGCCTGGGACTCCTGCTGCCCTTGGAGTTCACGTCATGTTGGTCACGTCCTTGCCCTCATCTTCCCGTGCTCTCATCGGGCAGTCAAGCCCAGCTGCTGATACCCGGCGAGGTCTTTGCTCCATGTATGTGTGGAATTGTGTTCATGTCTTAAAATTCCATTGTTCCTTTGGAGGTGAGCACAGAAACACAGGTCTTTCTGTGAAATGGATTTTAGCCTCTTTTAAGTCATAAAAAGACTTCTGCTAGAGGTAGCTGTGAAGAATCATCCTATTCTGCTTCCTTTCTACCTGCCCTGAATGAACTGGGGACAGCTCTCCTTGTACTCAGCCGTGTCTTCAGCCCGAGAGCTGTGTCCCATGGGATGAAGTGGGCAGAAAACAACCRAGTCTCCCCAGCTGGAGATATCTTGAGCATAGTGAGGGTTTCCTGGTTAGCATATGGCTGGCTATAGGACATAGCGAAAGAACACCGTGATTTGGCTATTCCAGCCCGTTGTTCCTTCATGCATAAACTAAAGCAGCCCCAGAGCTCCTGACATGTGCAGCCCAGTGTCAGGGTAATGGAAACAGCAAAGAATGATGTGGTTCTTCTCATTTGTTTCCCAGCCGATGCGGGGCCGCTCCAGCATTTTGTCCCTTCAAGCCCTAAAATATTAGTTAGTGGCTGGATTCCTGCATGGATTTTTACATTCAAGGCCAGTTTTCCCCACTGATGTGTAAATCACTGTGGCTTCATTTTAGCTGTGAGAAAGGGTCTCCTGCGCTGGGTGAGGATCTGGCCCAGGGTCACACATTGCCTCAGAGGATGCTTTCATGTTCTGAAGCTGAGACTTGATGGCAGGAGAAGAGTGGTCTCTAATCCCATTTGACAAATGATTTTTCTTTGCCAGATCTGAAGAGAGGAGCGAGCTGCACTTTGGCATCGCTTTGCATATCCCAGTGTTCGCACTGGCTTGGCTAAAATGAAGAACAACCTGTGGATGTCCCACACTGCTTTCTTCTGGCTGAGGACTTTCTGTAGTTTACGTTTTTGTCTCTGTTCCTCCAGCAGCCCTTGCTGATCAAGCTGTTAAATATCATCTTTAGAAGATGAGGGAATTCAATCTTAAACTTTCCACTGACAGGTTTAAGTGAGCTTAACCAAGGAGTTTCCTATGTTCGTTATTTGGCTACAAATCAGGGAAGCTGGTGGGGGAAGGGGGGGTTCAGCTGCCTTTCTGCTAAAAGTTTTCCTCTCTGCTGGCATTTCAAGGCTTAGTTTAGCTAACTGGAAGGTTTATCCAATTCCCTCTCAGGTATGAAATGGTCTGCAAGCACACTGCGCTTGGGAGTCTGCAGCTCTCACACTTTCTAAAATTTCCTGCCATACTAAGCTAATGAGAAAGTCATTAGTGGCAACAGCATAGGGTGCTGAGTGGTTAGAAGCTGCCCCCCATCTTTGCATCTGGTGTAAAAAGAGGAATAGATCCATGTAGGATTTTGTACATTTAGAATATTTTTAAGCATGTAGTAAAGCAATAGGACTCAGAATTTGTTTGCTGAGATGCAGGTGACRTGTCACTGCATGTCAGCCCATTTTCTACCTGTGTCCTCACAGACACGCACATGCACTCCTGGCATGTCTTTTGACCTTCCAATTTTGAATTATTTCTCCAACCTCTTGCGTTTCTGGTGTCCTAGCAGGGATGAGTGCCAAAGGGTAGCAGTAGCGAAGGGACTGCTGAGCTGGCACTGATGGCGTTGCATCTCCAAGCACTGGTCTGGTCCCCTCTAATACCACTGGGAAAACCTTCCACTGAATTCGGTGGGCTTTAGATGACTTTTAAGTAGTAAAATGAAATCTCAGTCGGAAGCAAGTGCTGTTCTGCTGAGCACCCATTCTCCATTTCCCTGAGACATGTGGACACTGCCACTGACTTCAGTTTTTGTTACTAATGTTGTAGAAATTCATTATTTTTTCTTCTCTTCCAATTTTAGGGGATTCTGCTTTCTCTGGACTGTATTATGTTTTACCTGGTTCCTGGGATTCACACAGGGAAATTCTGAAGGTAAATTACACTTTTTTTTTCTTTTTTTTTTTTTCCCCTCTCCTCTTTCAACCAAAGTAAAAGCCAAGGGCTTTGGTATCAGTTTGGGACCATCATTTAATAATGCCTGAGCCTAGTGCACAGAATTAAATGCATTTATTGCGGATCATTGCGGTTCTGATGATACAGATGACGCAGTTAACAGCTGGCAAAAGAACCATTTTTTTACAGGTTTTTCAGGATTTTCACAGAAGTTTCACAGGATTTTCAGAAGTGCCTGTCTGTCTGGGAATGAAGCACTTTGGTGTGTCTAAAATGTCACTGGCATCTACCTGCACTTGCTAGGACTTAACTGCTTTTTTTAGAAAGTGCCCCTTGAGGCTGGGGCATTAAGGAATTAAGCATCTCTGGCAGACGGGTTTTTCCTTGACTTGAATGCAACTCGATCATGCCTGTGCAGGCATAGGATGTTGTGCATACAGAAATGATGTAAGTTCTGAAAGTAAGAGCAAATTTAAGGTAGAAAAATCCCACAGGGGTGGCTGATAGTAGAATGACTATGTCTGGCTCAGTCCCTGTGCTGTAGGGGAAGTATTCTATAAGGGCGTGATCATACACCTTCACCCTATCTTTACACCCCTTCTCCAGGCACCCCCTCCCCAGTGCTGCTGGGGACCGGCCAAAATGTTGGGGTACAATAATCAATGACCCCACAAGAGGAGATAGAAAGCTTCAGGGTCAACAAAAATAAAAATAAATCCGTCTTTTACAGTTGATAGCGGGAGCTGAGCATCTCTGCAACATCTGTTTGTAAAGGAGCCATCTCCTCTTAAAATAGCAACACCTCTTCCACATGGATGCTTTACACGGGTATATGCTGGAACTGAACAGCTTCCTCCGCAACCAGCAGACAACAATAAGTGGACTAGCAGGCTCCAGGGCTCTCCAAAACATGAAGGAAAAATAGAAAGTTGGTCAATGCTCAGCTGTAAGCCAGCCCATGGAGCACTTTTTACAGGGGGGCTGAAATACATCCCTGCCATCAGCAATTTTGAAAAATGTAATATTTTCCAAATTCTGCTTCAATGCAAAAAGAGGTGAACATCTGGCTGAATTACTTAGTCAAGCAGTTTTCAGAGCAAGTTTTATGTCAGCTCGTAAAGAGGCAGAACAAATACTGTGTCTTGGCGTCTCTTTTTTCAAGTAGGTTTTAATATGCTGTTTAGATTCATCTCTATCCATCATTTTACTCCCATGATAATTATGGGATGGTGCCATGTTTTCTGATTGTTACCATCRATCTAAAGGAAACTCTTTCACTTTGCTCTTACTGCATTACCTTAGTGTGGTAGATAACTCCCCTCTGAGATACTTTCTCTGTGATAAAGGAATTTAAAAAATCTTGTTTGGTTTCCCCACAGTCAGACACAGGGTACCAGAAAGTAAAAACTTCCAAGGAAGCAAAGGTTGTAAGGAAACATTGGTGACCTGAGACTGTATTATCACTCAGGATTTTCAAACATGAGATTTAYAGAAGTAAATAAGAGCTTGTTCATAGATCTGTGTGAGGATGAAATTAAGGCAATGCCACAGGCTTTTGAAAACACTKCAGTTATTACGATAAGGCTTAGGGGTCTTCCTGCACACTGGAAAATCAGGGAATGCAGAGGATGATTTTCCCGTAAGTGTTACAAATCCAAAAGTTCATGAGGTTAGTGAGTTCATCTGATGTGCACTAAGGGTCTGGGCAGTAACTTTTGGAAATGTAGCATTTATTTAACCCAATTTTAGCTGTGGGCATCACATGTCAGCTGCTGGAATCTAGGAAACTGCAAGTTATTTCTCTCCTGCCTTTTGGCTTCTTTTTCTTATAAAGCTTTTTGCATGGGGAAAGCAGGAGGGAAAGAGATGGGAAGGAGAGCAATAAAACATTTTATCCCCTCTTTCAGGGATAATCATGTGATTGTTGAGGAATCTCTGTGCATCTCACTTCATGCACAGAGTCTGCTAGAAGTTTTTCCCCAGTTGCTCAACTGTTGCTAGAGGAATGTTGCAACTAGCTTCAAGACACCTGGGACCAGGCAGCTCTAAGTGGATGGGGTTTTAAATAATGTGTTTTGATGGAAAAATCTACAGAGGAAAAAATTTGAAGGGGAAAAAATGCTTTGCTAAACTTGGCGCTACTTAAGGAAGCCAAAATTACCTTGCATTTTACGTTAGTTGRTGACATCCTGTCATCCCGGGGGATGTGCCCCACCAGCCCAGGGCAGTCAGCATGGGATGGAGAGGCAGACGGGCTGGGTGCACAGGAGTCCTGAGCTCTGTGCCTGGACCTKCTGCTGGAAAATCCACATACATGTCCTGCATGAGGTCTGTTTTAATCAGGTTTTGCGTAGGCATCTAGAATTTGGCTCTACCTTCGTGGTTTTGAGGGAAAGGAGTGTTTGGGTTGTGCTTTTTTTCCTTTTTCTTAAGCACTGTTGGATGCAGTTGCTAACGAGGCAGTTGGATTGGTATTGCAAACGGCAGCGGCACCCTCTGAGCAGGGGAACATCCTTATGCCTTTGCAGAGCAGCTACCAAATGAATAGTTCCYGGAGTGTAAAGCATCTCTGCCTAGYAGAGACACACCACTCTCTGTCTCCGGGAGAGAACCTAAAAATACTTGTAGAAATCGRAAGGTGGAGTCTAGCTCCTAATTTAAGTGGTAAATTTATTTCCTTAGGGCAAAATCCTGATGCCTCTGAAGTCTGTGGCAAGGGTCCCACTTGACTTCTCTAGAGCCAGGCTTTGGCCTTTATTTCGTGGGCACTGGAGATTATCCAGTATGAAGATACTGCTGTGACTCCTCCATTCAGTGCAGAGAGGGGAAGGCTGTACCTTTGCTATGCTGAGGGACAGCCCTGTCGGGCAATATGGCAGAAAAACAGCGGGGGACCAAGGATGTGTTAGTATGGGAGAAGTACCATTATTAATTACTGCACATGCTGTGCAGTAAATTATGCCCTCTGCATAGAGTGGGAAAGCTTCTGTCCCCTGTCACATCTGACGCATCTTCTCCAGGGTAGTCTGTGCTAGAAAATGAGTCAAGTTGCCTTAAAAAAGGGAGGTGGGGATAAAGCTGAGCTCAGACAAAGTAAATATTGATTGACTTGTTCTTACATACAAAAGTGGCCAAGGTTTTTGCCAAAGTCAAGGAACAGAGGTTTTCTCGTTATCCTCTTCCCTTCCTGGCCAGCAACATTACACACCTCAGACTGGCTTGAGTCTACAACCCTTCTGGCCAACACTGAGGAGCTCTTTTAAGTGCCAGTTCTCCAAATATTGGGTATTATGCTGAATATTTAATAGTTAAGGGTGAAAGAGGCCAAATTCCAAGGCCCCTTGAGAAAAGGAGCTTGTTTTTCCTTTGGACAACCTTTGATTTACTTTTCCTTTTAATCTGGGAAAGCTGCAATCCCATGATGTTAGCTGACATGCAGCCACGATTGGCACTGCCGCATTTCTGATTGTTAAATTCTTACCTTGCGAGATCAGCATTTGGATTATACAGCCCAGGCTAGCTTCCCCGAAGAGCACTTAAATACGGGAGAGTTAGCTGGTCATCGAGTAATGGGGATTGCATTTAGGCAGGGAAGAGGGAAGGAAATACAGTTATCCTAGCTCGTTTTCCACAGTGGTGGTGTCATGGTAATCATTATAGCCTGACATTTATCTGTCTATACCATGTAGGTAACATCTTTTATTAGACCAAATGTTTGAGCTGGAGTAAGAGAACAAGCTTTCGGGTGCGTAAGCACCTTTTTCAGGTCTGGGCACATTTACCTTTGCAGCTTTTCTCACATAGACCTCAGCCTGTTCCCCAGTTCAGTAGTTCAGCTGAGGCTGCCGCCAGCTGGCTCCGGTTTGTGTTGCTGTTGCCTGCTAATCTGCCTTGGACTCCGAGCTGCGTGTGATTCCTGTTAGACCTTGGGGCCAGAAACCAGAGCATCCTGCTTGTCTGTCCATTGCAGACTTCTCCCGGTGTCAGTGGAGAAAGACAGCAATCCCTCTCATCCTCTCTTGAACAAGGCACCCAGCTCCTAGGTGACAAATGCTGGAGGCGAGTCCTACCTCTACAGCTCAGTGACAGCCATAACTAATTTCTCAGCTCTTCACAAACCAAGTCTGGTTCCTCCAACGTATTAAAATAATTTAAGGCTGTACTGTAAGATGATCTTCTGGGAAAAAAGTACTGCTGTTGAGAACCTTAAGCAGTTCAGTGAAATCTAGGTGCAATTTTTTTTCATGCTGGGAGGCACCTTTGCTTCCCTAAACTCGCCAGAGTCTCAAAGATCAAAAGCTGCTTCTTACTAATTTGGAGAGAGACAGATACAAGACTTTTGCTCCCTTTGAAAGTTCTGTTCCTTGCCTTCTGGGGATATAAAATTTTGCAATCCCAGCTCAGTCTGTTGTTCAAATTCCTTTCCAGCTGTGTGGTCAGTACTCGGAATTAAATCCCAGAGAAGTGGACTATTGGTGCTCAGTGGGAAATTTCCTTGTAGTGAGGTCAGCTCCCTCCAGAACATCTGGAGCTGGTCCCTGGTGGGACAGGACAGCTAGCCAGATGCCACATGGAGCTCGTGTTTTGGCAATTGCTGATGACCAAGTTGAGCATGCACTTGCTCTTCACACTATGTGCAGAAGAGCTATGTGCTCTCCATTCTGATTATTTGAACRTGTATGTGTGAGAGGATGGCTGGGGTCTCCTTTTGCATGGACTGGCTTGACCCCCATACCCATCCAGCCCTTGGGTTGCCCAACACCTCACATTTTCTTTGTGTTTCCCTTTCAGATGTGGATGTTCTTCAAAGACTGGGCCTGTCAGGGAAAAGGCCATCGAGCGGATGGTCCTCATCACGTACAGTTCCTCAAGGGGTCATTCCTTTCAAATCAGGGGTCATCTTCACTCAGCGAGCACGTGTCGAAGCACCGGTCAGCACCATCCTCCCCGCAGGCTCCAGCACTGAGCTGCTCCTAGTGCTGAGCCTCTGCTCCCACCGCATCAACAACGCTTTCCTCTTTGCTGTCAAGAGCAAAAAGAAAAAACTGCAGCTGGGGGTCCAGTTTGTGCCTGGGAAGATCATAGTGTATGTGGGCCACAAGCGCTCTGTATATTTTGATTACAATGTCCATGATGGCCAGTGGCACAATATGGCCATCGATATCCGTGGCCAGTCAGTCACTTTATTTACTTCTTGTGGGAAGCACAGAGTACATGCGGATTTGCATTTTAAAAAGGACGAGGCATTGGATCCACATGGATCTTTCCTCTTTGGGAAGATGAACCAGCACTCCGTGCAGTTTGAAGGAGCCATCTGCCAGTTYGATATTTATCCTTCCGCCAAGGCAGCTCATCATTACTGTAAATACCTAAAAAGACAGTGCAGGCAAGCAGATACCTACCGGCCGAACCTGCCCCCCCTCATCCCCCTCCTGCCCAGGTATCCCAGTGCCTCCCCAAGTACCCCACAGCATATGGAGCCCTTGCTGCAGGGTCTGAGAAACCTGACCACTGCTGCCCCATCCTTGGAGTTTGGCAGGGTCACTGCACCCCTCAAGACTCAGGGTTCAGGTGCAACAACCGTCGCGTTGGTATCATCCCCACCGTCACTGCCAAGACTGACAACCAAAGCCACAAAGGTCACCGTGGCCCCATCTCCTGTTCCATCGAGTACTGAAACACAGCCACCCACCCATTCGGTCCGTCGGGGGACGGTGATGACCCTGAGGGTGTCTCGGCCCACTCCGAGCACGCGCATCGAGAAAACTCCCCTTCCCACTGCCAAAAAGGCCCCACCAACAAGACAGAGCCCTGCCAYGGCCAGCAGAAAGGAGTCCAAGCAAGAGACCAAAAAGAAGATCAACCAAAAACCCACCACTGAGCCCTCTGAAGCACCCAGTACTGTAAAGCCAATGAGGAGGATGACTGATAACACAACCAGCAATGTCCACTTTGTCACCCTAAAGCAAACCCCACAGAACCCAAGCACTGGGCCCATTCCAAAGAAGCACGTGCCGTCCCCCACCAGGAAAGCGGATCCTAGTAACGTCCCTCTGATGTACACCAAACCCCCCCTGGGGTCTGCCCGTCCCGCCTCCAGAGCCAGGGCACAGGCCTTCAACCTCACAACCCCAGCTGCGACTGATGGCTATCAAATCTTTGACCCTCTCGGACCCACTCCGTTTCCATTTTTACTGGGATATCCAGGATTGAAAGGAGAGAGAGGACCTCAGGTAAGTTCAAGCTCTTAATGCTAACTATTCCCGGTCACAGATCAGCTAAATGGTTGGCAGACCACAACCTACAAGGGTTTCTATAAAGCTTAGTGGAGTGTGACAACTCKCAATAGCAGCCAAGCACTACTACATTTCTGATGATCACAGTTTTAGCATCTATCTCAGTRTGAATTTGAGTGCTCTGTGATGGTGGATGCCCCTTAAAAGTTTGTGTTTAAAGTTGCTGCTTAATGGTAGAGTTAAGAAAAGAAAAAAARRAAAAAAAAAATCCCACCTTCCTTCCTACAAGTTGCTGGTTAAAATTYTGATGGCCAGGYTGGGGCTCTGTTCCACACCCCTGGTTTTACTGAGGGCCAACAGGGCAGAACTGTCAGTCACCTTCCAAAGAAAACCCAGGTGCCTCAAAAGCATGCCACAAATTAACTATTTCTTAACCCTGGTTATTAATTTGTTTTGTACCTGAAATTCACATTTCCAGAAAAGTGCCCTGTTTCAGCAAATGCAAGTATAGAGATTGCTTCAGGATTTATTTTTTTTAAACAAACGCTCCTCTATTTTTAAGTTATAAGTTCTTTTTTTTTTTTTTTATTTCTCATAGCCCACACTTAAAACATGCAAAGAGTTTCCTTTATAAATTTAACTACTGCATTCCACACACAATAACCACTCTCGGGCTGTATATCTTGGCTATCATAAAAGTATACACACATTTTGTAATGCTAAAAGCAGTCAGGTCACACTAATTATCTGCTAGCTTTTTTTTTTTTTTTTTTAAATGCGAGAATGCAAACAGGATCTTTAAACTGGCCAACTTTTAGGAGGATTTGGTGTTCCAACCCGAGCCTTCTGCGATATTGTGTATGTGAGAGAGGGGTTGTACATGTAAAATAAGTTTCTCCCAGATGGAGTCTTTAGTTACTAACTTCCAGCCTAGAGCAAATTTTTACAGTTGACTTCTTAAAATGGTTAAAGAAGGGTTTACAATGGAAATACTGAGACTAGCTTAAGGAACACAATCAACAGCACTTGTGTCTGCAGATGTGCTGCACACTGCTGCAAGTAACACCTAAAGTGATGAAATGGTTGTGTTTGCTAAGCCCTCAATGGGTGCTTACCTTCAAGGTTGGCATTTCCTGCCTGTCCCATTTCAAAGCAGCGTGGTGATTTCTCTCCTTGTAATTCGGGTGGGGARTCACTGAGGGGGGTGTGTTGTTCCAAGGTTCCCATCACTGGGAGAGGTGAAGATGCTGCCCCGGGCAGGGGGATGCGGGGGGATGCAGCGCAGGCAGCCCTGCGCTCCTGCCYGACTTTAGAGGCACAAATCCCTGTTGCAGTCTTTGTACTTGGCRAAGTTTTGCTAAATCCCTGAGTAGAGAGAATGAGCTTCAGCGATTTTATCTTTGGGCAATCTTCTGTGTTTTGTGGAGAGTCATTTCAGGCATATGTCCAAGAGGAGAAATTCAGGAATTGTGAACTTCTCTTAAAACACTACTTACCTGTAAGGGGTAGATCTGGGTGGCCTGCTCCGAGCCCAGTGAGAGCCTGGCCTTTTCCACCTTCTTGCCCTGCAAGTGTCGTGAGGGTGACCAAGCTCAAGCCCCCACTTCCCCCTGCAATGTAAAGAGTTTATTATTGAACTGGAGTGGAAAATCCCTCTCAGCTTGTGAATCATAGCAAAGAAACGGATTCAGGCTGTGGAGGGCTGAGGGAAGAGATGGCAGGATTTTTCCATCCCATCTGAGAACAACTGGAGTCCTGAATCAAGGGAAAGAGAACTTTTTGAGGCTCTGTCTGGCCTTATCCTCTTTGGCTGCTGGAAAGWAAGTTGGCACTTTGGGAGGGAAAGGTTATGGCTCGGCTGGAGCTGGCTGCTGTGCAGTGCTCGATAGCTCCTGTGACTCACTCGGAGATCTCTGTACCATACTGCATTGGATGTCTCTGACGTGGGAAGAGAAAGAGGAGAAAAGACGGGAATGGGGATGACATGTTGAGAAATTAATGTAGCACTTCCATGGCCAGACGAGCGTGTTTCAGAACAAGYGCTGATAAATACTCCACGCTTGAGTAATTACCTGGCGCCGTCCTCGTGCTGTTGGGCAGACGTTTCTGATGAGGTCAGTCCAGCCCTTCCTGCTCTGCTGCGTGATACYGCAGCCCGGCACTTTCCCTGGACGGGGCAGGTTATGGGCTGGGAACGTCATACACGGAGTCTGACAGATGGGTGGAAGGATAAGATGATTAATTAGGTTTCCCGGTTGTGTTGCCTGATATAAGGTCTCTTCAAGAAGACTGTCACACTGGGTAGGGAAGTGTGAATGGGAAACCGCCTTCTACTTTTTCAGCAAGGACTGGGGCCACCTCGGCAGTGATTTATGGGCAGAGGCAGGCTGGCAGCCAGCAGCACCCTGCCTGTCCGGCTATCCACTTAGAGAGAAGGGACCATCTCTCATCCTCATCATCCCAAAATCAGGATGTGATTGACAGCGAGGGTGCGAGGCAGTGATGACTCAGGCRCTGTGGTCTCTGCAATTCCGGTTTTGTGAACGCTACCAAAATAACTGTGGTATAATCTTAGCTGTGCAGAAGGGCCCCTTCCCCACAGTTGAGGGAGGTGGCCGCACGGTTAGAGGAGTGCAAGCAAGGGGCTAAAARGATCTGTTCACCTAGCAGTAAATGGCAGCACCCTCCATGGATTAGTCTGTCCCAAAAGACCACCACAGTGCTGCGCAACAGGAAACGGAGACGCTGTGTCCCACATGCAACTAATGGCAGAGCGTTAATTCCTCAGGAATGTTGGGTTTTTCTGGGYGGTTAGAGAAGGGAGGATAATAAGCTCTTAAAAAAGAAAAATTTCTTGGGAACCATTAATAACCACAAGCATTTGGGATCTCAGCTCTACATTTCTTTTCAAGGGGGGAAATAGCAAAAGGAACACCCAAACATCACGCTAAGTCAGTAACTCAGCACTGACTCAGCAGCTGGCAAACGTCCCTCTGAATCATCCCCAGGGCTGCCCGCGGCACCTCTGCCGAGCCTCGCTGGGGATCGCCCGTCCCTGCGCGGGGCAGCGGGCCTTCGCTCGGCGTGCAGAGCGGCGTCACCCCAGCGCATGCTGCCAGTAGCTTGGACACCCACAAAAGAAAAATAATATATGAAAAGGAATATTTTGTTGCCAGCACCTCAAGCCCTCAAGCCCTTGCAAGGCTGTGATGCGATAGGCGTTTTGAATCCTTTGGTGGGTGGGGTATCATTTGCTTGTCTATACCAGCAGCAGGTTTGATGGGGAGATTTAGGGGGCTGTAGCCCTCTCCCCTGCCCACCAGCCCTGCCTGCTGGGATGYGCGTGCTCTGTCTGACTTGGTAAAGCTGCAGCAAACCCATTGCCCTGGCRCAGCCCTGGGGTCTAGCTGGGTTGTACACAGCGTACCCCAAGTTGCACCTTTCTCCTCCTATAGAAGAAGGCTGTAATCCCATAGCTTTTTTGCCCCTGCAAACAAAAAKCCCCGTATTGAGTCTTTTGACTAGTGTCTGCGGGTTATTTTTAGAGCAAGGAAACCATACCTGCCGCTGAGCACGCAGAGGAGCGGGCTGAGGTCACTGAGAGGCTGTGGAAGCACTGACTAACGCAAGAGGAGCGGGGAGGGAGGGGAGGGAGCGTGCTTCAAACGACTCTCGGAGTATCCGAGTGGGAAGACCAGCAGCCTCCGGCTCCCCACGGCGCGGTGCGCGGCCGGGAGCCCCAGGTTCGAGCCCCGGTGGCAGCAGCCCAGCCAGAGGTGTGGCGTTTGGCAGGCAGCCGTCCTTCAAAGGCAGATGTGTTTCTGAGCGCGTCCCCGGTCTAGACTGCTCCAGCTGCCATCTTCCACACGAGCGGTTTATCTTGGAGCCCAGCTGCTTTCATAAAGAAGCAATCCTTGCCAATTCAATCAGTGGGCAGGGGAGAGAGAGGTGATTGGGAACGCTGATAAAATATGAAGTGCCTATTTCCAGTCCTCCTTGTACCAGAAAAGGCTACTCAAGCTGACAGTCTATGATAAATTAAGGAACACACAATGTGTTTGAAGGTCTCTTAATGAATGAGTCATATTAATAAAAAAAAAAAAATTCGCACGCTTTGTGTAATACGTGGGAAAAGTTTTAGCCTCACTCACACAGTTGGATCATAATTTTTTTGCTAATTTAACCAGAACTATCCCCAAAGGGAAATCTTCTTGCAGGCAAATGACTAAGCGTCAGAGAGCTCTATTTGCCTAAAATAAAGTTCATTTTGAAGAGCAGTAGTTGAAAGTGTGATTGAGATAAATGTGCTGCAAAGGATGTAGGGGTGTATTGTATAAATATATACAGGTATTTTTATAATCTTTAAAAATAGAAAGTGAGTGGTAAAGTATGGAATCCCTCTATTCCTTCACACCCTTTCAGAGTTCCTTCCAAGGTCTGACATTGCTCGAGAGTCTGAAATGCCTCATGCACTGAAAAAGTGCCTGTAGAAAGGCTGCTTTTATCAAGCTGGAATACTAATATTTTTCTATGTATTGTGCTGCCACTCTATTAGGAATCCAACTGTGGACAAGGATTTTCTGTGATAGGTGTTGTACAGACCCAGAATAAACATCTGTGTCTATTGCGGAAATCATATTACAAGACTGGCTTTCCACCAACATCTTAGTTCTTGCCAGAATTATGAGGGCTTTTTCTTTTTTAGACTGGTTGAAACCCAGATGTGTCCAAATTTAATACGATAAGTCTGCCTTGAAGAAAGTAACTAAAGTGCTGTATTTTTTTYCCCMAAAAATTGCAGATTTRTTTTAGGCAGTACTTCAAGCCAGGTTTTAGTTTAGGTCCTGTCTCCCTCTCTGCGCAGTGGCTGGCAAGGACAGTGAGGTGACGCAGGGTTGGCACATCTTTTGAAGATGAGGTCTTCTCCTCCTCTTCTGTTCTCCTGAGCAGGGGATTTTTAATTCTAGTGCTGCCCCTGCAGCTGCTCAGTCCCTCCGTGCTGGTACTTTCCAGACATACAAGGCTAAACGGTGGATTTGTGGCAGTGGCCTTGCGTATGAAATACGGCTCATCCTCCTCCAGGAAGAAAGCAAGACAGGTTCTCTGTCTGCAGGGGTAATGTTACTGCTCAGAACCTGATGTCGATGTGAGGAGAAGCTTTTGATGCGTTTTCTGAACTCCCTTTTAAGTTGGATTTTACCACATGCATTAGCATCTGAGAAAGAAGAATATTCTCTCTTCTCTCTTCAGTCCTTGCACAGTGCAGGATGCCCACCTCTGAAACACAACTGTTTCTGGGMTAAAGGAGAACTGTGCCCCTAATGCCGTGCAGGGGTACCGAAYGGGGGAGGCAGCAGTACATGGGAGAGACTCTAAAATACAGATGTGTCAGTCTATCAGTGTGCACTGGAGTATGAGCTGAATTGTGTCCTGGGTAACTGTCAGCTATKTGCTACTAGGCTGAGTACGTGCCCCTGGGGAAACCATTACAGGAATACTTTGCTATCTGAGCAAGTTGATTCAGTAGTCATTCAAAAGGAAGCGAGTCGTTTCCCAAATCACCAGCACCAATTCCTCTACCGATTGTGCTTTCCTTGAAGCCCTCTCCGAACAGGTTCAGCCTTGCTCAGGTTTTGAGATCTGAAGGCACCTAGCTCCCAGCGGCATTGCCGCGGGCAGAGGAAGCAGTGTGAGGAGGGTCGTGATGTGGGAGAGGCAGAGGTATGAACTGGCTGATCTCGGCAGCAAGAGGAAATGGTGAGATTTCTCTTGTCCTCAGGGTCCGATGTATTTCCCTTTCAGACAACTTAGCTTAATTCTCCGTTTGCTATTTGAAGCTCAAAAAGCTAAGAAAAAAAGTCCCCTTTGCGCCAGAAAGCTTCCCAGCAGCAGCTTAGAATAAATCCTATAGTCATTTGGTGGGATCAGTCATCGCTGCTAATGCTACCGTGGGAAACTGAGAAGGGTTAAACTTTTRTGTGGCTGCCATTAGCAGCTTCACAGAACTGTTTGGGCTGGTTAACAATTCGGCTGTTTGGCTTGAGAAGAGAGAGTATCTGCTTCTGCCATGTTTCTCCTTGATCTCTGATTTTCGCTTTGTRTGATAACAGGGTGTGTGTTCTCCGCCATCAGTTTGCAGAAAGGAGTAGGCAAGAAGCCAGAGAGACAAGAACCAAAGCGCTAGGAACGGTGGCTCGCTGCAGGAGGCTGTCAGCTTTGCCGATCTCATGGGGCGTCCCTGCAATGGGAGGCCAGGGGCAGAGAAGCGATATCTTCCTCCAGCTGCCAGGAAAAGGAAATCTTCCTGCCTCTCCGAGCACTTCCCGCTGCTCCCTGTGGAATTCCCCGGGGATGCTCTAAAGGGTGCAAGGAAAGGTCCACACGGGCTCTGTGTGGTCAGTTTAACCCTTCCCTGCGTTAGGGGTGAGGGTGGAGATGTCTCTGGTGAGAGTAGGGACTGCGTGGGTGTTAGCTCCAGGCAGACTCTGAGCGGCTCGCTGCGTGGTGGCTCGTTGATAGACGCCTCTTACTCTCCATCTCTCGGAGCCTTGCGTTGTACGCGGGATTGCATCCGTCATCTGTAAGTTGTACGCGGGATTGCATCCATCATCTGTAAGTTGTACGCGGGATTGCATCCATCATCTGTAAGTAGCTGGGCCCTGATCCAGTCTTATTCTTCTCTGGCTGCCTCTGCGGATGTGCATTTTTCTTCGTGTGTATTTCAGTGCTGCTCTCCCCAGGCAAAGCCAGTTGTCTGACGGGGGCCTCTTGTTCGAGAACTTGAGCTGGATGATATAGAGGCATGTGTGTAGGGCACAGGGTGGAGGAGAAACGAGTCACTAGGAAGGCACAGTACGTGTCCCGTCCAATCCAACTACCAAGGAGCCATGTGAGAGGCTAGAAGGTGGTCTTGCGGTGCGTCATGTTTCACAACTACATGTGTTCATCCGGCTACCCCAGTCCTCTTCCACCTTGGCTTGCTTCTAATTTGTATGTGGTCACACTCTTGCCACATGCGGTTACCAYAGTGGCTGGCAACTTTTAGTCACTCATCTTACAGTCATTTATTCCTCTTACCTTTCAGGAGAGGGAAAAAAAAAAGCTGAAGGAAAGGCAAATTAAACCAAAGTGAAGTGATAGGGACTCCTGAATTATGTACTGTTCTTTCTGTGCTGTTCCACCTAAATGCCTTTCCCTTAACTCCGTATTCCCACTCCAGTGCAGGTATTAACTTTCTCCTTATTTTTATGTTAGCTTCAGTTTATTCTGAACAGCCCACGTTTTTGGAGAACGTTTTTACTCAAGTGGCCAAGTACAATTGCAGCTGCTGTTAGCAGGAAGGTGGAAAAGGTCACCTCAATTACGGTACACATGGAACGCAGTTCTCAGACAGTTGCATCTTCTCTTTTACTTCTCCTTCTAGGGGCAAATGGGGATGGGTTTTGATGGAGAAGAGGTTAAGGACTTGAATTAATCTTTGGTAAACTCTATTAACTGTCGCTGGATCACTTGCATTGGATTCATGTTTTGATAGTTATTTTCCCAACTAAAAGGGCAAGGGGATTTTTATAATAAAAGCTTGGATTCTGGAGCACAATTATACATACGGCTTAAAAAAACCTTATAATCATGTGTCTTTGCACAGCTGTATAATTGCATTATGCGCGGGGCCCTGAGCTGCCACAATGGCAGGTTAAAATGCTGTGTGTATTGCTAAAATGAGGGTCAGCTGTATCAGTGAGCGTTGTTAATACAAGGACCAGTAATACTGTGTTAGCCAGCAATAAGCAACTTGCAAAGAGGTCAGATGAAGTGTCCCAGGCTGCAGAGACTGGAAATCTCCAGGACAGGCAGCAGTGTTGGGCAGTAGCAGTGAGGGATGTGGTGATAGAAGTCCATCCCTGTGTRTCTAAGTGTGGGGCAGTAGCTATTCTATGCTGTCTAGGCTCTTACACTTTTAAAACAGTCCTTTTCTTGTCATCTTTACTACAGAGAGAAATAACTACAGAAAAAAAATGTTATGATACATTTGATGTCCTGACAAATTAGTAGCACAGAGGCTTACCCTGGGCTTTGCTTACTCCTCCCCCTGACTTTTTTCTACTGTACCGACTTTGTCTGGATGTCTTTTTTAAAAGACCTCTTTTATACTAATTAATTTGCTGCTTATGTATARGAGGGTTGGTAATACTAGGGGAMTGTGTATTCATCAGTTACCTATATGGTTCAGGCAGGTTTTCTGTGTTCAAAATCTGATCCTGGGCATGAGAYTTAGGGTAGGGGTCTCCRGGGCTTATTTATGTTACTAAATCAYGCACTTGATGACTCCTGCATTAGAGATCATGAACTTTTCACTCTTCCTCAGGGCCAGTAACACGCTGCGGAGCCTGAGCAGTCCCGCCTGGCAATCCTTCAGCAGCAGCAGGGTCAGCCTTGCAGCAGGCTCCGCTCGGGGCCATCGCGCGTGTGAGGTCCTACAGAGATGACCCAGTGGGAAGGGAGCGAGGCCGTGCTGGGACCAGAGTGCGGCCGTGGGGCTTGTGCGGCACCTGCTCCACACGATGCATCCATCTTCCCCGCGGAGCGTTGCTCCTGGGACCTGCTCTCCTGACTGCCAGGCAGTTGGAGAGCTCAGGCTGCCTTCCAAACATCCTTCAGTCTGCTGCTCTGGATCACTCTCTCCCCAGGATGCAATGAAAACTCGCCTTTTGTAACAAGCTACTAGAATATAAATCCTCTGGGAGACGCTTTAATTAACAGTTATTCTTGTTAGACATGYTTGGCTTGGGGGAAAAGAAGTTTTGAGGAGCTATTAGGAGTTGCAAATGGCTCTCCAGAAATCTGAATTCTCCAGTCCATTGAAAAAAAAGAATAAATAAATGAATAAATTCAAAGGAGTTCAAACCTYATTGGTTAAGTATTTTTTCCTAACCTGTTTCAGATCAACGCACAGCTGGGCGCCTGATATCTCCACTTTGTTCTCACCCTCTTCCAAGAACCCCCACCACTCTGACATGTATGAGTTGACCTCTCTTATATTACAGGGCCGTATTTAAGAATTCCCAACGTTGACACCAATTTTACTACATTTTATAATACTCTGCTTTAAAATATGAAGTGCTGGGATGCGATTATGTTGCAACTCATGTAGGAACGTACAATACCAAGAACTATACATCCTCAGCTGGTATATATTACACCACACAATGTTCCTCCCTCGCCAAGGTGCTAACACATTACTTCTGTTGTGTGCTAGCACGTAGCAGGAAACTGCAAAGCTGAGAGACAGTTGTGTTACCCCTGTGTTACAGCACGGGTCCAGGAAACTGGAAGCGTGAAACACAGCTGTGATCACGGGAATGCGGTCCGCAGCAGAAAGATGTGAACGCTCTGTCTCTACTCTATGGAAATATATGCTTCTGCAGATGTTATTGTGCATGGCTTTGATCCCTTTATGGTAATAGCATAAGTTGAAGGAAAATTCTGGCCGTGGTGTTATAACTGGCCCTTCTCCCTAGATCTTCTCCAAATGGTTGTATTATGGGTCTGCCTGAAATACTGTCAGGAGCACCATCCTGTTATAGAACTGTCATTAATACTTATTGTTATTTTTCTAGGGTCCACCAGGTCTGCCGGGCTTACCAGGACCACCTGGCAAGAGAGGTTCCCGAGTAAGTGGTTTAAAAATTTCCCTCCATTTGTACTTGCATCTGCCTGTCCTACTGTTCCAAGGGCTGTTGTGTGTTCCTATGGCTGAGCAGTGATTGTGTCAAGCCCCCCTGTTGAGGTCTGGCCTTCCTCCTTTCTCTCATTCCCTGTTAAAGGTTTTCAGGAGGCCACACTGGTGATTTGCAGCCTCCCTGAGCTAAGGTTTGGCATCAGCAAAGCCTGGGGATGAATGTTTCCAAATGGCTGTCAGAAGAATGAGCTCTGTCTGTCTCATTTTGTTTCCAGTATCCATTCCTTCTTGCAAACCCAGTGCTGAATATTAGCTTTGGCTGCTTTTTGTTCTGTCCTTCACTCTCCCCGGCTTCCCAGATTGCTTCCTTTGAGGTCCTTCACTGTCACTATGCCTTCACTAGTGGGACCATGGTCTAGGACCAAGGACTCAACACGCAAGGATGAGGTTTTGTGTTCCCTAGACTGAGACCTGCTCTCTGACTCSTTTTCAGGATCTAAAGCAAAATGTCTGAGCTGTTCTACAAGATCCATTGCAAATTCCTGAATTTCTTCCTCCCTACATTAAATTCTGATGCAGATCTTTGAACATTGAGTGCTATGCTGAGGAAACATCTGGTGCTGAGTGCTGCAGCTAGCTGTGAGAAAAGCTTTCTGCATTGGCCTAGCTGCAGAAGTAATCTCCCACAGCTGGGCAACATGCCTGACCTGGATACAGTTAACTGTTGGCACCATTTTCGTGGTAGCAAGGTGCTGTCCCACAAGGTACGGTCATGGAGCCCATTTCCTGAGCACTGAACTGATGTGGGTTGGGAATCAAAAGATGCAAGTGTCTGAGGCTGGAAGGAGGGAATATTTGGATCCGTGATCCAGGCAGCATCCTGGCCTGGCAGCAGAGGGAGATTTCCTCACACATACTTGGCAAAAACTCAACCCCATGTAATGTCTTTAAAGAACAACCAAGAGGCTAAGAGCTAGAAGGCTGTGCATTCCCTGAGGGCACTTGTTACAGTCCTGTGAGATCTTGCAGTACCCAGTAAAGATAAACGCAGCTCYCTTCTACAACAGTAAAAACCAAAAGGTCTGCAGGACCCCCTGCAGCCTGGGCGTGGACATCAACAGATCTGAATACCGATTTGGGCCATAACTGTAGGGCATTAGATAGTACCAGGCTCATGWGTTTTACGGACAGGACAATCTGTTCCACATTAGATATGTTCTTTAGTGAAACATCAGCACAACTGGTTGTACAGCCCTGATGTCTTCTGTTTACAAATACCTGAGCAGCAACCGCATCAGCAAATTGYCCGGAGTTCGCAGTTCTTAGCAAGTCCCTATTAAGGCTGAAAGTTTGTTCTTACCCCAGCTCATTACTCAGGAGAAGTGTTTGGTGTTACTTCTTGCAATCCTGTGGTGTGCAAACTAGATTCCATGTCTGGAGACCCCAGCTGCATCCCCTGCCTGCTGTGTGAATGACCAAATTTCAGCTCTACATCCAAATTCCACTACCTACCAAAACTTGAGTTCTGAAGAAGAAGAAAGTGTTGTGGAAGCCGTGTCATAACTTTCTGTGTTACTCCCCAGCTGTGGCATGCTCCATCCTGTATTTCAGATGATCCTCTGAATGACAATAAGCAACAGAGGATTTCTGAGTTCAGTCCCTGCCAGAGGTGCTGAGAATCGGCCCAGGAAAGAGTTCCCAGTTAGGAAGTGCTCAGCACAGCTGAGCCTGGCTTGGCTCAGACCTCTACAAAGAGGCTGTGCTAATTTTGGGAGGGGGCAAAAGGGTCACTCTGTAAATGTCTGGCCTGGAGCACTGGAGACAGAACTGCCCTATGCATAAGTTGTTTTGACTTTGCAACATGTTTCTAGTATTTTTTTTTTTTTTTGATGGCTCTTTGGGGTTTAAGGATTTCATTGTAAAGAAGAAGAGCTGCCAGAAACTAAGACAGGCTTGGGGGAATTCTTGYATCTTTTGCTTTTGTTGTGCATGAGCTACTTAAAAATAAATGTGCAACACTGCAGGGGTTATGTTCTACCTCTGCCTAACCTGACCCTCAAACAAATCAGCTGCATAGTTCTTACACCAGCCCAGCCCGTGGGTAACCCCTGAGGTGTCCTATGAGGCTCCAGCCCAAGACTGGAGGGGAGATGAATATTGCATGCAATATTTTGCAGTGCTCGATGCCAGGGGAAAGGAAGGATTTTTTTTCTTGTCACCAATGCAGTTTATGGCCTAAAGCATGAGACATAATTGCCCTTGTTGTAGCTTGCATAATTTCTACATTATTAATGCTTACACAGTTACTTGGCTCATTTGAAAATCTCGTCACTGCATTTGACTCATGACCTTCTGTAGCTGTGAAGTCCATAAAGTGTCTCTCTTGCTGATGTAGCACAGTATTTCCACTCCTTTGAATTCTATATTGTCTCTGTTTTAGTTCCCTTTCTCCCCCCATATTGATCAGGGTAAAAGGAAAGCTCTGAGTAGCTTTTGCTTTGACGGTGAGATTGCGGTCAGTGACAGAAAAGCTGGCTGATCCCGTGATTCTGTCTCCTTAGTTTCCAGCAAGTATCGCTAGACTTGGCTGTRCAGTCTGAATGTTGCTCTTCCATGTGAGCAATGCCACCTGGTTTGCAACAACAAATGCCAGTCTTYGTAAAAGCATGAAAGAGGTGGTGTTCAGGACACATCTCGGCATTCAAGTGCAACCCAAGGTAGGGTAGCTAAGTGGGTAGTGGCAGTCTTTTTGAAAATGACAATTTMTCAATTTTTAAAAGCCAATCCCCATTTTAGAAGCACGGAATTAATTTTACACCCTAGCACTCAGCATCAGGGACCGACTGAGACAGATTCAGATTATACTTATGCTCTACAACTACGAAGGCAGAGATATATAACAAATGAAAGCTGGGTGTTTCTTCTTCCCATTATTGCCCAAGGGACTCCCAGGGAAAGGAGTAAAAATGTTGCAGTTCTGATGACTGGGAATGATGGCTAATAACACTTTCTCAGGAGCTCTGCACAGCTGTATAGATATTGTTGTGTTGGTCGTGTGCACTTTACAGGAAGGTTTTCTCTCTGTATCCAGCTAGGATTGTTTTCAGCTTTTACATCTGCATTAAAGAATTTGAGGCATAAGCAAGAGATCTGTCCACACCGCTTCTCCTCAAATGAATGTGCCACGTGCCTCGGCAAGCGTCTGTGTAAGATCTGAGGTGGCTCTTGAAGGGAATGGCAGTTTTAGCAATGAAGGGTTTCCCCAGGTTTCCGTGATGTGAAGGTACTTTGCCGGGCATGCAGCGGGACCCCTTTTCCACAGTGTGTGTGTGAGCGGTGGCACTCGGGTACATGCACAGCAACCCACGCAGAGCAGTTCTGTGCAAGCGATGTGCCGTACTTCATTTCTGCAGATGACCTTTGCATTTCTTCAAACATAAAGGTTTAGTGGGGAAGCAGTGACGGAGGCTGGGTTTTGCTAGCAGAGCCGTGCTAACAAGCTCTACAAGTAACTGTCAACAAAGGGCTCCCAGTGGAGCAGTAACTTCTGCACCGCTGTAGCTGATCCCTGCCTCACCCAGGGCTCGATTAGCTTCACTCCCAGCCCGTCTGCATGAGGGGCTTTTGCCAGCACATCTATGTGGATCACAAATTGTGACYCGCTGCAGTTAGACCAGCAAACTACCCACGATTTAATCAGGTCCGCAGAAAAGTACCGTGAACCATGATACTTGGTCTTAAATGTTGCCTTCCAGAGGAATGCAATGTAAACCCTGGTTATCTGTCCCCCTCCTACGTGAAGGAGACAGCAAGCTGACACGTGACAGACAGGAGTCCAGTTGTTGGCTTTGCTCCCAGGACAGCAAGAAAAGAGCTGTGGTCAAACTTTGCAAAACACTTAAATAGTTTARGAAGCCAGCTCCCACTGGAAGTCGATCTCCCTCTCTAACAGATGAGCAAACTCAGGTGCAAGGGAGTGTTTTACCTATGCCCGCGCAACAGTTCAGAGGCAGAACTGGGAATAAAAATCCCRGCATGCTGCAATTACTGTTGTTTTAGTTAACCTCTTTGATACAATACAGRAGAAATCCAAATGGATGGGTGAAGAGAGTATGTATGCGCTTCCTGATGCTGTGGGATGCTCTTGCCATCCTCCCGTGAACCTGAGCAGCTTGAGAGATTGCGGTGTCCCAGTGTAACRTGTGCCTGTTATATTTGGTCTGTGGTTGCAAAAAATCTCATCCTTCCTTCAAAATGCAGGGCTTCCCTCCTAAAACAAGCAAGAACTTAGTCAGCTGTAGAGGTTCCCCGGTATCCTCATACCATTAGGAAGATTTTCCAATTTCTGAAAAGAAACATTTAAAGAAACAGTTTGTTTGGGTTCATTTCAAATATTTAGCTCATTTTTCAGCAAGCCAGAGGTCAGAGTGGGATCTGTAGGTCAGGAGCAGAAAAAGTTGCTTTACACAGTGAAACCCTAAGACATAATGAGTTTGAATGAGTGGTCATTCCTCTGACTGAAGCTTTCTAGCATTTAGCAGGAGTTGGGAGGATTTTTTTTCCCTCCTTGTGAATGCTGGAGGGAYGGGGGGAGCTGTGCACAGTTACACTTTTGTTAATTTTTGCGGGCTGTGAACCAGTACACATAAAAGCGCTTCTGTGAGCGGGGTCCCATCTCCAGACACGTCACTGAGATGAACTGGATGGCACAGTGTAGTTCTCAAGGAGCATCGTTCACGTAAAAGACATTCCAGGGAGATTACAAACCCGTCACCTTTGGGAAACCCTCCCTCATTTGGAGAACACATTCAGGGATTGTTCTGGTCTCCGTGCCACTGAGCCTTGGGCTACTGCTGTCCCATGGTAAAATTTCTGTGGAGTTTCTGGTACAAGGCTTGGAAGATTTCAGATGCAAGTTTGCTTGCCGCTAGATTGGATTGTTTCAGCAGTTATAAGGCAGCCAAGGCGGGTGGGTAAACAGTCACGCGTGCAAATAGTAATACGTGCCGTGGGATTTTTTTATTCAGTGGTCTCAGCATTGTCCCATCCTGTGTGTAGAAAAGAGAAGCAAAACTAATGTATGGATGATAAATATATTTAGGAGAATCCCAATTTCTAGATATGAGTGGGAAATTGAATTAAATCCAGGATAGCGTGAGTAAAATATAGCAATTAACTATAGAACTACAAAGCAATTAACTCTTGAATTGTTTCTCTGTGAAAAGAGGGCTATTTCTGGGAGCACTGGTTAGAGATGGGTGATTCTGCTAGGCACAGTAGGACAAGAGGAATGAACATTGGACTGGGTTTAATAAAACAAGGGGTTTGGGTAGCTTGGGGGCATGATGAATGTTATTTGGGCTTGCAGATTGGTGCATGGATGAATTTGTAAGACTGCCTGTTCAGATTTTATATTGCTAACAGCTCCCGGGGCGGATGCTGTCCCGTACCTTTTGTTACTCAGCCCATCTAACTGTACCACACCGCATCTTCCCCCTCTGCCAAGAATGTGGGTGTAATCACAGATTCAGGACTAACCATGTTGGAACACATCAAGATCAGTTATTTTTTACCGTGTTTAGGACTACTGCCAGACTACGCCCTTTTCTCTCCACAGTTACGAGAGTAGTTTGAAATGTCTAGCACAAGSCCCAGCCTTGGTTACAGCAGTTTCCTGTGTGCCAGACTGGACTTCCCACTGTCACTTCATCAGCAGGACGTGGCACTTCTCACTCTAGGATAAGACCACATTGGTCTTTGGGAACAGGATGGGTTTCTGACCTTCTTTTKCCTGGTTTCCATGCTATGAGTCTCACTGAATTCAGTGGTACAGGCTCCATCTTATGTCAAGAGCCTGTGTTTTTCATAATCACATGTTCTGTCACTGGATACTGGGACTAGATTCTTTCTCCCTTCTTSCCTCCTTTTGGTTAAGGCTTTTTACGATTGTGTTGCTGTGCTTTGGTTTAGCTCTGGAAGAGCCTGCACCAAATTTTGCTGGAGGTGTGATTAGTCTCTTATCCAGGAGCTTTTGTTTGGCAACTGAGCTTCCAATGTTCCAGGTTTCCTCCTGGAAACTATCGTTTTCAGCTAGCAGTCACACCAATCCATGCTGTTCCCTCCAGTCTGACACTGTTTTAAACCTGCCCCAGGCTATGGTGGAGCACGGATTTCAACTAACTGCACTGAAATGGGCTTTGAGCCAAGCTGCCTGACTCCAGAGTTGAATAACAGCTGAATTCCCGCCTCAAATCTAGCAGCAGTCTGGATTTATGAACCCTGTTCAGAGCTACCTAGATTATTGCTCACGTGTAAGAGCTTTTTAGGAACTCATCTTTTATAGAGACTTTCCTGTTCTGATTTCTGTCACTTAATATTGATTTTCATACATATTTGAGACTTAGAAGACTTGGGTTGAAGTGCTTTTGCTACCACAGACTTGTTGAATTACATTAAGCAGCACATTAAGTCTCTGTTTCAGTGTCCCACCCAATGAGGTGAACAGATGATGCCATAGTTTGCTGGGAAGATGAATTTATTTAAGACTACTCAGTGCTCAGTTACTCTGGTTGCAAGAGCTATATGGGTTTTCAAATGAYGAGTTGATACTCTAACACCTTAATTTTAATTAAAATTGTTTCAGTTTAATTGGAAATTCACAGCCAGGCTAAACTATCGGAGAATTTCAGGCTGAAAATTTGGAAGGAAATTAAGAATGGGACAATAAATGTATTTGGTTTCAGGCTGAAAATTTAGAAGGAATTTAAGAATAGGACATTAAATTTATTTGGGTAAAAAATGCCATTTGAAAAGTTCAGCCGTGGCCTTTTAATTGAACAGCCTCTTACAGCAGAGCAGCATGTGTTGTGAAATAGCACTGAGCACTCAACAACTGTTTATACCACAAGATACAATAGCTAAATAAAAAAAGTCATTATTTTCTATTACAGTGTAGTAAAAATAAAACTGAACAGACATCAGCGCATTGCTGTTCTCTCAGAAGAGAGCAAGGGCACTGAACTTGGATGGCAGTCGCATGTTTAACTGCAGTGATTTTCCTTGGAAATCAGACCCTGAAGATTTTGGCCCCACATATGCTGAAGAGCTCATCGGCCATACTATGGCTCACTGAGTGGCTTTTTATCCCCCAGCCTGTAYTCCTTCGAACTAGAGGGTACATTAAAGTGCTCCTCATGGTGGTGTAAAGCTCACACACAGTCTTGGCAGAACAGGAGCCCTTGGAATTGAATCTTCAGGTTGTTTCATCTCCCAGGAACGTGTTCAAGAGGACTTAGAATTGTTATTACTTCTGCCTGAAAGGTTAACAGATCTTCCATGCTGTACACAAATCCCGGGATAAACTATTCTTAGCTACTTATTCCAGATAACTCCTTAAATAGTCTTCGGAAAATATGCAGGGTGGTTTAAAATATGATGCAAAAGGAGATACAGCTGTATGTGATCTGAGGTAGGAACTCTGACAGTGTCATTGGATTGTGAGACCTATGCAAAAACATAGATTTAAATGGTTTAAACAGGGACTTACATCTGCTCCCCCCATTTTACTGTCCAGCCATCCATTCTCTTTCCAACCTCTAAAGGCAAAAATCTGATTCCTGGGGAAATGAATTCATCGCAAATAGCTGAACAATTTAAAATTTCCCTTTAGTAATTAATTGTGTTCTCTTCCCTTTTGACCCAAAAAATTGTTAACACCCTGCCACACTTCCACTCCCCTCTGCCTACCTCCATCTCTTTCTGCTGGGGCTCCTTGCAGAGCTTTGACTCCCCTGACCCCAAGGGAGTTTCCGCTCCTGGTTGTGGAATATTTGGTGTACCCAAATCATCTTGTTGTCATGACACATCCGGCGGTGACAGACACACGTCACCTCGTGTAAAGGAGGCAGCGACGAGGGCCCTGTTGACGCGGTGTCCCTGCCGGGGCGCAGGCTGCCGGGGCTGTGCCGTCAGGTCTGGCCACAGCCTGAGACCTTCCGCCACCCCCAGGACTAATGCAGATGCCTGCCGACTCCTTTTGACTCTGTTTGATGTTTTCTGGTTTTTTTTAGGGTCCCCCCGGTCCCCATGGAAACCCTGGCTCACCTGGACCCCCAGGCCTGAAAGTAAGTATTAATTGGCGTGAGGAGCTTTTGCCTTCCTGTTTCAGAGGACGTCCCGGCGGGGGAAGTACAGGCTTTTTCAGCCTGCTCCATACAAAATGACGAGTAGCTGAAGCCATGTCTCCCCTCCCCTTTGCTCACACACCAGCCCTCCAGCAGCACAGCCGAAGCCTTTTCCTGTGCTTGTGAGAGACCCTGCCGTGTGCCTCAGTGCTTGGTTCTCCCTCATTTCAAGGAAATCCAAATTAGGATTTCTCTCTAATTTCAGGATCCTAATTAGGATCCTGCTTAAGCTATGCCTGTGCCCGGGAGCAAACTGCTATGCTGAGATGAGGGCAGTGGAATCCTCTCACTCCAGAGCCTCACCGTGTCTGGATTTCTTTCCTCTCTCATTTCTCTTCTCTGATTTTGCAGCCTACTCATCCACCTCTGGGTCCAGACGGTGGGGGGAGGACTAGCAGCAGCCGGCGTCCTCCTCTGCCTTCCTTCTCCCGAAACTCCCTTGTCTCTCCTTCCCTCTCCAGAGTTTCTGGGAACCCTGACCTCCATCAGTCCTCCCAAACTGATCCCGTTGCTTCCTTCTAGATGTCCTCATCTCTCCCATGGGGTCTCACAGACCTCCTCCTGCAGTGCCAGGAGCCCTGTCCTCATCTCTCCCATGAGGTCTCACAGACCTCCTCCCGCAGYGCCAGGAGCCCTGTGTTTTGTCCTTTTCTCCCGTACACACGTTCCCCCCAGGGTGCTGCAGCCGGGTGGGAGCTGGAGCGCTGCAAGGTGGGAGTCACCCCCCRCAGCCGGACCCCCTCCCTTTGCATCGGACTTCAGCACAGATGCAGCTCCAGAGGGGAGCTAATCCAGTGTGCTGCAAAACCCYTCAGAAAGATGTTTTAATTCCCAGCTTGTTCCTGTGTCTAAGGCTTTCTGTTACCTAAAGACTGTGAAGTTCCTGGGAAATTGGTTGGGTTTGTTTTGGTGTTATTGTTTACACAGAAATAAATTTGCATTTTGTAACACCTATCTGGGACTAAAGAATAGTTGAGTTTTGAAAGGCAATGCTTAATAGAGGTTTTCACTACCAAGGAAGCTGTAGGATGTCTCAGCCAAACATAGAGAAAGGTACAAGCAAGAGTTCTTTCTTTTCATGATCTCATCAGTAGGCAGAGATATTATGAACACTATTGATGGTCTGGGAAAAAGATTCCAGAAACTTGGCCTGCTGCCTCTACGTGATTAAAAATTAGGCACTGGAGACATGCTGGTGAACAGCAGCTGTTTTAAATTCTAAAGTGTAGTTATATGGCCTGAAAAGTGAGGCTGTAAAAGTTCTACATCTTAGTGTTCTGCATTTATTCTCCATCAATGACTTCCAGATCACACTTGTTGAGTTTTATAAGTCAAATCAAAGTTCTTTTATCTAACTTCCAGTCCGCYTGGTCCAATCTGTAGAGTCAAACTATGTTTCTATGCTATAGGATTTTTTTAAAAAACATTTTTAGCCTAATGACTTGTCAGAAATCATCATTTGGCTGTAAAGCTGTATTAAGTTGGTCTCCTACTAGAAGTAAAAACTTCTTGTAAGCATTTTTCCTCCATCTCGATGCGCAGTCTGGCAGCAGGAAGCCCCTCAGCAGATCTGTAGCTGTGATAGTCTGCAGCAGAGATATGGTGTCATCAGTCTGTGCGATATATTTTAATTTTGTCCAGCCACCATTTGCAGGATTAGGCTGTTCTACATGATGCTTCGTCAAAAGAAGTATTAAGTTTGCAATGGGATGTGAGAGCTGTAGCTCGGCCCAGGCCTGGGGCCTGGCCCGCCTCTAGCAGGGAGAGCCTGCTCAGCCATGATTGCAAGGCCTTGCATGTGAAGCACTTTTTGGCAGGTCAGATCCCAGAGTTTTGACTTCCCTCCTTCCCTTCATTTCTCTGGTGTTACACCAGTCCCAAAAGATGGAGATTGTACAAAAATTTGATGTTTCACCCCCTTACATTTTAAGTGCCTCTACCCTTCACTAGGCTTGACAAGCCTGCACCTGGGACCTGATACCTTCTTAGTAGACCCAGCCCATGGCTGAAACTATAGACTTGTGAAAGCTCAGCCTGGGCAGCAAGGCAGAGCAGCCCCACCTAGAACTTCTCCTGCTGAGAGCCTTCCAGTGGCTGCTGGACTAGGTCTTCCCTAGATAGCAGTTAATGCCATGGAAAAAACAAGCAATCCAAGAAAGGAAACTGAAGTTTCCCATGTAGATACAGCTTGGAAACAACAACTAACACCAAGTCATTGTCACTTAGGAAGTAACCCAGGAGCAATATTTTTATCAGCTGAATATTTAACAGAGCACTCGTAAGGTCAGGCAGTCAGCTGCGTACGAGGGACGTGATGTGGCATTGCAGCTGGCAGAGACATGTGGGTTTGTGCATGTCTCTTGTCCGGTTGTATTGGATCGGTGAGCACCAGCGTTGTGTTGTCGGGCTGCTGCATTTCCCAATCTATCTTGTGCRGATAGATTCTCATCACTGGAGCTGAGCACTTATAGGCCCTTGTACTTAGGAAGCTGATCTTTTGCACAGAGCTGTATGGAGCTGTTGAGCCATAYTCCCACTGATCTGGGTGGGCATGGTTCCACTGACTTCAGTGGCATTACATCCACTCATGCTACCTGAGAATTTCGCCCATCGTGCTTTCTCAGCAATATATAATGTGCAACTGCTTAAAGGAGGCTTCTTGCCACTTTTTGCATTCTGTTTATTGTCCTTGGCAGTTGCAAAATTGCTATTGCATCTAGTTAGCAAAGACTGATTATAGTAGATAACCTCTTAAATGGCTGTAGACATATGCTGGGCTAGGGTTGTGGCTGGCTGTGTGACCTGTAAGCTGCTGGTGGGGGCAGRAGGGGTGTTTTTGCTAACGACTAGAAGTAACTCTGAGGATGCCCTMATAGAGTTTGGGACTGGGAGGAGGGTTAGCTGTCAGGCAGGGTGTGTTTTTGAAAGCCACTACAAGAGTTGGGTTTGCATCTCTCATCTGGAAGCTTTTGGCATCAGGTGTTAGTATGGTTTGCTTGGTTAGCAGCTCTGGATAAGACTCTCTTGTTATAGCACTAGGGAAAATTGAATTTTCGTTTTAGTAAATGGTTTGGCTCCAAGATAGCTCATCAGTTTGGCTCACTGATGTTTAAAATGTAATTAGTGGGATTGCAAAGCTGAGGTGTTTAAATTGCACAGCTCGAGACTTCTCCCAGGTAGGGAAAAAACAGAAGAAAACAATTTCTTCATTTATGAGAGAAAGTTCTGTGCTCAGTCTGTGGGATGGGAAAGAGAGAAGCTTGTGGGCATGGTGCCGAGGCTTAGTGATGGACAAGGCTTAGGCTAATTTCCATGTTGTGATTGCTGTGCTAGAAGAGTTGGGCAATTAATCCACAATTTCAGCCCTCAGCATCCAGGCATCTGTTCTCTCTGGCCCTGATGCCATCTTGTTGATTAATCTTAGGGAAGTGTGATCCTACTTGTGTCCAAGTTCTCCACCTGTGTGATGGTCTCAACAGTGTTGAACACAGACCCGTGATGCAAAGAACAGTCTTTGCTAATGTGATCTGCAGCTTCCCAGGGAAAAATGTAAGAGGCTTGTATTCCTTTACATGGCTCAAAGTCATTGCATTAAGCACATGGCAAGATTTAGTGGTGGGTATCTACCTGCTGCAGTAAATTAATTTTGCAGAGTAGAAATTAATACCCTGCTATCCTGAGGACTGCTTTAATCTGTTCCAAGCAGTCGTAGCACCCACTGACAGCTCTGAAGCTCAAAGAGTGGGAGAATTGCCCTGATAACAGCTGCGTGCAAAGCAAGATTATCTGCGTGACTTCATTTACTGTGTGGAAACCAGGCAGCCTTCATTCAGAATTTGTACAGATGCATCTGCCTTGAATCAGCAGTGCTCCCTACAGTCCGTAGCCAAGTAGTCTCACTCCCTGAACCTTGCAGCTTGTGGTGGATGGTGGAAGAGGAGAAGGGAGATTCACACTCTGTGGAAGGTGGGAAGTATGTGTCAAATGTAATTGCAATGAAGCTGCATGGAAAAGCTGCTCAGCTAGCTATAACTAGACCTTTGTGCTGCTAATGAGAAGCGCCAGTTAATAAATACTGTTACTCCTTTGTAGGGTCTCACCTGCCCTCCAAGCACTTCACTTGACAAACATTAATTAACGCTCACAACTSTCTTGTGCTTGGTGGCTGGTTTTGAATCCCGTGCTGCTGATGGGGCACACAGAGGTTGTGACTTATGATCCCAGGGGTGTTAAATGGCCAGTGCCTGATATTGGGATACCTGTGTCCCAGCTGTACCAGAAGAGATGTTATACAGACCGAAGCTTCTTTGTGTGCTAAGCCTTACCTCTCCCCTCCCTGCCAAAAGAATCTGGCACACTTCAAATCTCTTATAGTTTTTCCTAGTTCTATCTCTCACCCTGTCAGGTGCACACATCACCTTTCCACCTTTTAAGAATTTGAACTGGGATTTTCAAAGGAATCCACTGGAATTAGATGTTCAAAYGCTGCTGAAATTCCAGCCTGTGTTCATCAGAAGATCACAGTCTTAAATTGTAATTTCTCTTGTCACAGTTGTTAAAAAGGAAAATAAAGAATACTGCCACTTAAGATAAAGTGTGCCTCTTTCTTCTGCCAGCCTGAAAGCCTCACAATTGCTCTGGCTGTTGGTAGTGTCTAATTAGTGTAACTTTCTCTGCAGTTTCATCTGTTCCCCACAGTTTAAAAAGCAACAGCAACTAGCAAGATGTTAAGAAGGATGGTTTAACTACAGTAATAGGCTCGGTAATTATTTTTGTGATGGTAGTTGTAGACAAGGAAGAAATCACAGCTGTCTAGTCTAATAAGTATCAAAAGTCCTGACATTGCCTTCTTCCAGTTATCCTTTCTTTAGTCAATTTAATAGACATTGCCTTCTTCCAGTTATCCTTTCTTTAGTCAATTTAATGCTGTCAAATACTATTTAAAACCCAACGCTTTAGCAGCAGCAATCACTCACCAAAACCAGCCCCAGACAAACAGCTATACCCAGGGACTTTAATACATTTGGGATGTCAGGGCAAGATGGAGATAAAACAAAATGTTTTTCTAATTTGGAGGCTTGGTGGAACCACATTTATAGCCTGGGTCCTTGGATTATGTCATTAATTAAAGTTTTTCATTTCAGGGTCAGAAAGGTGATCCTGGGTTGTCGCCTGGAAAAGCTCGCAATGGACAGAAGGTAAGATGTTGCCCGGAGCGCACAGGCATCAAGGGCACGGTGTGCTTTACGCCCGGCGCATACACATGGAGGGAGTCTGTACTGCAGCCACAAGCATCACAGCTACTCAGGTAGTCTTAGGACCGAAAATTAAGACTTAGACCCCAGATTCAGGACTAAAGGGAGTTAGCTAAGGTATTGACCACAGTGCACTGAAGTACCTGCTGCCACAGCTTTTTGTGGTGCAAGTGTTTATCCATTTTAGGCACAATCTGCAGCCCAGACTTAAGTCCCTGCTGCTGCAAGCATGTGGCTACTTAAGGTAGGTATTTAAACTAGCGCATAAGAGATGCAGCCACACCTTGCCAGCTTTGGGCATGCAGAGGTCCAGAGAAAGAGGCAGAGGCCTGTAGAAAGAGGCAATCCCAGTGTAAGCAATAAAAACCTTGAAGGCAAGGGAAAGGATGTTCTTGCCGAGGAGCTGAGGAGCAGTGCTTCGCCTCACGTCACATTCGCAGCCTGCAGCAGATCGGTACTCTGAGAGCAGCCTTGGGACCTCGCTGGTGGAGAAAGGGAGGCTCCGCAGACCATCGSACCGCCAACGCATGGACCCCGCTGTGTGACAACCAGAGGCCTTTCCACCAAGGTCTACTCAAATGAACACAAAGCACAAAACYGGGAAGTGTAGCTGGTTTCTGGATTTAGCAATTGTTAAGGATCAGAGTTCTGCTAATTCTTTTCAATAAGTTATAATTCCCATTTTTGTTGTTTCACAGCTGAGTGATTTTTACTGAGGCAACAAGGCCTCACAGWAGTCTACAAATGAATAGAAGAGTGATCAGGGCTCCACAACATCTACCTCAATTAGCTCTTTCAGTGGTGCCTGCACAATACTTCATAACTCGTGTCCAGGGCAAGAAGCCTGCCTCTCTTCCTTTCATYATAAGCCTTGCTGTAAATGCACAGCTAATAGAAAGCATCAGCCCTGAAGAACTTAGGTCCTTCATTTGAAACCAGATGCCTTGATGAAGCACAGCAAGCCACACAAATGCAAGATGGAGGGTGACACTAGAAAACATTGAGATGGCTAAGGCTGAAACGATGCTTTTAACTTAACAGCATGAGATGCCTTTTGAAATTTCTGGTACACAACATCGGAATGGCATCACATGGAAGTCATCCACCCGCAGAGTCTGGAACCGTTTTCTTGCAAGCATGCTCAGTGTAAGAAAGGGAGAGATCCAGATCACTTTTAGCTCATGTTAACAAGACTTTATTCCTGTTAGCAGTAATAGAAACAAGGAGTTTCCAGCAGGAGTTTGGAGTGATGCCTAATTTTCAAGCTAGATACTCCAAATGCATTTTCAGTAAGCAGGCACAGCACAGTGGTGGAGACTCTAAAGGGGGTTTTGGTCAGATCAGAGGAGGCTAAAATGGGCTTGTACGAACGGATGGATGTTAGAGGGATCTCACAGGAAAGCGCTTCTCCGTTCCTATGTTGATTTGGGTATGCCAGCTGGGATGTGATGCAATCAATCCCTTTTCAGAAGTACAGGCTACTGAAAAAACCCTCCCACCAGCAGCCTGCAAAGGTTCAAGCCATGTCATATAGGCAGGTTAAATAATTACACCATCAGCGCCATCTGAACTGGAGCCGTGGGCTGAGCCAGTGCAGTAGCATAGTATGAGCACAATCACAGGATTTGGCAGGAGGTACCTGTTGTTCTTGTTGCATTTAAAAGCTAAAATTTTCTTGCCTTGGTGATTTAGATGCCTATCGAAAGGCAAATGAAGCATGTGACTGAATGAGATCATTGAAGAAAAAAAAAAGCATTCATTCTGCTGGCAAAAAGCTGGACTCTAGCAGCAGCTGCCATTAATTAACTGGGTTTATTATTTATATGAGCCAGTTAATAGAGATGATGTTTAAATCTGCACTTCTTATCCAATCAGTTTTTGAAGAGTTGCGATTAGAGTCGGAAATATCAATAGTTGGATGCTACTGTCAGCAAAATAATTTCAGTAACAGTACGCTAGGCATAGGAAAAATGTTGCTGAAAACTAATTCAACTTGCTTGTTTCCTACAGGGAGACGTGGGCTTACCTGGTTTGACTGGGTTCCCTGGACCACCTGGTAGAAAGGTAAAAATATGTTCTTTTCTAGTGAATTAGACCACTATTTTTATTTTAAAATGYTCTCCTCTAACTCTGCCTAATAGATTTAATTAAGTCCTAGTACCCAGCAAAAAAAGTCTTATGCCTGTTTTACAGGTGTATAAATTGGGACATAGGCTGAAGCAACTGCCTAAAGGTTGTACCAGCACGAGTATGTAAGAGTATGAAATGAAATGCTGGATCCACATTTCTGTTCCTTCTTTGTATTCCATGTCCCACTGCACTGCATCATCCCTCTGCACCCTGACACTGGGTCTCCATCAGCAAGCTGAACTTAGGTCTGGTTCAGCCAATATGTTAATTAAATGGATCTACAACCGGCATCAATACTCAAAGGTTGGATTCAGAACAGGTTTAGACGTTCCAAGGAAAGCCTGACTGGCTCTCCTGGTAAAGCACATTTCAAACAAAATATCTGTATGCCTTCCCTCTATTTCGCTTGGAGACTGACAGCACTAGTCAGGTTTTACTTTATTGGCTTCCATATTGATGTTTCAACATCATTAACATCACCAACAACATACCTATGCCCAGAAAAGGATACGTAGCGATAGAGCACAAGATCCACTCCTGCATTCATGTTGCAGCAGTGTGTGTGCTTGTATTGATGCGTGCAAGTCTGCACAGCAACACCTTAGCAATCCATACCTTGACCTCACAGCTTTTACATATCAAGGACACTTCAGTTGACCTTCCACTTCCAGGCTGTGTTGGTAGGTTGGTTTGTTTTTGTCGAAGCTGGACCTGTTGCAGGGACCTGTTCGATAGTTGGGCTTGGTGGACATGACTCCCCTTCCCAGCAAGCCCATACTGACACAGCTAAGCTGAACAGTTAAAATTAGCATCTTGTTTCAGTCACTTCATCAGTCAATGTCAGGCCAATTAGCTGCATACAAACACCTACTTAAGTATGCTTTAAGACTCTGGGGAGAGAAAGAAGGTGTGGAGGAGGCTGAAAGAAACCCTCCCTCTCCGTGATTGTTTGTTTGTATGCTTTATATTGGAATCAAATTGCCAAGAGTAGGGGCTGGGTTCGTTTTTCTGCTCCCAAGGCTGGTCGTGCTTGGGGTGCTGTGTGGAGCTAGGAGCAGTAGAGTGATTAATTACTGATCTTTTGCTGTCACAAACAAGTTCTAACAAATAGGGTGCAAAGAATACCATTTTCCTGGTATAACAGCTCATAAAACAAAACCTTGCGGTTACGGTCAGCAAAATGCAACGTCAGGAGTGCAAGGACTCATAGTGGAAAAAGTGGAGAAGGAATAGGAGATTGAACAAACATTCCTGCATCCAGCACATGGCCTTCACATCTGATTTCAGCTCCCCCAGGACAGGGCGAAGGCAGGGGTATGCTTCTGTTTCTTGAAGTAATGAGCAAGTTGGATGCTGAAGTTTTTCCTTTGGTGCAGCTTAAAAAAACCACCTCCCAGTAGCACTAGTCTGGCAGTGTTTTTGGTGTAACCTGGCTTTTATTAGGATCCTGCATTAAGAAAAAATTTACAGCTGTTGGAGAGATGTTTGGAAAAAAATCTTTTTTTATCTGGATTCCCTGCTGGCATTCTCCCAGTGAAAATATGCTGGTGTTTGGCTGAAGGTGGGCAACACATCTTGGCTACCAGAAAACAGCAACGCCTTGGAAATGGACATCCCTCCTACTCATTCCATGGAGGGACTGTCAAAAGAGCTCTAAGGGCTTTGATCTGAAAACGCCATGTAGAAACTTTCAAATAGGCAAAATATTTCACGCGGGGAAACAAAATACTTTTCCCACTAAATGAAACRACTGGCTCAGCAGCATGAGCTGGAGCCACAACCAAGCAGCATATGGGTTTGGATAGTGCGGCTCACACCACAGTGCCTGCCTGGTGAATGCAGACCTTTGCTCCTTGTAGGATTGGGGAGCCTGATCTCAGAGCACCCCCAAAGTCATTTTGCCTGCACCTATCTACAAATATATGAAACTGCCTTTCAAGCAGCAGATGTAATTCTCATCCTCTCCACGCAGAGCAAATGTTGYTTTTGCTGACTAGCAGTTCTCGGAACGGTGGCAGGACTTGGCTGTCCACTCTGCCCTTCCCTCTGGTGCCCACAGGGTGTCTGTGGGCTTTGGCTTTTGTTTGCGGGCTGCAGGCTACAGCTGCCTTGCAGATATATCCCAGCAGAGCGCTGCATCACTGCTCCCAGCTGTGGAGGAGAAAATGGTTGTAGCAAAGTGCAAGATCGTAGAAGACAGCAGCAGTGAGAGAGAAAAAGCTTCATTAAAGTCCCTCAGAGAGTAAAGACAGAGCTGGGAATTGGTCAGTGCTTCAAAACACACCCTGTCGTGCAGATGTCATTCGCTGGTCTCTTTACTCTTCACATTTCCTATCAAAGTGCAGGATGATCCTTTTTAGCTAGGAGAGCGTGGATTATAAATATCATCACAGATGAGTAAATCCTTCACTGGAGTGCAATTTCCTTTCTAAATCACAGCCCTTTGTATTGAGCACCCTGTAATCATCAGGAAGTGTTTGGATAAAAGAGCAAATGCAGATGTTTTCATACGCTCTGCCCTGTCATTTTAGTGCTATTTGAAGAGGATTTTAGCGCTATTTGAAGAGGATTTTAGCAGGTAAATCCTTTCACATTGCAGCCAACTTTAGCACACACAACCTTTTCTGTTTTCTTCTCGCTATAATTAAACTGAGACAGAAATAACTCTAGCATACTATGAAGAAACACACATTTGAAGCTTCCTAGAGCTCATTATATATAGTGAGGAGGATATTTAATAGGATGCARCAGTAGTAGAGTGTCTACATATTTAACTTAAGTGCCATTCACTTACCGTTATAGAGATAGCAATGCAACGCTTGGTGCAGACGTTAGCTCAGGACGTGCTTTGAGCATCTCAAGGGGCTATCATCTAACCACTCTGGGTGGACATTGCAGGCTTGAAACGCCTGTCCTGCAGGAACCCAGTCGGAGCAGAATGATCCGGAGCAGCCAAGCTAGGCACCTCTTTCTTATCAGTGGAGGGAGTGAGACATCTCTAAGTGGAAGTAGGTGCCCCAGCTGTCTGGAGACAAAAGTAGTTCCTGCTCCAGGCTGTGGCTGGAGGAAGGAGGAGGAAGTGGCTGGGAGGCYCCAGGAGGAAACCCCACGGGCTCCGTGCTAAATCCCAGGGCACGTCTGGAGATGCTGAACCCAGGGCTGTTTCCATGGGCAGTTCTCTCTGGAAGAGGTGGGGGGGGCAGAACAGATGCTCTCCGTCTGCACAGCGTCCTGCTGGTCCACACTCCAGGGACGGCTGATACCGATACTGGGCCTTCCACACCCAGGTGGGTCTGGACCTTCACAGCATGCCTTCACCTCCAGGTCAGACACCCAGCCAGGGTGGAGCATCMTCCCTCCTTTCTGCTGATGTCGAGGAGCCAGGGAGAGGATCAGCAAGAGAGGATCTCATGGGGCAGATTCCTGGAGAGGGGCAGGGAGTCCCGCGTGCTGGTCCTGCTCCAAGAGCTGCTGAGGCGCTTCCAGTTAGGAGCCGCTGGCTGAAATGCACTAGCAGCGCTCGCAGAAAGGACGTTCGAGGTGGTTCAGATAAGGGCCAGCTGGTAGCCAAATGGTCTTTCAGGTCAGCCACCGCATTCTCAGGAGGTGCAGCTCAGTCAAAAGAGCGGGCCATGATACGTCAGCAGGGTCAAGCAGGAGAGAATTGGTAAAAAGAGAATCAACATTTTTCCAGGCCAAAATAGCTGAAATAATGAGCAAGGAGGAATGCAAAGGGGAGTGGGTAGTAGCCAGGATGGCTGAGAGCATTGCATACCTCCGCCAGCGAAGGCTTAGGCTGCAGGTCTAGAATAGCCCATGGGAAGAATAAAAAAGCCGTTAAGGAGAGGTGTGGACCTGGGAGCAGAAACAGGCCTGGGTTCATCTGGTGAACGAAGCAAAAGGCCAAGTCCTCGGCCAAACCAGGTTTGGTTATGGCTTCCAGAGCAGGGGGRTGCTCCCCCGTGGGTGCCGCAGACAGGCGGTGTGTGCCGGGACCCTGCCTGGGGACAGGGTGAGCAGCAGAGACTGAGTGACAACTAGCGATTGTAACCCACCCTGAAAGCGTTTTGTTACTGCTGTAGTATTTATGCAAGGGTTGTTTCTTGTTTATTTTCTCTCTCCATTTGTTTCAAATTAAATTTTCTGCCCTTTTTTTTTTAATCTTGCTAGTAGCCCAGCTAAACAGTCATCTCTCTAACTGAATTTAATCTTCTAATCTGCTCTGACTCCATTTGATGGAAACGAGTTTGTTTTAAATAGCTGAAGCAAGATAATAAAGGAGAGGGGAAAAAAAATCTGAAGTGCCTGTCACTTGCAGAATTTACTCAGTGTTTGAAGAGAGCTCTAGGTAAATCCTGGAGAAAGCAAACTCTTAAAATACATACTGATCAGTCTGCAGTTGAACAGGCTACCTTTGTCCCGCTCCAGTGTCTGCATCTCAGAAAAAAATACTGAAAAACTGAAGCAGGTTTATGAAAGACCTGTGAGAATGATTTGAAGCCTGCAACACTTGCCAGCTAGCAAGCTGGATTAAGAAACTCATTCTAATTAATTCAGCAGAGAGCTGGTTAAGAGACAGCTTGCTCGCCGTTTTAGGTAGCCTCATAATGAAGGACTCTGGATCTTGTCATACYTTGTAATAATTAGATTAGAAAAGCTGGAAGCTAGACAAATTCAAGCTAGAAACAAAATTGAAGTTTCCTGTGACAGTAAATGGTTATTTTGGTGTTTCTTATGGCATTTCAGGTTCTAAAGCGAAAGTGAGCGCTCTGAAATGCGAGTGACTCAYGTTGTGTAGTCCCCCAACTTGCCCAAAGCCAACATTTCACTCTACAAGCCTGTGGTTTCCTAAGGATTAAGGATAGCTTTGCTAAAGGTGTAGATTACAAATAGACAGATCTGAGTGTAGATACAACTCTAGGTCTGTTCATGGAGCAAGTCCTTCCTGAGTAACCACCAGGCCAGACCCCAGCGCGTSAGGCCGCTGCTGCCCCACCGCGTTGCAGCAGTCTGGGAACGTCGGCAGGGTTTGGGTGATGCAAGCTCAAAGCAGCAACTTAATTGTTAATTGCATGATTGTGTAGTGCTATCCCATATCTAAAGACCTGCTTTTCCTCAGAACTTTACTCCCACTTGCAAAGAGAAATTCAAACCAAAACCAGATTATTTTTTTTCTTATTATTGACCTTTTCTATCCTATTTCAACAGGGATATAAAGGCTACCCTGGACCACCAGGTCACCCTGGAGACCAGGTGAGTCTTCCCAGTTTCCAACACTGACCCTTTAAAGAGGGATGGATTTGCTGACTCTGATGCTAGTTTGGATCCTGTACAGCCTGCTCGGTGGGGACAGCCAGCTCCTTCCCGGGGCGGCTTGGTGCACACAGGGATGCGCAGTGAACTGCCAGCAGCTGTGCAAGGCACTGACCAAGCGTCAGCAGGTTGGTGGGAGGAGACTGCCTTGGAGTTTCTAAACTTAATTTCTGATTTTTATTGCTCAACCATGTTAAGTTTACGTGGTGAAAGAAATACCAGCCTACCCTACTCCCCCTTTATTTTTCCTTTTACATTAATTTCACCTGGAGTTTACTAACCACATCATATTAAGTACTAACATATAATTCCCCTCCCAAAGCCCCTTCCCCCTCTCCCCTTTTCTCACCCCTCTTTATTTGGTTAAGTCTGATGTCTGCAGTTCAGAAAAAAAAAAGGCAATGAATAGCAGGCCCTGTTAGCAATGATGTTAAAGGATATTATACATGAATCCGTTTAGTTTTGAAGAATTTTGGCAGTGCTTCCCCACTAGTAAAACGGTTTCATATGCCAGATATAGATGCAGCCTTACACCTTCTCTTAGCCTCCTTGTTTCAAACTATCTGCTGCTTTCACTGCAGATGGAGGGAGAAGGAGAAATAGCAACACTTGCTTAATGCATGGATCCTATTGACTTGGCTTCTGTGTGTTTTCCCCCCTCATTAATTTATTCCACTGTCTACCCTTAATATTTTCTTCCTCTCTATAAATTTGCAAYGGGTTAATCCATTCCACCCTCCTTTCCCGCCAGCTCAAAGAATGAAGCAGCTAAAAAGACTTCCCAAGTGTGACATTCACCTCACCTACTGTGCCTTTTCTTTTTTCTTTCCAAAGGGCGAACGAGGACCAGATGGAAGTCCAGGTGCCAAAGGTTATCCTGGCAGGCAGGTGCAGTAAATCTCATCGTGCTGTGCACAGACTAGGGATTTGGGTGTGCAGGTAGCTAAATGTATGCCCTGCTGAATACATGCCCCACTAAAGACAGTGCAGACCTCTAGAATATGTCTGAATATTTTCCTTTTTGCCTCCGCAAGATGCTGTATCAATGACACGGTCTTTCAGCTCTGGGGGATGCTGAGGTTGTTAGAAAGTATTTTATGCCTATGAGGGATAAAACCTGAATTTCTGTAGCAAAATCTGACAAATCTTTACTTCAGTATAACAACAGGGAAAAAAACCAAAACAGCAGAGCAGAGAAACATAGGTGCAAGCCTCTAACCCTTCATTTCTAGGCACATTTTACATCTAATGTTGAACACATTAGAAATCTGGGACAGAAGAAGGTGTGTTACCAAAAGAAAATATTTAGATGAACTCTCATCAGTAAAATTCACTGGCATAATCCTATATATACATACATATAAAATTATACATGGACCACATAAATCATATTTGCAGCCTCAAAAAAGATGATGAAAGAAAACGAAGTCTTTGTTTTCATTCTGAAATAAATGCACAAAGACAACTTTAGGAATGGAGGGGYGTGCAGAGGAAAATGGATCAAAATTGGACACTTAGTTGTTTTACCCGTGTAAGATGCCAAGTAGTAGGAAGAAAATTAAGAGGAATAATTTGTAAGACCTGAAATGGAATCTGTTGGASGGCAGAAGACCTGGCCCTGTAACATTTTACAGGGAAATGAGTATGTCATGGTTTTCYAAAATGGACACTTTGATGTTGGATTTTCCCACATTTATATTTAAGTACGTAGCAGAGAGGCTAGGCAGATGTCAAAGACCCCAAGCAGTCTGCCATGAGCATTTCAGGCTTGTCATGAGTTTGTATGTGAGCTTTTACCCAGCTGTGTAGGTTAYTGGACTAAATGTGAACTAGATATGCAGAGCAAGTCTGCATTCCCCCTGCCTCAGACTATTTTAAATTTGAAATTAAATTGATACCTCGCTTAGCAAACTTTAGGTGGAATATACAGATGCAYGCTGGAGAGTGCAGACGGTAGAACTGGATGAGAGTTTTATGCACCTGACTAAATGCTCCATTCATACTCTGAAAGGCTCTTAGAGATTTGCATGCCAAAGAATCTCCTAGGTGTGAATGTGTGTCAGATGGCTAATATGAAGCAGTCCCAGCTACATTGGTCATACGAGGTTAATGAGTGCTGTTTAGTAATTCACAGCAGTGTTCTGCCCATTAGATAAGCAGGGTGAAATTTTTGTGCTTGACATACAAAGATCAAAAGTGCTTTCTTAAAATGTGGTTTGGGTCAAGAAAGYGACTTTTTTTTGCTTTTAAGGCAGCCTTTTTCAGCAGATCTGAATGCTGTGTGTATCCAGCATCAGAGCTGTTTACTGAGATTTTACTACTTGTTACTCCTGTCAGCTGTGCTGGCTCTGCAGCACTATGGGAGAGAGAGCTTGGCTCTGGTTTGATTTGCGCATCACAGGCAGAATTGTTAACTTCACCCTGATGGCCGAAATCTTTGGCAACGATGCATGAGCCAGGAAAGAGCACAACCTGACTTCGAGATCCCAAGCTGAGTGTGCAGTGCTGCCAGCTAAAGAAAATATGGACTTAGCCTTTTCCCTCCCCCCCCTTCCAAAAAAGCCCAACAACATTTGGAACTAGAAAAAATTAACCTGGAAACTTGCTAGAAGACAATGAGCATGAAAATTTAGGATGCATTTTTACACAGTTCTTTTTCACAGTACTTTAAGTGAGCAGCAATAGGCATAGAAGTAGAATTGAGAATGTATTTTCAATTCTTTCCATAGCTGTTGATGCTGCAAAGGATTAGAGATATGCAGTACCTGTGCTGCTAAGTGACTTTGTAGGCTGTAGAAATTTGCGGGGCTTTCTCACTGCATCAGGGCCAGCCTGTGTTACCTAAACAGGTATTGAAATACATTTGTCACTTGCTATGCATGTGTTCAGTTAGGCAGGAAAATTAATTGAGAGCTGTTGGGTACAGAGCATCACTGTACGTCGCATCTGAAGTGTAACACAACCTCTGCGCACCCTGCTGCATTAGCATTTTGGTCTCTATGATCAGAAATCTCTGCTTCAGCCCCGGGGAAGGCTCACTGTGTGCAGCAGTCTCAGGTTCTGCAGAGTCCCAGCTCCCCAACAATGGGAGATTTGTTATTTGTATCATTTTGTCCTTTTTTCTCCTTTGTTGATAGGCCTTGGACTCGGCACTGAAAGCAGAACCATGCAGGGACAGTGCTGGGGATTTGGCACTGCTCATTAGGTTAAGTTAAAGCCTGTCCACATTTGTCTTTGTTTTTTCCCTTCTGTTCTAGGGTTTACCTGGCCCCATAGGGGAAGCTGGTCCAAAAGGCAGTCGGGTAAGCAGCCTTTCATTTGTCTTTTCTCTACTTGTTTTTGCCAAAGGCTTCTCAAGAAATTTTATGCTTAATTTTGCAATTCTGAGACTAGTTCCTTTAATTTGTTGGATTCAGGGGATTTGAACTGTGGCCGCCTGTTTATTGAAGCACTGCTAAAWTTTTTAAATTAAACATGGAATGTACCAAGATCAAAGTTCACCAATAGTGCTGATGATACAGTGTCAACCCCTTCAGAGCTCACATTGCAGGAGAGGAAAGAATGGCATACAAATTCCTACCAAAGACCAAAATCTGAACTTTCTGCAAGCTCCRTTTCCCAAAGGCCTCTTCAGTTTCAATAAGTGTGGTTCAGCGGTCTTCGACCATGCTGAATATGGGCTCTTTTGGGTATAGTCTTGAGTTTGGGAGTGATTTATATCATTATGCAGAATAACAAGCCAGCATCTTGAAGCCATGTGCAAATACAAACATTAATATCTCTGTTCTGCCTGGTTTTGCTCACCAAATTGAATYGCTGGGGGTTCATTCTCACTGCAAAGGATTATTTTTATGTTTTTTACCAATTAAGACTCTCGTTAATCGCATTTTGTTCTTTTCCTGCAATTATAAAGTCACAATGAGATTCTGAGCCAATAAAATCTCCCCTTTCTCTAACATGTGATACTTTCTCCATATGCAGTAAATTCAACCAGCTGGCTTTCATCACTAGGAAAACTGCAAGGAATAAACAAATGCTGACCCTGTAGCTAGCTGTATTCCTGACCTAGGAAGGGAGATGGCATGTTCAGTGTCCTGCGGGAGAGAGGAAGATCTGAGCACAGCTTGCTCACCTTACTTCCTCAAGTGATAAAGTTTTCCCTGGTACATCTGTTTCACTGGCCTAACCAGGACCTCGTGTAATTATCATGTGATAGATGTGCAGAGTGTAAGACTTGAAAATTATTTTCCGCTTTGCACCCCTGAGTGCTGAGGACTTGAAATATTTATAGCTACCCAAGAAAGCCATTTCTCAGTTCAACTGCAGTCTATCAAAATTGGGTACTAAGGTGAAATATCTGCCTTTTGTGGATTGAGGAAGCCAACTGTGGACTCTTCTCCATCCCTCATCTCTATTTTTTCTTCTGCAGGGAGTAGTTCAGGAGTTACATGGTTTGTCTTGGGGTTCAGGAGGCAGACAGCATCATTTTAACGYGGCTGTATTTCCCAGCGAGGTATCATCCCTGAAGGAAGCACAACCTAAAGGGAGCAATGGACTGGTGAAAAACTTTGCTGGGGTTGACAGAGATTTAGCGATGATGGAGAGAGAAAGATGAGAGAAAATCAGTGTTAACACTTGGCTCCTGTAACAGTGAGATGCCACTGAGGGGGCTCCCTGCTGAAATTCACTTCCTCTTGATTCTGCATGTTTGGTACAAATTAGTCCTTTGCAAAGGACCAGCACACAAGGTAACYTTGTACTAACTGCTGAGCAAAGAGGATTAAACACAAGGCTTCAATTGTTGGAAGGGAAGGGAAATGTAGCATTTGTGTCCTGTTAGAGCAGGATCCTAAGGCTAGAGAAACGTCACGTACTTGAAAACACGACGCCTGCCGATGAGTGTGAAAGGAGTGGATTTTATGTGAAACACGCTGGTGCAAAGGAGGCTTCTTTACAGTTGGGTGTCAGRGGATCTGTACGTATGTAAAAGTTGAGCCTCGTACACCAATCCTAAGAGCCTGAAATGGCACACTCAGCCTCTCCCTGCCCAGGCAGGGCCCTTGGTGCTTGGGTTGACAAAGTGTTTGCAAAAGGTCGTGGTGGTGCAACCAGGTTTGCAGGGAAAGGCTTTAGGCAGAAGCATTACCAATTTGCTCCGCTCTCAGCACAGGGTGGTCGGCAGCCTTGCATGCCAGGAGAAGGTGGTGTTTGCGTGCGAAGGGGCTGCAGTGTGCGACCACCATGTAAGACAACCATGACCACCGTAAGACAAGCAGAAAGAGCTTGGTACAACAGGACATTTTCGCAACGCAGTTGGGAATGAGTGCCAAAGGCAGGGAAAGAGCCCTTGGAGAGATGAAAAGAGGTGTAGGCATGTGGATTGCTTTTGCTATCACTCTTGCTAACCTTGAACCAAGCTCCGTTTCCCTCAGGTACACTCAGAGCCAGCCCAGGTAAGGTTTCTTCTTGCTGGCTTCTTCCTGCCTGGAGTCCTCATGATCCCTGGTGTGAGGGTATGTGCCCTTGGACTACATCGTGGAAGCCAGCACCATGCAGTCCATGGGCATATACACTTGCCTCAAGGTTTATTTCATCACGGCTGCCATTGACCAGCGCTGGAGGATGCTCTGCTGTTCAGGAAAGACAGACTGACTGGTTGCTAATGGAGAAATGTATTTGACTACATGTTTCCTCTTTTTTTTAGGGATATATTGGTCTCCCAGGATTATTTGGGCTACCAGGGGCTGATGGAGAACGAGTGAGTATTTTGTGAAGAAAACCTTGGTGTGTTGCTTGAATACAGTTCTTCAGAGCCTCTCGTAACCTTCTCTATCCCTTGTCCCTGAGGAAAGAGGCGAGCATGCCTAATGTTTAAGGATGCCTTCTTTAGCCTGTTTCTGCCCTTGCATGAAGACCTGTGTCCCTGTATGATGTTGACATTCAGCTGAGGAAAACCTAGGCTTCAGACAGGGTCATCAGACCTCACTGTTGAGTAGAGAGTTTTTCTGTATTTTACTTCACTTAAAAACCTGCCTTCTTCATCCCCCTTACTAGTTCATCTTAGTGGGATAGGGCAGGGGCGAGAATGTATGTGGAAATTCCCTACTYCCACAGGAGTGACATCCCAGCCACAGTGTCCCAGCATTTTGGGTGTCCAACTGRAGGTGTCTGGAAAGAGCGTGGCTCTTGGAAGGGGCAATGCCTGGGGCTTTCTGACAAYGGCTTTCCTTCCAGTTGCATGGAGTTGGGCAGTCAAGACTGGGGCCTGTGGACGGGCAGCTGTGGCTGCTGTTCCCATGTGTCCTCCGTTCCTCCCGTCCTTTTCATYGTGCCTTCTCCAAACCCACGTGTTCAGAGCTTTGCAGGACCTCCCTTGCTTTTTTGCTGCYCTTCCCCATGTCCCCCCACCTGCCTGATCTCTACCCATACAAGGACCCCCTCTTCCCACTGCAAGAGCTCCTAAGGAAGGTCGCTGTAAGATGAAGATGGTTTAATTCTAGCTTTTTCTCCCTCAAATGCAAGCTCCAGAAACAAGAGAGGCCCCGGGGAGCATGTGGGAGTGAGTGTGTGTGTGCCTGCCTGGGAGGGGACTACCCTGTGCTCTAGAGTCRCTGATTTAATGCTTGTATAACTAAATAAGAAACATAAACAGAAGTTCTCCAGCGAGTGCCTTGGCAGTGGCCTTCATTCGGTTCCAGACCAGTAGCTTAATGACTGCTCCTGCTAAGCACAGCTTCAGCCTGTTGCCCTGGGTGTGGATGCTGCCTGCGTGTGTCCTCAGGGAGGGCTGTAGTTAGTGGGTGAAGGTTAATTGTCTTCTGCTCTCRCAGCTGACTGCAAGTAGCTGACATTTTGATTCCTGAACAATGCCGCAGTCATTAGCCTGTTTTGCATTCCCCTTTCTCTTCTAGTTTTGTTTTGTATTGTTGGTTGGCTGTTTGCTTTCTCAACCAGACCTATTATTTTTTTTCTCTGTGTTTTCCTTGCAGGGGATCCCTGGAGTTCCTGGGAAGAGGGGCAAGATGGGTAGGCCGGTAAAGTTTTTCCTCGTCTATTATGCAGACCTTGTTGAATGAAACTGGAAACAAAACATCTGGCTTTTGGCTGGGTCCCTTCATATCTTCTGATGGGAACTAAATGGGGAGATCAAACCTTTCCATGTTTCTCTTCTSAAGCAGGAAGAAAACTGAAGATATAAATATTGTTCTCTTCCTTTCTTCAGTGCTCTGCCCACTTCACAGACATTTTTGTTCTTTTTTGCACTGTCTCCGTGCTCCCTTGGATCTTACACTTCTCAGATTCTCTTCTGCAACGTCTTCCCCTCTGTCCTCCCTCTGGCCARCCTCTTCCCTGAATGCACTTTTTAATTCCCCACCATGATTTCAGCATCCCGGGTGTCTGTGCTCACTCTGTTACATCTACTGCTCTGTGCTCCCACCAGKCCCATCAAGTTTGCCTCTTTTTGCTGTGATTCTCTCCAGCCCTTGTACCATCCTGGTTTGTATAATGCGAGTGCACTTTTGTATAGAAACCTTTTTTGTCCTTGGTGGTGGGTACAGAGTTAAAGCAGTAACAGGTGAGATGAAAACATGTTTGAGGAGCAAGGAGACYAGGTAAATTTGAGAGCTTGGCCAGGAGGAAGAGGTGTTTGCAGGTAGGGCTGAATACAAGGTGGAAACTGTGAAAGCTGCACAGAAGAAGGGGGTTTGTGCTGACTGTAGCAAAAAGCAAAATAAAAGCAGGTGGGAAAAGTACTGAAATGAGCAGAGGAAACAAGGAAAGGACAGAAAAGAAAGCCTTTTCCACATCGGCCTTCTTCCAAGCAATTTTGCRTGCTTCCTTTAGCAAAATGTATAGAGTTTTTTGCTCCAGGAGTCAGCGGAGAGATCAGGCATGTTCGTGCTCTGGTGTGTTTCATTGCCTTTGCACCTTGTCCTTCATGTTAGCGTGAGTTTCTCTCGATCTCCTGACATCATTGCACTCACAGGCTCCTTGTAAAATGTCCACTCACCCACACGCGGAAAAATCCAGTGCTTTCCCCTTGTCACCCTTGCATGTGAACGCGTGCTTTCCAGGAGTCCCACGCCTACCGTTTGCTGGTGTTCTCACAGCAAAAGCCGTGCAAACATCCCGACAGTGCCACATGCATCCCGGCTGGCTGTTCTTCTCTCCCTGGGGTGGGGGGAGGTCGAGCGGGTTTTTTTGGGGGGTAGTAGAAATCTGTACCAGATCTTACGGTTTTGTAAGCTGCTGGTGATGAATAATTGCAGAGAGCCAGTCGATGTAAGGGTGACTCATTGACCAGAGTAAAACAAACAAAGCAACTGTCGTTAGGTACCGGGGTTCTGCTCTCTGCCTTGTTTCTGCACAGAGCATGCTGGAGGCTCAAAGCGTTCCAGCTGTTGTTTGGCTAGCATTTGTAATCTTCCAGGCACGAGTTTTTGTCTGGCAGTCACTGTTACAAACAAGGGGCTCCCCTGAGATCAGCGGGGAATCTCTCAACCGTGGAGGCATTTAGGCTGGGATCTAGAGAAGGAATTAAATGGCTGCGCGTAAGCACCTTTGTTCTACTCGGCTCTTTCAGAGGGTTTTGGCTCCATCCCCATTTCATGATATCAGGTTTAATAAGAAACCTTGAATGGACCGATGCTGATGATTTGTACTTCCGAGCGTGAACAAAAAGATTAARTGACATCCAGAGTTATTCAGAAAGTCACTGGGAGAATGGAAAGTAGGAACCAGCTGACCTGGTTCCCTTCACAACACTTATCTCCTGGCCTGTGCTGGCTCCCAGCTGGTTTGCAGTGTTAGTGAGCCYGCGGGGATTTTTCTGGTCCCTCGCATCCCCACGCCGCTGGGTTTGCTGGCGCAGCTACTGTTCCTGTTCTATTTCAGTGTTGTCACTGCAMTGGAGAGCTCCTGGAAGCCCTTGTTAGCTACCATCCAAAGCTAGCAAATGCTCTGGAGAGTAGGGAAGGAGTTGGTATCAAATATATTTCTCTACCTAGTTTTGTTTGGGATGAGAGATGGCAACAGATTAAGTGCTCGGCAAAGGAGGAGCGGGGGGCTGGGGGAGTTTGCATGTGACACCGTGGGCCTCCGAGAATGATGTAAGAGGGAATGATTAAAATAGAAGAACTGGACATGAGTCAGATCTTGAAACCCTTCCAGGGAAGTTAAGTTTTGCAGAGCTGTGAGGGACATGGTGAATCTGTCGTGGAAACAGCTGACTCCACCTCCCGCTCTGCTCTCCCTGAAGTGCATCAGCAACGTAGGAGGCGAGCGCGTTTCTAATCTATGGGCCGTGGCGAACTCTCGGACAAGGAGAGGGTGAGGGGTGGGCCAGGGGGAGAAGTATGATAAAAGTACAATGCACTAGGGAGACTGAAATAACAGGAGTCTGCACGTCTCCGGATCTGCTGCCTGTTTTAGAGGTAGGCTGGAGGCCTGGTGCTGAAGCAACTGGTTGCTTAAACCTTCAGTCTTGCCAATGCAGTGGCTGAAAAGAATGGCTTTTTATGGTGTTTTTGTGGATTTTTATGGTGTTCAGTTGAGCAGCTGGCAAAAAAAAAAATAGAGGATAAAAAAAGGCCCCATTGCTGTGAGGGCAGCAGGGCTGTGGTCCGCACGGTGCTGGGGGAAGGAATGAGAGAAGCTGTTGTTGCCTTCTATCTTGGCATGCATAGGCGATATGTCAGTCCCAATTCATCTTTAGAAAGGAGATGTACTGTCGCTGAAGGAGGTAACCCACAGGAAGAGGAGGTATAGCTAGTCATCATTCAGGGAGTGCAAAGCTGAAAGTGATATGCTTTTCTTAAGCTGTGGGAGATGGGTAGCTACAATCAGAAATGTCTTCACTGCAGATTATATTAAAGTTCAAATAGAGTGTAATATTTTCAGTTCTCAAGCCCTGTTAGAGAAAGAGACTTAAAGGGGAACTCTCAGGAAATATATCAAAGAGCTTTGAGCTCCTTTTTTTGTTCATCTTCATTATTGATGGGTGCTTGCATCTCTTCTTTCACATAGAGTATCAATACTGCACAGCTGTGCTATCTTATGCCTGATTTTTGCTTACAATGTGTTTTATTAGTAATATTATTTTAAAAGGGATAGAAAGGAAGGAGCAAAGTTTAGTTCCAAGACATACTTAGTAATTCTTGGGTTTGTCTGAGGTCTATTCACAATTTAACCAAACACAGCTGAGGTTTCCTTATATTTTTCTGAGAACCTGTTGGTGCTGCTGGTCCCGTACCTGGAGCTCAGCTGAACGCTCAGAGCCTCACCGTGTCAGGTACCGTGTAAATGGCTCCTGAAAGAAAAGCCCTGGCCCAAAGGGTCCATCAGTTGGGTTACAAAACACCACAGGGTCAGGCCATCCCCAGGGCTGGAAGGTTTAGGTAACAGAAGCGTGAGCAAGTCGTCAGTACCACAAGCAGGCACTTTGGCTTCCCTGCCTGTCTMGCTGGGCTCATCGTTACTGTCCTTTCTTTGGTCCTCCTGCAGCTCGTGTTCGTGAGTGATACGCAGCTGCGTCCCGCCAGCTCTCGGGCGGCGTGAGGGGGGTTCCTGCCCGCCTGCCCACCTCAGGCAAGGGAGGCAAACGCAGCCTCTGCCAYCCGGCTCTGCGCAGCCTCTGGCAAGTGCCAACGGGTTGCCCAAGTGCTGCTCCGAGGAGATAGCTTGACAGGCGGAGTAAACGGCGTATGTGGCAGGCACAGAGGGGGGGTTTGCACCCAGGCCAGATAGGCTGGCACCTCTGCCTGGGAGAATGGCTGGAGGCTGCCCAGGCGAGGTGGGGAGATGCTGCATTGCTTGGTGACTGCACAGGGGGAGAAAGAGCATACGGGCCCTGGTTTCTCCCCATGGCATGCAACTTCAGACAAGCTGTTTGGCTGTTCTTGGCTCTGTGCAAAACAGGGATAAGACACTCKGCTCTCCTATGAGCTCAGTAGCTGAAACTTAGCATGTAAATGCCAAGGATTACTGCTCAGATGTCAAGGAAGAGCTGCTATAAAGTGGCATGTGGATTTTAAGTATTAGGGATCCGGGCATAGGTGAGTCCAGAAGTCTCCCTTCCCTCTGCCTGTCAGCCACAATGTGGAGGTTGTGAGAGCCAGCAGTGATCTGGCAGCCACYCTAACGTAGCCTCAGTATTTGTTATGAGCATCAGCACGGTGGCAAGCTGCCGAATCTGGCATCCGTTTTCCATGAGCCGACCACAGTCGGGGTCCCCCTTGCCAGCTCTCAGCTTGTAATGCGGCRGCGCCTTCTTGCCAGGCTATTTTTCATGTCTACTGTCTTCTTCCATGTTGACTTATAAAGTTAATGTCTTAACTCCTGCCTCCAGTGAACACCAAGTCTCAATATATTCTTTTTTCTTCATCTGATAAGTTGTTAGAAGTGCATGTGATACCCCTCCACTCCCCACCAATATGGGTAGGCTGTTGCATCATATGAAAAGACATTGCCTTGTGGGAGACACTAGATAGCGACAAGCAGGGCTGCCTTTGGGTTAGGAAGGTTTTGTTTTACAGCTTCCCCCAACCTTTTGATATATGGCTAAGAAAACTTAGTGGTGAACGTAAGTGCATGGGGCTTTTCCAAGTTACACAGTCTCAGCTGTTGTCCATGCAAACAATGGGGGGATGTGTTTTGCCATGTGTCTGGAAAGGCTGGCATAACCGCAAATTACTGAGAAAATAAATTTTGCTCCTCTCTGTAGGGACTAAGACGATAAACAACTCCTCTCTTCTTGCTCCAATCTTTTCTCTGCTTTGGATGCAGCTAAGGTCCTTCCTTGCATTTGGAGTGAACCAAGCAAGAGTCTCCTGCACCACACAAGTTGAGATTTGGGAAACTGGTAACAGCATTTTCAAAGTACCTCTTCTTTAACGAATAATTGCCAAACTSCAGTTGACTTGAGTGGGCTTCCTGGGGGTGCAAAGAGGCAGCCCATATGGCTTTTCTCATAAGAAACATGTCATAGGCATACATCCTAAGAGCTCTCACCTACGGCACTGAGTATCATGGCTTACATGGGCTGCTAATGGTCCAGCCATGTCTCTTTTGTCACTGAGACCTTGTTACCTACCAAAAAAAAAGGAGGAAGAATGGATCTGTACTTCTCTTTAAACAATGAGAAACATTTTAAAGGAATATTGTAATTAAAATTGAAAAATTTCTGAAGAAGGAGGGATAAACTGTAGTTTCCCACTTAGCTAGGTGGTAGTTCAGTGTGTTGGTCCACAAGCCATTTCCTGAGGTTTGAAAGAAATGGGAATTATTTTTTTAACTGATCCTAAATGTTGTTATCCAYATATATCCTCAGAAAATAAATATTTACTCTTCCACATAGCTTCACTGCTGAGGCCTGATTCACCTGAGTACTTGGTGAACTCATCCTCCAACGCATAAAGCATTCCTTCCCAGCTGGTGTCCCAGTTCAGGTTCAGCTGTAGGCCCTGTGCATATAGAGGTGTACTTTCAGATGTGGCCAGCTAAATTTAGTTGAGAAATGCGCAGGCTGAGGACCTATTTGTACAGGTAAATCCACAAGAGGAGCTGCAGGAAGGAGCACAAATGGACAGGACTTGGGTAGCTTGCTCTGTCTTGTGCCAATACCCCAGCACAGCACCAAAAAGTTTGGCGCCTTCTTCAGGAACTGATTGATTTAAAACGAATAATAYGCTTTTAATCATTCTGTTTGCATGAAAAGTCAAATGGAGGTCCTGAAGATTAGTAATCAACAAAACTCCTGCTACTGAGAAGGTTTTAGCCCGTGAATTGGATTTTTCCTGTTAGCCATCTAAGTAAATTCTTTGCTACAATTTTTCTTTATTAACCTAAATTTTTAAAATAGATTTGGTTTGAGCAATCAGTGAATTTTTAATGCTTAAGTTGGACACTGAAACTGGGCAGCTGCTCTCTCCTCCCCTCTGGGCCTGGTTCACCACTCTGAAATGCAGGCACGAGCCCAGAGCAAATGTCACCATCTCTTTTTGGCCCAAGTTGTGTTCCACATGTCTGAAGTTTCCCAAATCTCTGTGGTGAGGCACTTGCATGGTTACTTATCACTCTGGTATCAGCACGTGTTCCTATGTTCATGATTACATCATCCAAATAACCTGGCAAGGTGGACAATATTAGCATGTATTTCATTTTTTAAAGAATGGGCAAAACAAAGTACTGCAAACACACAGAAAAGGGTTTGAAAGGTGCCAACGTCCATAACTTCTACTGAAAGAAAAGAAACAAACCCAAAGATGGTTTGTTTCCAAGAACGTCCCTAAGTGATTTGTCCATCGTCATTCAAAAAGCTCGTGAAGAATTGAATCAAGGTCTCCTAAGCACAAGAGCATCTTTCTTCCTTCAGGGAAATGTTCATTCATAAATCAGATCCAAAGTCCAAAAATTATTTTCATTAAAATTATAAGGAAAAAATAATACAGCTTTCGCTTTTGAGTCTGAAAACATTTTGATCACCAAAGCTGCTTGACTTTCTTAAATAGGAGGCTGCTTGATTTGGAAGTCTTGGCCATAAATAATGAGGAGCGGTGGCAGATTCAGTGCTCTTCAGCGTTAGGCAATTGGGTCYGTGTAATCTGCGCTCTGTTAGAGCCCCACAGACGGGGGAAGATCATACACAAGCGTAAAGGGAACAGAGCAGATGGGCAAGAGGGTGGAGGGGCTGTCAGTTAACTTCRGTGGTGTTTGGCTGAAGGGCCTTCAAAGGACTTTTGCTTGCGTTAGGGTGGAATGGGCTGCCCTGGAGGGCTGTGCTCACACAGCTGGAGGGATAGTTATGTTTAAAAATGCCGTGAAATCTTTATCCAAAGAGGATGTGACACGGAGCTGCGAAGTCTCCCAGGGAGAGAGAGCAAACCTCCCTTTCAGGTGACAGAGGAGCAGAACTGCAGCAGGACCGTCAGTCCCGTACCCAGCTGAGGATGGCATCGCCTTTCTTTGCAGGGATGAAAGCTGTCACAGTCCCGGGTCTAGACTGAACAGAAGGCAAAGGCTCCTGCATAGCTGCATGAATTAAAGCCAGTGAGCAGGCACGCCGGGAGCGCAGGCTTTGCCAGGCTCCCTTTAGGGTGGCTCTCGCCGCTCGAGGAACCAGCGCGGGGTCCGAGCCAGCCTGCTTGCCTTCGGGCCCACCTGCGGAGGGGCTCACGTCTGCTCTCTCCACCAAGAATGCTCTCAGAGGCGTAAGCTGCCAACATAAGCTACACTTGTTTATTTTMTTCTCCTTCTTTTTYTTCTCCAGTGAATGCCTTCTCTCACCCTCAGCCCTGCTTCCCCACCACCACCTTTTTTTTTTTTTTTGTTTAAATTGTTTGACTTGCAAGCTCCATCCCTGGGGAGACTCCTGGGCAGAGATTCACCTGGCCGGAGCCAACTGGCAAATAGAGTCTTTCGCAGACAAGACAGGAGGGCTGGTTGGTTTGAGCAGCTTCACCTTCAGCCAACAGGAAAATAAAATCCTATTTTTGGAGAAGGATTCTGTTGGCGTGAAGACCGGCCAGGATTCCTCGGAGCAGCAGCTGCCAGACTGCCTCCTTTACTCTATGAGGGAAAGTGTTTTAAACTGAATCAGATGTTGTATACATACAACATACCCACCCACGTGTGCACACCTGAAAAGGCCTTGGGGAAGCAAAGGGGACAGTGCATCTCACCGGTCTGTGCTTCCCTGGGGACAGCTGCTTCCAGGGAAGAGACAAGAAGTGGTGGCGTCTGCTCGGACCAGGAGCAGCCCTTTGGCTGACAACAGCAAGAAAGGGCAGGCCACTCTGGTGGTTTTAAGCAGAGGAGGAAAGGAACGKGGGGTGGAGGGGGTTGGAATCCCCTGATGCAGGAGGAGCTGGGTCCAGTGTCTGTCTGGGTCTGGTTGTTCTCCGCAGGAGTCTCCTGGCGTATGRAAGGATGCCCTTTGCAGGGAGTGTGGATGAACAGGAATTAAGGCACTATTGTAGGATCTCAAAAATAGAGATTTAGTTACTGGTTCAACTTCGGATTTCTCAGTGTTACCTGGGATAAATCAGTTTGCATCTCTCTCTGTCTCAGTTCCCTCTCTAATAGTGGTTCCTCAGCTTCACCGAGTGCAGTGAGGACAAGCTGTGCAAGCGCTCTAAAGCTCTGCTTGGGGTGGGGACAGGAGAGCACAGAAGCACCTGGATCTTGCTTGGTGCAAAGCATCTGCTTGWATGCTTTTCCTCCAACTCCTCTTCAAGCTTCATCTTGCTTCTTTCATTGAACTTCTCCTTCAGACAATGTGAAATCCATTCAGCTGGACTTTTTTTCCCCACCTCTTCTCTGTATTTCCCAGCTGTGAGATAGAGCCAAAAGTTTTGTCATACCTGACTTCAGCCACCGCGGAGGAGCACCCCGCTGGCTCTTGGCCAACAGAACTTGTTAATCGAGCATTTTCCTCCCAGCTCTGCTGCCATTTGCCATCCCTTCCTGGTCCTGGTCCTTCTCTGCATGTCCCCTCCCTCCCACGAAGCGGGCAGGAGGCATGGCTCGATATTTTCCACTAGGGTGTTTTCTTTGCTGTCCCAATTCTTGAGCATAATTTTCAGGGACCAGGCTTCCTGGAAAAACAGCTCTACGCTGAAAAACGGTGGATTTTCTGTACCAAAAAAACCTCTGCACTCACTTTGGGAAGGTCAGGAGACTCTGAATGTGCTGGGCTCTTTAATCCCTTTCACAAGTCTCCTGTAATGGGCTGCCAGTTGCGACCTGCCTGCCCGCCAGCACCATAAAATGAGCTTCCTGCCCCATGTATTCTCCCTCCGTTTGGGCTCCTCGGGCTGCTGGAGCACTGCACGGGAGAGGAGAGAGGTAGTGCTCCTTACAGGAATGAAACAAATGGGATAACAAAGTCTGCCTGCAATTGCTAGGCTGCTTGTTTCGGTTGAATAGTGCTAGTTTTGTTCCTGGGGAACATCTCTGTCCTTTAGGCTCAGGCAGGAGGGGAGAGGCACTGAAAAAATAGCTTTTACAGACATGTGAGATCCAATAAATTAGGCCACTGTGGTCACTGGAACTGTTATTGTGGTTTAAACAGCTACTGCTTACCCCATGGAAAGAAAGTGTTTTCTTTTTCATTAGGGGCTTAGAAGATTGATTGTTTCCTGCTGTGCACAGGACTGTTGGGATAGCTTTCACAACCTGGTTTGCGTCTTTGGAGWCTGTATGGATGCTGAAATATCCTCCTTCATGCCACAGCCACCAGCCTAGGTCTCGTTTAATGTGCAAAAGACTGTTAATACTTGTGTTGCCAAGCTCAAATCTTGGGCTAGGATGCCTGGGGTTAGTTGAATTGAAGCTGCTCTTTCCATTTGCCTCCTCCTCTGCGTTTGTTTTACAGATTGGGCCAAAAAGTACCAGGGGACCACCCATCACCCCAGAGATCTGTAAGCCTAGGCTGGGAGGGGTGCTCATGCCAGGAGAGCAGATGGCGTGTTAAGGATGATCAGGTGTTGGCAAGGACGGGGCTTCGCTGCTGAGAGTTGTCTTGGGCCTGGCTGTTGTAGCAATGATGCCAGCCCACGCTGTTCCGGGCTTTCTTCTCTGTTTCCTGCCCTTTTGACCCTTTTCCAGCCCATCCTGAGGATGGGCAGAAGCCCTAGCTCTGCGGGGTGACACATTGTGCTGTGAACGGGTTTTATTGTCGAATATCTGACTTACTGGGGAGCTTGGCCAAKTGACCTCAGGTACTCAGCTCTCCGCCTTCAAAACAGGAATGATCTGCTTTTTTAAATACTTGGAGATCTACTGTTGGAAAGCCTGTGTAAAAGCCAGATTTTTATTAACTCTATTACCAAGTGCCTCAAATCTCCTATGTCTTCAAGCAGCGAGGTTAGTACGAGAAACTGAGGCATAAAAAGAGATTAGTGGGAAACATATAAATTTAAATAGTTCCTTATCTGGACGCTTTTATTCTGGCAGAGGAATGCAATGTWTATATCGCGTTGGAAGAGATTTAAACCAAATTTAGAAAACACTCTTAGTCTGGAGCAAGCATTCCTCTAGATGCTATTATACTGCTGTAGTTTTATTGATTTAATTGTACTATTCAAAGTAGTAAAACCTTCCCACATTGGCAAGACCGTAGCAGCCCCAGGGCCAGGCTGCTCAGTGGCATCCATGGGTCGCTCTGTGCCCACCTCTGCCCTCTGAGAAAGGAAAGATACATCTGGGGGAGTGCTGAAGGCTGTGACTGAAATCTGCAGCAGCGTAAGTACAGTATCAGTCTATGCACACTCATATTTTCCTTGGCAAGTTGTATGACTGTAAACAGCAAAATATTCCAAGGCAGTCTTTTTTTTTTTTTTGTCTTGCCTGAGCAATGAGTTTTCCCTACACATCTCTGTTCTGGTCTTATTGGTTCAGCATGTAGCGGAGTTATTTTTTTCCCCTTTTTTTCATTAAAGAAAGTTGTAGCCCCCCCACCTTCTTGTTATATTTGACGTCTTTGTCTCTAGATGGCAGAAGGCTGTTTCCAGCRGTTGCTTACCACAGCTTCTTGGTGTGTGCACAGGCTCGAGGGATGTAGTGCCCAGCTGGAAAAAGGCAGATAACTTTCCCGTTCGCAGTGATGCCCCTAAAATAGAAGTATTGAATCCAAGCAAGCAAGTGATAGCTTGTGTCCMTTCAGGAGTGCGTACTGAATACTCTAGGGAATTGTTACAGAAGAGGTGAAATGCTGGCTCTGAAGTCAGTGGCAAAATTTTGGTTGTCTTAAACAGGTCTCCCATGTCTCACCTTAGGTTTGACCAAGTATCTTTTTACCTAGTTGTGTTGACCAGGAGTTGTGTTGACCWGAAACCCTCGAAGGTGAAGGGAGGTCTTGGGTGACATCTTTGACTGCAGAGCTTCCCAGTATAGTTTTCCTGTTCTGTCTGCTGTGATCATCTCAATTTTCAGTGTTGCTGAGGGGTTTCCAGATAGCGTGTTGCTGTTGGCTGTCACATTTTGCTTCCCTCAGGTTTGCTTTTCCAAGGTAACCAGTGTTTGTAGTATACAGGGGAGCAGGCAGGAAGAGAGAGCATCATCCTTCTGGCTCAGCAAGGACCATCCCCTCCCTGTCTGCTCCATCCCTGTCTCTTAAGCTGTTAGCTAGCCCAGAGCATGGTTGTGTTGTCTTTTGTATCTCACAGTCTGGTGGAGCCAGAGAAAGGTGTAAGGCAGTTTTACTGTGACTCCTAGTCTGAGTCAAAAGTAACGCACCCACTAGCAGTTGCAGCTTGTTGGTGTGTCTCTGGAGCACATCTTCTGGTGTAGCCTCATCTAAGCAATGCTGCTTACTCTTCAAGACTGATCCACCATAAACAGAAGAGGGAGCAGGGGTGGTTGGAGCTTTGTTTTGCAAGTTCCCGCTCTGAACTGAAGCACAAAGGTAGATGCTCTGGCTAGGAAGCCTTTTATATGCAAATATATTCCTTAGTTTTCTGACCTGATGCCCACAGTCAGAATAGTGTGGAGAATAAAGCAGGATTTTAGCCCTGGCTGAATTAACCAAGTCCAGGAGTCAGAGCCTGCGGTTAGGCTCTGCATATGCCCTGTCCACGGGGAGCTCCTCTAGCAGATGACGATTTCCCTTTTGGCTCAGAGTCGAAGGAGGTGGATGCTGTGTTATACTTTATCTCGCTCCATCTTAAGGGACAYGCAAGAAAAAGAAGTGGAGAGTCACAGCACTCTCTTACCTCGGTGTCACAGCCTCCCAAAGCACCCTCCACTGCAGCTGAGGTTCAGAGCAGCCCTGAAGCTGCTAATGTTTGAGCTGGTCTCTGATAGCTCTTGGCAGCCTCCTCCCTGCCGGTCCTTTGCTGAATGAAGTTCAAGCTCAGGGGACAACTAAGTCCAATSCATCTTAAACTCAACTGCTTCCTTGTTGAAAATGTAGGTGTAGTGACTGGGAGGGTTTACTCACCACAGAGGTTATGTACCCCTGTGCTGAGCTCTTTCTGAGGGAGACAGAGCACGACAGGACAGGGAAGAGCAAGCTGCTGGATGATTTGTTTATAATAGGGAACTGGGGGCTTAGGGGAGCACAGGGTCTGTCTAAGAGTGCGAGAGAGAACGTGTCGTACCACCATGTTCTGGCCCTGGCTCAGTACCTCCACTCCCTTCTCTRCTATAATTGTTTGAAGTCTTCCAGATTTGTATCGGATATAACGAGATGATGAAGTCTTCTTTTGTGGTGACTTTTTCATGTAGTAAACATGGTCTTTCACAGCTCTGGGGTGTGGACCATAATGAGCTTGGAACCGTTTGTTCCTCTGGCAAGCTGAAAGGGTYATGAATGCATTGGAGTGAATTCACTAGGCATCTTTGATCAGCTCCATTAAGCATCTGCATGGGCTCCAACAGGCATTACGCTATTCAGCTATCCTATGAGAAGGGGGTACTGTTAAAATGATTGTGTTAGTAGACAGGATGAAATAATTCAGATTGACAATCCATTTTTGAGGATAGTCATTGCAGTGAAGTTTATGAATTCTTCCAGAATGTAAGGGGTTTGGGATTGACTTTTAAGGAGGTATTGACTTTTAAGGAAATATCCTATCAGTAGGATATTTCTTCCTGAAAGAGGATAGAAAGCACTGTATCTTTAAATAGAGAGTTTGATCTTCCAAATGTGGGATTATCATTTCATGTGTAAACTATACGACATAATCTTCAGGGCTGCATGTTCCTTGTTGGACATACTGGAGTACTTGGGTGAACCAAAAGGAGGACAGAAGTACTGATTTTCACCCCTCCTCTCTGCTATGCACACTCACGTTGTCTTTCTACACGGCGCTGCGAAAGCCTTGCCTGCCACATGAAGCATGCCCAGGGCTGACAACTGGTGCTAAGAAAAGGCACGGCTGATTGAGGGCTGGACGTAGCCTGCAAGGCAAGGTGTGAACACGTCASGTCCAGAAGCCTCAGCAATGGGTGCTTTTCATAGCATGGCCAAGGAAAAAGCCTTCCTGTTTCCTCACTGATTCTTCCTCTCAAGGTTCCCATTAGTTAAGGTGAAGCTCATGSCTGAGCCTCGTAAATGGTACTTCTGGTTACCCTCCATTGGGCCCAGGGGAGAGCAGTGAATCAGAGCTCTTGGCCTCGCAGAGCTTCTCGCTGAGCGGATGTGCTGGTGGAGCAGGAATGGTTTGGATGAGGACAAGCAGGCTGGGTGACCCGCACTTCCTTGTGACCTGCTGTCTACCAAAGTGCTGCACTGAGCGCAGGGGGAGCGGTTTTTAAGCTGACTGTCTTTACAYAAGGGTGCATCAATAGCTAATACTTGTGTTTGCCTCCTCTCCTCAGGGTTTTCCTGGTGATTTTGGGGAACGAGGACCCCCAGGCATCGATGGGAACCCGGTAAGTTGATAGCTTTTTCCCTTCTTCTCTCTCTACTGCAGTAACACCACACTGTACTGCATCATGCTAGTTAGAGCTGAAAGAAGCTTTTCAGTTTGGTGGTAGCTGCTAGCATTTTGTTGTTGTCCCTCCTGAAAAACAAACGTACGCCCCTGCCCTGCTCAAGCATGCTGCGAATTCCCATCTTCGATTCAACATCCTGTAACTGCCAGGTCATCGTGTTGCCATTTGCTTTCTGTCTTCATCTATTGCCTTTCTTGCACCTTGGTCTTGATAGATGCTTTCTCATCCTGAGGATATGAGTAGGAGAAAAATCAAGAGCGAAAAGGTAGGGATGTTGCTCCTGATGAGCAGGCAGTGGTTGGAGCGTGTTGTCCATGCCACAGGGCCTGATGCAAAGCCTGTGACAGCCTCAGGAATCACCTTGTTGACTAGTGTGCTCTGGATGAAGCTTTGTATGAACATAGCAGGGAGACRTAGGCCCACAGACAGAGGGACGTACCATCATAAGGCACCGCAGATGGCTACTTGAGTGCRCATGGACCCCCAGAGGAGTAGGCCATGTACTCAATTGTGCAGAGGGCTGAGGCACAGAGAGAAAGAGGCATGTTCCTCTCCTTTTCATCACATTTCATTTTCTGATGCAGGTTAGCAGGCTGGTACCACTTGGTTTGCATCTCACTAGCCCGTAGAAGTTAGCTTCTAAAGTACTCCAAGCTCAGTACCTTTCCTCATCTGAAGTGAGTGTTAATACGGGTGCAAGAAGTGCCAGATTCCCCAGTCCAGTGTCTGGGAGCACTGAGGGACAGACACCATAGCCCAGGCTTCTGCTGCCCTGCCCCATCCCTCAGCCGGCCCCGGCGCTGCAATGGAAGAAGTCTTCAGGCTTCTAAGTTCTTGGCCTCTCTCTGGTCTTCATCTGATCCCTGCTGGCTTTCTAAGAATGGGATGTGTCTCCTGGGAATTGGGTCAGGATGGTCCCAGAGACCATTTAAGCGGCTGGATGCTGGTAAGGTTTATTTTGCTCTGCTCTTGTAGCACTTAAGACCAAATGGTTGGGTATGTGCTGCATTTTCCGCTGCTCACAAACATGCCCTTGTGGATTATGAAAGTTCTCAGATGTATTAATTATTCTAAATTATTTTCTGAATGACTTTGTCGGTTCTCCCTCAATTAGCATGTGAGCTGATTCATCTTTGAAATTCCTGCTCTCTTGGTTATTCACACATAATCACAGTGCTGCTCTTGGTGTTTGATGAAATGATTTGTGTGAAATAACCCACTCCACATGTGTCTTCAAGTTCTCATCCATCATACATGCAGCATAAAAGTTATTTTCACAAGCGACTCTAACCAGCAAGCCAATCTCAGCTACACTCCAGCCTTTGTGGGAATTCAGCACAAGAGTCATAAATGCAGTGAACTGAAAGAATTAGATTCCCAAGGAATACTTCTGCAGGACTTTTCCCATCCTTCAGTCAACTTAAGCCATGGGTCAGAGTGGAATCAGTAGTACCAAAGTAGAACACTTTCTAGATTGTATTTCCAGCCAGCCCACCAGGAAGAGCACGAATCCTGGAGGTCAGAAAGACTTTTTTTTCCAAATAACTTGTTTTGTTTTCTTTTAAACTTGCAAGTTGTCTAAGCCCCATTCAGAAGATGTGCTCAATGTTAGCTGAATGCCAGTTCCCAGAGCATCGGAGAGAAGCAAACGTCCCTTCYGTTAATTCATCCAGAAGGATTGCTCTTCTTTCATCTTATCAACGGCTTTTAAATATTAATGTGCCTTGGAGATTGTAGAATGAAAACAGACTGTTTCGGCTGACTTAAAGGGAGGTTCACAGGGTCACCAGTGGAGTCACAGACGCAGAAAAATGCCAGAAAGTCTGTTTGTGGAACACACAAATATGCCGAGTTTGCTAGGTGGAGTATGCAGCTAAATTGTAGGCAGGCGGGCAGGCTGCCACGGGTCCTGAACTGCCCCATCCTCTGTTTGATCCGCTGAGCACTTACGCTGCTGCCGCCTCTGCCGTCGCATGGGATGGCTGAAGCTGACAGTCTCTGATCTTCTTTCCTTCCCCTCCAGACAGAGCAGAGATTCTTCCAACCGCAGGGGCGTTTTTCCCTCCTACCAACTTAGTGAGAACTGTCRAGCCATCACATTCCAGATCCCTGTTCCCGGAGCGCTTTAGCCACTCCAATTAGTCTCTTAATCACAGGAATTAGACATGGGAAAGGGCTGTTGATTCATCTCCTTGTCTCTTGTCCCAGTGCCCGGTTCATGCACTGAAAAAAGAATTTTTCCTCGCAGGTCAGGGACCAGCCTGTCATTACTGATAGCCAGGAAAGAGCACCTGTAAATCCTCCATTTCCCAGGCCCGGGAATGGCTCAAATTAACAAATAGTCCCATCCAACTCTCCCAGGGGAATCCACCCCCTCCTCTTCCAAGAGGAAATCCTCTTGCGTGAGACGTGAGGCCAYGCATTTCCACACTTACCCTTTCTCTTGAGGAATACCCACGTGACGTAGCTCAGAGATCTAGGCAGTGCCTTCTGCAACTGGTGRGACCCAGGGCCAACCATCCACCCAGTCTTCATCCCAGCCACCCTCAGAGCCTGCAGAGCTTACTGGGAAACCCAGGCCACCGTGCAGCTCCTGTKCTCAGCATTCCTGGGGATATTCCCTCTTCTTGCTGAGGCTAGTAATGCCAGGCCTCGAGTAAAAGCTTGAAGCCAACCTTATTACAGTAGCTCTGAGGAYGCAGAAATCCCACCCGTGAGGAACAATTGCTCCACAGATGTCCCAAGTATGCAGGAAAGGAACCGGCCATAAAAAAGCAGTTTTAGGCTGGTTGAGATTATGAAACGTTTTTTGTGTGTGCTTGCCCAATAGTCCTTTATTCCACTTCCCATAAAATAAACACACGTAACCCTTTACCCAAGGAGGCTGAGCACGTTTAGTCACGTTGCGTCCCCTTCTCTTTCATTCTTTCACTAGGCAAATCTTTCCATAAAAGGGGAGCTTTATTGCACTGAAGGGGACTCCACCAGATGTGCACCATAAACTGAGCTGGTCTGTCAAAGAAAGTAGCCGGCGTGATCCGGCGCAGGGGTAGGATTGTCTGAGCCAAAGGGGAGTTTAGTATTTCCAATGCACTTGTTTTGAGAGGCCCTGTTGGAGACGGAGGTGTGTGAGAGCAGGTCCTTGCCCTGCCAAGCAACCCACTATCGRTGCAGCAAGGGGAGTGGGTGTTCCGCCAAGGGAGACACGGGGACCGGCTGAGCATCGCACAGGGATTGCTGAAGTACTTAGGGCCMGAGATAGGTGATTTGTGTGGGTTTGACACAGCTTCTCTCCTGCACCTCACCTGGAAATGCCATCAGGCACCTGCCGGCACTCCTGGCACCTGCATGTCTTTGGAAAGCTGGCACGGAGGGAGTTTGTGGTCAACCTGAGAATTCAAACCAGCTCCACAAACCCAGATAGCAGTCAGTCCCTCGAAATGGTGTGCTCTGAGGTGCTCTTGAAAAGCCTCTAAGAGGAGCTGGTGCTTTCCAAAATGCTCTGCTTGGGAGCGGTCTGTAAGAGATGGCAAATGGGCAGAGAGCCCAAGACGGAATGCCTGCAGTCCATCTCCGGCTCTCTGCGKTGTGATTAAAAGTGACTTGTCCTCCAGGCAAGTGCTGGATTCCCTGCAGAGAGGTCCCTGGTCCAGGGACAGAGGTGCTGAGCCACCTCCCTGCAGACAAGCTGCAACCCAAAGGCTAGGGGCTTTTTCTGAAAATTAACCAAATGGCTAGTTGATGTTCTGGGTGGGCGCCCAGATGGATAAGGCAGAGCGCAGGGAGCGCCGCTGGTTCCCCACCTTAAACCAGCTCTTAGATATAGGAGGAGCAGCCTCAGAGCACCCTATGTGCCAAACACACTCCCAGGGCCCATCRGCCTGCACCAGAGCTGGCATACCCTCTCCCCAAATTACCCAGTTTRATTTACAGCCAAGTCCTCCTTTTCTCATGAGTTTTATTGTTTCTTAACCACTCCCAAAAAACTCACCTTTCCCAATGCTAAGCAGCAGCTTTCCTCTCCTTCCCCCCTTAGCTTTGCTCCCCCGTGCCCCCTCCCTGCCCCGGTCCCTCTCCCTGCCCATGCCTTCATCTCACCTGGGGCAGGCTCCCACCCGCCCCCCTGCCTGCGCAGTGAAATGCTGCTTTTATCCAGCCTGCTCCTGGGAGGGGAAGGCAGCCCTGCAAAAAACTGCGGAACAACAATCAGCCCTGTGTCCGGAGAGGCTGTGCTCGCAAGCGCACTCGCTAAGATGGAAGCTCTCGATCGCTTTGGCTGGGGAAGGGGCTGGGGGGGGGGACGGAAGGGGGAGGGACGGTCTTTYCCCTTCCCTCAAGCTCTTGAAACACTGAGCTGCCTTTCAGCCTCTGTTTGTCTACAAAGTGTCCGTAACCTTGTCGGTTTGTCTTTCCTTTTAGGGAGAATTGGGAGCCCCAGGTCCTCCTGGAGTCCTTGGACTCATTGTAAGTACAAAAACAAATGGAGATCTAGTTCTCGGGGCTTTAACCCTTTCAGCCAGCATAACTGCGCACAGATTTTCTTCTTCCCGCGGCAGGGCTGTGGACAGGACGACTGTTCGTGTGGAGGAGGCGTGATGTCTGGGGAGAGAGGAGGTTGCCTGGTAGACTAGGTGGTGGAGGAGGGCAAACCCTTTCTAAGCAACAGGGAACAGATTAAGGGTTTGCWGTTAGTGCCCTTATTCCTAGATAACTCGCCCGTTTGATAACATTTACCAGCGTATTTCTTCAAAGATGCAATATTCATTCCACACCAGGATCTGTCGTATTTTAAAAAGCAAGCACCTGTAAGCAGTAACCTAAGGACACACAGCTCTTGCTCACTGGCAAGACCGTGGGCAGGAACCGTCTGTCCTCTGGGTATACAGGAATTTTAAGTGCACTCTCACCCTCCCATCACTAATCCAGGTAATTATGTACACGGACAAATTCCACCCTTCATTACACTCTTCCCCGGCAGGAGATAAATGGCTGTAAGGATGGGTGGCAACTCATCGTCTGGCAGCTGTGCTGGGGGTTAGTGAATGCCCAGCTGAACATATTATGGTTTATTTTTAGGTCTCAGTACCTGTTTTAAGTTATTTCCTTCCATGCACGAAAAGTGGTAGGCCCTGTTAGTACTACAGCATTCTTTCAAAATTATTCCCCCTCAGCTATGATAATCCGTGAAAACTTGACTTGCAATGAATGGTTAAAAACCTTCCCCTTTTGCCTTTCAATAGTTTAAATTATAGGAGTGTGTATGTCAGCTGAGATCAAGGCCTCGATTGCCCTAGACATTGCACAAACATAGAGCACCAAACCCAGAAATCTTAGACTCCACGGGGGAAAAGCAGAGAATATGGTGGAACAAGTGTACCCGTCTTGCAGGTGGRGGATTGGGGCAAAGGTGGATTAAGGCTTCGGAAAGGTTTTCGTGGAGCCAGGAGTTAGGTCTGTGTTTCCCTTGTTAGTGGAGATGAAAGCAGCTACTTTAGCCATAGCAGCAGAAAGGATGTGCTCCTGGCAAAAAGCTGTAAGAGGAAGATTGCTGCTTAAAATAATACGATTGAAGGTATTGTTCAAATTGGATCATATTTCTCCTAGCTTTTGGAAAGATTTATCTTAAGCTGGTTGCTATTATCTCACAGATATTTGTCTGTTGGAAGGTGAAAGGTCAGACACGGTAAATGTGACTCCAGAGATGATGGAATCAGGAGGCTGCCTGTCCTCCTCTCCTCGCTGGCCCTGCCAGTGCCATGCTGTTACGTGCTTGGGATAGATCGCAGGGGCCAGGAAGGACAGGTTTTGCCTGGAGATGATCTGCAATGAGGACGGGCAGTGTGTGGTTTCTAACCTGCCTTTGTGATCATGATGTTTTTGTCCCACGTTGGCTGCAAACCCAAACGGCACCAAATTCTATGTGAGGCACAACTAAATTGCTTTATCCYTGACTGGCCCCAAGATCTGACATTGTATGTCCTGGACCAGGATTTAGCTCCATCACCAGGTATCTGGAGTCTGCCACCTTCTCTGTCTTGATCCATTGTTATGTTGGTTTCTACTGACACCCCAAGTTYTAATGTTTTTGCTGGAAAAGGGCAAAACCAGCAGTTCTCCTTTTGCTGCTAAGCCTGGTCTGTCTTAAACTTTTTAAATTTCTTCTCCTTTCCCATCSAGACGAAGAAATCATCATTCCTGTTGTGAGCTTCTTCCTAGCTTTACTTTTAAGGCAGAAAGTCAGTCCTTTGCAATGCTGTGTTTTCAGGAGTCACTTGCTGCAGAGGTTGCAATCAGCTGCTGTCTTTCCCAGTTAGGCTGTTGGTACCGCTCTGAGCAGATAAAAATTTCAAACTGAGATTCAGGTCAAACTGAGTCAGATTTTGTGTCCTGGGGTAATATGCAACTCCTGAATTCAGGATGCTGAAGCATCTCTAGTGAGATTGATCTAAGCGTGACCTCCTCCATCCTGCTGGGGAGAAGGGGGCAGATCCATCCTGCCTTCTCCTCTCCGCAGGACAGCACCAGCCTCATTCCCTGGGGTCTGCAGCACGGGGCTCACGCTGCAGGGCACGGAGAAGGCGGCTGGGTGTTTGCTCCGGGCTGGCCCCCGTTCAGTCGCTTCCTTCCTTCCCAGCTACAGCCACCCCCGAGGGACCGGCCAGGTTCCCGGCTGCCTCCACGCACCCCCCAGGTGTTTGGGTTCGCTGTTTAAGAGAGGCTGAAGAGCAGAATTAGATGTAACTAAAGCCTCTTGCTCTCCTAATTAACTGTGTGGGCAAAGCTTTAAGTAAACGTGTTTCTACAAGCAGCCTTTATGCTGGGAGCTATGAAAAGGGCATGTGTTCAGGCGGCTGCAGCCCAGCGCTCCCAGCGTGGCTGCGGGCCCGTGACTGCCGACCAGAGAAGCGCTCCTTCAGCAGAGCCTTCCCTGTTTATTTACACATCGCAGGCAAGGCTGRTGCACCGCATCACTGACTCCCTTCATGGGCAGAAAGTAGTCAAAGCCTGTTTAAAYGACGGCCACTGAAGGCTTTCTTTTATACGTGCACACGCAGGTACACACAGCAGCCGTGAACCCCAGCGTCCTCCTGTGCTGCAGTTTCCCGTACAGGTCCCAATACATGATGCCGTGCTGACTTCTCGCTGCAGCAGAATGGCCACACTGATGAGACACCTCTGTCCTTACCTCCTCTTTCTCCTCTTTCCTCCCCATATCACTTTTAGATATCAGAGCTCAATAGCAAGCCAAATTTCTTGACTATTGCCTTTTTTGCTCTTTGGGTCTGTGTTCTTTTTAACACACCCTCAGACTCCCTCCAGAGAACTCAGGAATACTGTGGTAGATTCTTTCTGAGAATATGAGTAACTTCACCGAGGATAAATACACTCCAGGATTGTCTGAAACCAGCTCAATATTTTAATGTTTCAAATAGTGGAAGAGGGAAATCAATCCATTCAAAAGTCAGGAGGAACATACAAAACCAAATTCTCAGATCCACAGTTGCAGACTTCACAGTGGTTTCTTAATTGATTTTCCATTATTTTGCCATTAATTTACTAGCCTGAATTCCTTATCTAATTTTAAAGTGAATCCAGGAACCCAGGCTCCTGGTTTTGGAGTCTGACCAGACTCCCCGACACCCACATCYCCTGTGGCGCAGAAGCAGGATGCTCGTGCGTTATCCAGGCATCCAGCACGCTCTGCCCCATTGCCGCGGCCGTGCGCAGGGGCAGCAGCACGGCGGGGCCGGGTGAGCTGATTGTGGGGGACAGCTCCTATCTCCAGTGGTTAGTGTCGAGCTGCTTTGGGGTCTCTTCTTTATGGTGAGAGCAGGATGCGAATAGGAGCTGCCCRTCTTCCCTCACGTGCCTGCGAGGCAGATGCCCTGTGCTTCTTTTGCTTAGAGGCTGTCTACACTTTAAAAGTCTCTTGACTCGTGCCAGGATGCTGCTTCTGCTGAAGCCGGTGGTGCAGTTCCTATAAATTGAGGGATACTGAGGGACCAGATAGGAGGGGAATTTCACACCACATACAGCTATCTGTTGGTTTTGCACCTAATGACTTTAGTAATTTTCTTTCTCTTACTAGGGCGACATGGGCTCTGTTGGACCAATAGGCTATCCAGGACCAAAAGGCTTAAAGGTGAGAGAATAACTGAGCTGTGTGAGCTCTTGTTCTTCCATGACAGGGCTGAAGATTATTCTATTCCTCCGTTGGGTGATGGTGATGGTCCTGAGAGAAAGGCTGGGCGGTACTAACGCTTGTCCATTGACCCAGGCACAGGACTGTTGAACACAACATCCCACTGGCGGTCTGCAGTAGGTGTAAGTCACTGGAGAATCCCAGGGGCATTTTCCCTGTGCACCTCCAGCCCACAAAGGGTRTTTAAGGAACGTGTGATGGAGCACGCTTTGGGAGCAGCCTGGCATTTGAACTTGGGGCTGCACCAGGCCAATGCTGTGGGTCTGAGCCACCAGCCCCATCAGGGACATCAATGTCATAGACCTGAGCAAGTCTTCGCAGTGGCTCAGTCTCACTCTGGACTTTCTTTTGTTTCAGGGGCTGATGGGAAACCCTGGAGAACATGGACTGAAAGGTGATAAGGTGATCTGAATACTCCCTTATTGCACTGTGTTATGATTTTGCATGTGAAAACCCCTTTCTAGCTTCTCTTTCTTATTCAGCACCATGGCACTGGTTCTACTCTGGCTGTCTCTTTGCTCCCATCCTCCCTCCTTTCTTGACACTCCAGTTTTGATTTTTCTTTCTTTTATGGTATCTGCCCCATCCCCGTTTCCATAGAGCTCTAGTGTAGATCAATTATGCTCAGATCTTCTTTGGAGCTTCTGTTTCCCACTGATGATGACGGTAACTGTAAGATTAACTGGTGTTTCACTGGGCTTTTATGTTTCTGTATTGGTTACATGATGGGATGGGGAGGAGGATGAAGACTTAACAACACTGACAGTGGGTTTGTATTAATGCATTTGGGGGAAACACATGATGTGACAAAGCAGCACAGCTCACTGGATCAAGCGAACCAGCTGGATCCCCAGGAAAAACTGCTCTGTGTTAGGTACCTCTGCTCCTGTTCGGAGAGGCTCACCTCGGTTCAGCTTCCTGCCRAGAGGAAATTGCCTTATGCCAAACTGATATAAATCACTTTAGAAAAAGAAAAAAGGAGAGGGGCATTGATTGCACTGATTTAGTGCTGCTGGCACAAAAACACGCAGCTTGAGCTAAATCAGCATGAAGCTGTGTGTGTAAATGTCTCATTGTCATGAGAACCATCCTCCTACAGATATTCAACTGTAGGATTTATTTAGTCTGAAAGAGTGGGAGGTGCAACCATTTATTGTTGGCTCTGATTGCTCAGGAGGGCAATGGAAAATGACCGTTAAGTGTATTCTCCTCCTCCTGTCTGATGTTTTATTCTCTTGTTAGATGTTTGCTTTTAAAGAATGATTTAGCAGCCCAAATCTGCACATGGGGGAAGTAGTGTCAAGCCAGTTGAATCCACTCTCCTTATATTATAGCAGCTCTTTGCCAGGGCTCCTGTGTCTGCAGTTTCCATTTCTCTCCTGTACTGCCTTTTCACTTTTGTAGAGAGGAAGGACAGGGCAAAAGAAGGACTTTTTCTTTAGGACAAGCTTAAGAAATTGTAGCTGGTTTCTTGACTCAACACCAGTTCCCAGAGCCCACAGACTCTTCTGTCTGCTCCTTGGAAGAAATGGTTGAATATCTTAAGAATCACAAACATTTAAATCATTGTTTAGCAAAATTAACCTTCCTGGACATTATAGTCTCCATCACTTTACACAGAGTGCTCTGTTTATCCCCAGTATTTCTCCAGCCGCTGCTATCACAGTAACCAAATGGCTTGCAGCTCTCCCGAGAGTTATTCTTACAATACTCCCCAGTGCAGAATTATCCATCCTCCCCCAATAACCCCATGCTCAGTCTTGCAGCCTTTCTCCTGAGGTGCAGGAAACCTTTTCTCTCCCTCCCTAGCTGCCTCTCCCGCTGCATTTTCCTGGGAAAAACAGACTTCCATCCTGGCTTTCATTGCAGCCCTTTCCTAATCCAAGACTGACAAACCATCCTCTGTCCTTAATGAGTTGACTTTAGTTCAAATATCCTGGGTGCTATCAAACATTCAGATCAGACCAACGATGATTTCAGAGTCAGAGCTTCCAAACAGCTTATACGTATCCTTTCCAGCAGTCCAACAGCCAAAGGGCTGGGAAATAGAAGGTAAAGGAAAATCAGACCTACTTAGGCATTGATGGCCACAATTCTCATCTGCTCAGGTGAAGGCACGCAGCTCTGACACTGCGGTTTTTAGCCAAAGCATCCGAGTTTGCTGCACCTGTTTATATGAGTATAGACAAAGTTCATCAGCTCTCTTTACATGTGGGGGAGGATTTGGCCTGAAATAGCTTTGTGGTTTTTTTCAGTTATTTGGTTTTCTGATTTGTTGGTCTTGCTGTTCAGGTAGYTGGCCCAGTTTATAATACATCCCTTCTCCCACTGATCAACATCCCACTGATGTTGCATTCATTTTCTCCCATGTTCCCTTAGTGAATGGCACCTTTAAGCCTTTTTATTTTCTCTCACTCTGATTTGGGCATCATGAGAAAAACCACTCATCCCTTCTTACAGCTTGTTTATGTTTGTCTTTTCATTGTTTATGCTCTGGTACCACTAAGAAATTTAAGTGATATCTGGTCTTACTGCTTTTGCTCAGTTTGTAGCAAGGGGAAAACTCTACCTTCAAAGAGCTCGTGGTCTAAATGCACATGTGGTAGAAGGAAGGGACATTTATGCCCTTCATGTTATATGAGGACTTCTGAGTCGCAGAAGTGACCGAGGAGGAGGTTGCTAGAGGTGGGAAGTACACCCTGGCCTCTTGGACCCTCTCTTTGCCTTCATCATCTCTCMTCTTGCCACTTGCCTCGTTTCAATTAAAATGTTTTGTATTTCAGCCTTTATTAAGAAGCTGCATCACAAATCTTTCTTTGTCCCCCTTGGTTTTGCCACATGCTTTTTAATTGAAGCTGATCTTAGAAATACCTGACTTAAGGAAATCCCACACATAGGAAAGTGAAGGCGGGATCTCTGTGTTCACTTAGTGCCCAGTTGGGCTTGGGTCACAGGGAGGACCCTGCCTAGAGCAGAGGGATTGACTTGTGTTGGAGGCTCCCTTGTGTAATCTCTCACCAGTCGTGTCAGTGTTAGTTTCTGCTGCTATTGCTATTTTTAGGCTGTGACATCTTTTTAAAGGCTTTCTCTGGTTGCTTACTGCTCTTTTTCTGTCCATTAGATTTTGACTTCATTATAACCCTCCATCGTTTTCTTCAGACAAGACTGTCGTACTGCTATGACCAGAAACATAAGCAACCTCCCTGAATCTTGTATTTATTCTCCATGTCTGTTGGTCTGAAAGTTTGCCTCTTGCCATTCTTGAAACGTTTCCAGACCGCAGTTGTATGCAATCTGCCTCTGCAGAGATCCTTATTCATAGCTTGGTCACCTCCCAAGTAACAGAGTTCCCCTCTCTGCTGGATGTTGAAGATGCAATTACAAGGGTGMACTTAGCTAACCAGTTGGGGATGACAGTCCAGCCACCGTGCAGCAACCTTTTCCCTGCACATTGGTGTGGCTCAAGCACACCCATCCCATTGTACCACTCTRTCAGCATATGAGGTCCCTGAGTTCCCTTTGAAGAGCAAATTATTTCAGACTTCTAAGCTGGTGCTGCTTCCCTGCAGTGCGTTCACCAGGAATGCTGCAGGAGAGGAAGGGCTGGCACCATACCCTGCAGAGCCGATGCGCAGCCCCTGCAGCAGAAAGCTGTGTTAGAGTCCAGGAGTCCCGTTTACACCCCAGCTTGTGACCAGGGTTCAGAAATCAGTTGAAGACGCGTGATTTTCCATGGGGGTTGAGCTGCCATCTGCCAACTGTCCAAGCATCTTTCCTGAGACTGTAAGTGGGCACCTCAAATGACTAGTCCATCTCTGAAGGACCTGAGCCATATGCTAAGTGTGTTGAACATGCGAGATGAATGAATCCAGGTACTAGCAAGCACAGACGATGCCCAGGCTCAGCCAACAGTAGCTGTCAACCTTACTAAATATGYCCATTCCAGCAGCAAATCAACACCTTACACCAGAGTCCCAGCCTACCAAAGGCTGAATCTTGTATGAAGATGTCAGGTGGATTCTCTGGAAAGCAGTTACTAAAAATTTAGAAACAGAGGCTTCTCCCAAAGGGATGTGAGGGATTATTGCAGGAGAAGTGCAGTAGTCTCCCGTTACGTGACCAGAGGGGAGGGGGATAAATGTACTGGCTCTCCCCTCTTCTCCTCCACCGTGGTTTTCAGTAAGCTGGTAAACATAGAGTTAAACTTCATATTTAAAAGAAAAAAAAAGGAAAAAAAAAGAAAAGCCCTAGACATTTGGCAGCATCTGAAATGCTGGGTCAGCAGGGGCCGAGAGCGGCAAACCTCACTGCTCCATACTGACAGTAATCAGTAACCTTTCGTAATTAATAATTCACAGCAGATGAGAGCAGCCTCGGGGGCCTCACACCTTCCATCTGCTGCCACTCACGGACTAGCCCAGGTTTGAGGGGGAATAGGGATTTTGAGTGTGTCCCACGTCCTCCCTGGCAAGGGACGGTCTTTTTCCTCCCGTCGTTGTTCTACAGAACTTGGGCTCTTCTGCACACCCACATGGAGCTGCCTGTGCTGTGCCCTGCATTACTGGGACCCCGCGGGGCTGCGGGAGCAGGCAGAGGTGCTGGTGTCACGGGGTACCTGGAGCACAACCCATACGGCTCACGCCTGGYCTGCCCCGTCAGCTCCAGGCTGCAGTCCATAGTGCCTTTCTAAGSATGTGTTGATGAAGATTTAATTAGATGTCTGCAATCTCCTGTTAAACCCATCTGTCTTGGTCGCATCCAAGCATGTGGCCTTGTACAGGTTTGTCTTTTTGTAGCTGAGGAAAACTCCTTTCACTCCACAGCAGTCAGATCAGACGCCGGTAAAACCTAAGCGTGACGACAGGGTGGATGGATGGTGCGTGTGGGCAGCCGGCAGGTCACTGAGGCTGCCACCTCAATCCACCTGGGAGAAGGTCCTCACTGCAATGCCGCATCTTTCAGAAACACTGTGACCATTCCCCTTTGCCGTTACAGGAGTAGGAACCTGCTTCAATGCTGAGGGTTTTCCTCTTCCATGAGAAGGTGTTTTTCACTGTATTTTGGACTTTGTTTCCTATGTTGCCTTGTTCAATATTCTACAAGATGCAGCTCATTAATCCCAAATACATGCATCACACGGTGGAGGCCAGGCATGAACTATAACAAGGGGCAACATCCCACTCCTCCTGCAGAAATCACATTTTTGTATCTAGCAGCTAGACAGGCAAGCATAGAGCACACCAATGCTAGCCAACCCCTTCTGCAGCCCCCATAAAAGGTTGGTACCATAGAAGTTAATGAGGTTTTTTACAGCTTCGGTTTTCCTACAAAATGGGTCATCCCTCTGTTTCCATTTATGTGTTGAGAGGGTTGCATCTGCTCTTGTAGGGAGAAGTGGAATTACTGTATAACCCTGAAATAAAGAGTGGTCTTCAGAAGACCACGTGATGTGATGAGTACAGAGGAAAGGTGGAGGAAGTGGAGGAAATCCTAGCTACTTGTTTGTATAAAGGAGTTTTATGAATCAGGACATCTGTAACTTGTGAAGGACACAGCTCAGTAAAATACCTCTAGTAGTTTTGCAGTGTTAGCTCCCCTTATATTGCCAAGCAGAAAGTATTGGAAAAAGATTGGAGAAAGTCCAGTCAAGAGCAAAATGAGGTTTTTTGCACAGCGACCTCCTCTGCATCCTACAGCCAGCAAACACACCTCGCACTTGCAAATCCGTCACTTCCCTCGTAGCCCCCTTTCTGTGCGGTGTGGTGTTCGGAAGGGCCTCAGGGTCTCTGAAGCTGCATTTCTTTTTATAAGTGAAACATGAAACATAGGCAATATCCCATGGGCAGAGCCTGTTTGTAATTTCAGATTGTACATTCCTCCTCCTCCCCATGAGCAAAGTCCTTGCAGCCCCTTTTCATCATCTCGGCATCGCTTTTTTTAATAATAAACATGCCTGACCTCTTTCCTCCCTATTTTTTCCCTCACYTTAAGGACACACACCCTGAGTCACGGTTTCAGAGTTACTGTGCTCAAGGCAGGTGAAAGGGGATGCCCTAGTCCTCAGTTTCGGTTTAAGATATTAATGGCCATTGCAGATGGATCGTTCATGCCGTGACATTTTGCTGTGCTATTGCAATAGCATGTGAACAACTTGTGTGGAGCCCAGCTAAAGATGAGAGACGTGTTTTGTCTTTTCTGCTTCCTTCTTACCCTCTCTAATGTCCATTTCTCAGAGTTGTTTGAAAACTGTTTTCTCTGTCGTGCAGTCGCTATCCCACTTTTCTTAAAGGTCAGCGATAAAGGTTTGTTCCTGCCTTTTGCTATGCTCAGGAAACTCTTTTCTTATAGTAGTCATTTCTTAACGTGCAAGTAGTTCTTCCATAACAGTATTTCAATGGCCACTTATACTGTCTGGGTAGAAAACTGCTTAATAAAAACAAATAATTTTTTTTTTTGACCCTCAGCATAGGTGATAAAGACAAGGAGTTTTCAGAGCAAACCTCTCACTTTCAAGAAAAACTGTTTTCCTGCTGTCTTCTGGCAGGAGCCAGAATTAGAGCAGATTTCAGTGTTTTAAGCTTTGGACTAGATAAAATAAGTCAAAAATTCACAGAAGATGAGAAAAATCTGGCAATGGCTGGAAATGAGCTGGGTCATACAGTAGTTTTTTTGCCATCTCTATTGTATCTAATTCTTGGGGTTCATCCGCACTGAAGCTGTGTAAATAGCTGATTGTTTCCATGTGCCTGCATTGCCAAAAAAAAAAAAAAAAGATAGATGGAAAATAGTTTAGATGAAGCAAAATGTTGGTTATTTGACTCAAATTAAAATATTTTAGGTTAAAAACCAAATGAATAAAATTAATTTAAATTTTTTTAAGAGCAACATTTCAATTTTGCTATATAAAAGATTTGTTTTGAAGATGGTTCAGTGAAATGTTCTGGGAACATTTACCAAAACATTTAAGCAAATTTAGCATGAATCCATGAAATGTTTCCATCATTGAATCTGCATAGTTCTTAATTATTTTTCTTCTGAAATAGTTGCCTCCAAAAAGTCTTTCCCAACTCAAGCCTTAACCATTCACAATTTCATTATCCCCTGCATGTTACTGAAGTAGTTAGAATTATTTCAACTCTCTRATAACAAGTGGGTGGTTTGTGCTTGAGTAGAAGTAGACTTCCTCTGTCATCTCTTTGTAGACTTTGGCTCTGTCGCAGGAGTCCATATGTCTTCCCTGTGGACTATGTTTAAACATATAGCTCTCCGCTCTTGTATGGCTTGTTGCCTTACTGGGAAGCCAAGTYTAGAGGCATGTGCTGTGCATGGGACAAAGTTTCTCTAACAGTTATTTCTGTCGGGTCTTGTCAGCGTACCAAGTTTTTATAGTCATTCCTCCTCTGGCTTCCCAAGTAGAATTTTTCTTTCTCTGCCCCATCATTGACTCATCCTTTGTTTAAGTAAATCAGTAAATAAATGAGGTTGGAAGGGACATCAAGAGGTCATCTGGTCCAACAACTTGCTCACAGCAGGGCTAAGAGGCAATGCAAGAAAGCCCACCGCTCCTAAGAAAACCTTCAGGGATACTTATTTTCTACCCRGGGAGTCAGAATCTGTTAGGATGGTCCAAAGAGGGGAAAGAAAGGTAGCTTGGCTAGGCAATATTGTCAATGGTGGTGTGCTCAAAGAAGGGATCCCCRTCCCAATGAACACCAGCCTACCCCTCCCGGGGAATCTCAGCCTAGATATCGCAGCGAGATGGTACTGAAGCATAACTGGAAGTTACTCTTGTTTTCTTATGCAAGAGGATTGATCTTTGGTGCCAGCACTAGGATACGCTCACAGAAACCCCGAGTATTGTTTTCTTTTCTACAGAGCCTTATGAGAGAAAAGGTCCATTCATCAAAAACTAAACTAGCCCTCCTGTTCAGCTGAATTTTAACACTTCACCACCTTCACGGTTGCTGTTAGCCAGAGGAACCAAGTCTCTCTTCTTGCAGCTTCTGTAGAAACACAATGCTTGGGAATTCATATTTTTCTCTCTCCTGCACTTTCATTTCTCACTTTAGAATCAGTGTTGGGAAATACATACTTCGTTCAGGATTGTTGTTACAGTTAATATGATCTACAGTTTGCCAGCCGTTCAGTTTGAACGGAGCTAGTGATGAGACTTTTGCTGTGCAATGCACCGTCTAGCATCTACCTGGGCATTYTGGCCATTGCTGTTGCCTATTTTAACTCTCTGGTGATGTGTATCCAGGGTGATCAGGGAGGAGCAGGTGTTCCAGGAGATATCGGCTTCCAAGGAGACAAGGTAATTGTTTTTCTTTTCRCCATCGTTTTTTTCCCTTACATAGTAGTATGTGTGGCCACCAGCTTTCTCAGCTCATCTTAAGCCATGATGAGCTGGAACTAGCTGCATCCTGCTGTCAGGTTCCCCTGCTCGGATAGTTCTCCTTCGGGGCACGCTGTGCCTTTCTAMAATTCATGTTAATATATGAATCTTGTTGTTACTCATAACAAAAGAAGTTCTMCTGGGGACTTTCTATAAAAGGGGCCATATCTTCATGCAGAAATTGGAAGTGACGGATGGATTGATGGGGATGGGTGTGAATGTGTGTGGTCCAGCGGCTGCAGACTTGGAGATTTTGTCTGCTCAGTGCAGCAACTTAAACCCTGACCCAGTGAAGCACTTAACGCCATGCATAACTKCTAAGCAAATGACTTCTCCCCTGTGACTACAATATGATACTGACTTCAGCTGACTAATGATGTACTTAGCACTGCACTGGGGCCTACATGGCCCTGAGCCACAAGTAACTGCAACAGCTCGTTTCTTCATGGCTAAATTCAGCCCCGGCTTTAGCAGAAACATCTCACTGACATTAGTGCAACTGTCCCAGCTCCTTGCAGGCTGAGTTTAGCCCTTAGAAAGTGCTTCTCTCTCTGCTGCAGAAACTGGAGCTGGAGCCTGGGGAATTGGTGTTTTTTGATGCTTCATTGTGTTTTTCTGAAAAAATGTGTGTCTCTCTCTCAGGGCAGCCAGGGTTTGCCTGGGGTCCCTGGGGCACGAGGGAAAGCAGGCCCCCTGGTAAGTAACCAAGCGTCCTCTGCTTCCTCATCTCCCTCGCTAAAGGTTCAGTGCCCAGCTGGAAAGCCAGCTTGGCAGGAGTGTGCTATTCTGAACAGGAAAGCCAATAGCCAGGAGCCAGCTCACTTTTCTCCATGTTTTTCTGATTTCTGCAGGGAAAAGTCGGTGACAAAGGTCCAGTCGGGTTTCCAGGACCACCCGGCCCTGAGGTATGTCCCACCACMTCCTTCTCGCATCTTTCCTTTCTTCGGTAACTCCTGCAGCATCCTTTCTTCAGCAAACCCACACGATAACACCTCTCTCCCGTCTTGTTTTGCCTCTGCAGCAGTAGTTACTCGATGTCTGCAGCTTGCCGCCCCACTGAGAATCGGTTTTCTGATAAACACCCATGTGGCATTTGAGAGACTGTTAGAGATACTTATCTCCTTTCCCCATTGGAAGTTTTTAGCTCTCGAGCCATGTACAGACAGGCCCACATAGGGTTTTGATTAGGAGGCATATGTATATARCTGTTGCTAATTCACACGGAAAGCAAGAGCCAAGCGCTGCCTCCCGCGTGGGCACCCAGCCCGACGGAGGGAGGGGACGGCTGCCACCGCTACTGCTCACCATGACACCTGAGCTCTGATACCTTTACCAACCCCAAACTGGTGTGTTCTGGGGTCAGAGCCTTTGCTAACGACAGGCAGATGGATTGCTTTAGAACAATGGCACACCAGGGCTCCAGAAAAGCTGAGGGAGAAAAGTTTTGCTGGGTTGTAGGATTTACTGTTATATAATGAATTGAGGTCTACTTTTGTTCAAAGTAGGAGATGGGACAAACTGTCCATCTTGTACCCTCTGACCATCCTGCRCTCAGATTTCCTGATCTCCAACTACCATTCCAACCCTTTTTCTTCCCAATCTTCCCTTGCAAGTTCTATATGTAACAGCTTGTTCTGTTCTTGTTTAGAAAGGTCAGTCCCCAAAGATTGTCTCTAACCTGGCAAGAGCCCCAGACTGTCTCCCAGCCACTAGCCAGACTCTGTGGACATTGGTCTTTCTACTCACCATGTTGTTCTCTGGCCCTTGAAGTTGTTCTTCAACTGCTCTTGCAGGGCAGAACRCTCATTTCTTGAATCTTGCATCTCACTTTCCACCTACCCTCCTCTTCTCAGTGTAGGGCTTCGCTTCTCTGCTAAGGTATGATGGTACATGAGTGGTGATGAGGTAGGGAGAATCAAGATGGGTTCATGACCTATTCTGCATCTCATGGTTTCCTGGTTTTTCTTTCCACTTTTTGTCATAGATATCATGGAGGGTTTATTCAGTTTTYCCCCCACAAAATACCATTTCAAGTAGAAAAAGACTCTTACTGCCCTTACCAAAAAAATTGTCACAGTGATACCTTAAATGCAGGATCAGCTTCCCCCAGCACATTGCCATTTTTCTCCTTCATAAGGAACCAGAGAACGTCTGTAAGATGCTAGAGAGCCACTTCCAGCACAACCGATGGTCTGTTTTCCCTTCATCAGTGTTCTGGTATTTTGCTGGGTCTGGAAGGGCTCTCGGTCGAGTGCTGCCACTTAGCAATCATTCCTCTTTGTTGCTATTGGAAATAACCACAGATTCCTTTGTTTCCTCAGTGAAGGCTGGTGGGTGGAAAGGAGTCGCTGCCTGGCTGAAGGCAGCAGTTAATGAGCGTGTCAGCACCTTTCCTAATTCCTCGCCTGCTTCCCTTTGTCGCTGAGGCGTGCAGTTCGTTTCTTGGAGCAGTGAGATTGTGTGCTGACTCATAAAGATTAATTAAAACCCAAATTGCCATTTTTAGCCGTGTGATGACAGGGAGGCCCTCACAGCAATAAATCTTCTAAGAAGATGGACCTAAAGGGAACTGCTGGGAAAGGCTGCTCTTGAATCAAACCGATAGCGCGGCTCCCATTGTCTTGTTTCATTCCCGCTAGAAGCCGCGCGGTGGCCGACACACGGACGCTGCCAGCACGTAACAAATGTCTCGGCCCTTAGCCTTTAATTAAAACTCTCACAGAGGCTGTCYTCTGAAGCTGGCTGCAAAAGTCCACCTATGCACCCTGACTATTTCTCATTTTCTTCAGGGCTTCCCAGGTGACATTGGCCCGCCAGGAGAAAATGGTCCTGAAGGCCTGAAGGTGAGTGGGGCAGAGACTGAAGCTCTGTGTGGGGTGGGAAGCMGCCAGGGAAAACAAAGTAGTGGGGAGGGGAGAGAAAGAAAGCCCTGGAGATTCCTAAAGATTGTCCTGGCCAGCGTTTCAGCTTGGTCTGTTTGGCTTGAGGTCCCTCCAAGTGCGGGGTTTTCTTTTYTCAATTTTTTTTCTGTAACAAAATTGACATTGGATGATGTCCCATGGCTGTGAAAGAGACTTTCTCATTTTAATTGCCCTTCAGAGCTTATGTTTCTATTTTCTGAGTATCTTTTCCTTTGGCTCTTTCTCAGGGAAAGCCAGGAGCACGAGGTTTACCTGGGCCGAGAGGACTGCCTGGACAAGAGGTGAGTGTCCTCAGACCAAAAGCAGATTGGATTTAAAGAATAATGTTGAATTTTGAAGATTAATGCATGGTGAAATGGTGCCTGTGACTTGAAATCCTCCGGTCCCTCTGAATCTGGAAGCAAATACTTACTTATGTTCAGTGATCAGAGACCTGCAGAAGAGGAGCTTCCACTAAGTTGCAGTCCTGTGATCTTTGCTTCCAGTCACTGCTGGCATCTGCTGACCCTAAACTCTGTATTGGCTTTTCTTTTAAAGGCTGTTCCCCCACMCACCCAGAGCAGGTGTTAATGCCCTTTTCCCTGCACATCCCCTTGCACAGGCATGCCCTGACCTGGCTTTTGCTTTCTGCTCCTTTTAAGTAYGTTTTTTTTCAACTCTGAGACCTGCAGACTCCACTCTCTCACACGGGGCAATATCCTTATGTAAAAAGAGCACATAAAATGAAATTTCTGTTCTGCAAAGATTCATTCGCCCCMGCACCTCGGAGCTTGCAGCTTTCACTTATTACTTCATGTGAAAGCTTGAAGCTTCATTCCACTCACAGTCACTAAAAAGGGACAATTGTCATTGATTTAATTGTGCTGGAGCTGCAAATACTTTCTAGCACCAGCAGAGAAGGCCTCTATTTATCCTGCTGTAACTCCAGTGACTTCAGTGTAGTTTCTTCTCGTTTAGGCCAGCGTAAGCTGTTTGTCCAGAGTCATGAGACATTGTGCAAATAATACTCAGTGCATGCATGGGCAGGAGCTCGGTCTAATGGCACTAATAATTCTTAACTTTTTCTGGGAATTCTTTTGCTTGCTCTCTAAATGGGATTAATGCAAATTAGCTCATTTATTTGCACTAAAATAGGAAAAAAAAATATTCTAGGCAATTTACAAAGGGAATCGAAGCCCTGCATTCCAGGTTCAGGCAGGCATGACCAAGCTGCCTTCAATTTACTCTAGTCAGTGAGTGTAAAAGTAAGACTGAAGACATGGACGTGGACTTTGACATAAGCTGTGCTGAAGGACTTTGAATGTGCACCAGACCACACCACTGTGCCTTTACTGCTGCTGTTACCCGAGGCGGTAGGTCAAGGCTGTGGATTACATCTTCTTTAGAAATGCGGCATGTTGTAGGCGGTTTGTCTGAGCCCATTGAGCTGGGTTCCTGACTTCCAGCCCCATCTTCAGCCCGCCAGCTCGTGCCACTTCATTACCACGGCTGACCACCTAAATGAGAACAGCCAGAACTGTGGCTGCCAAGGGCGCTTTTAATTTCTCTCTTGGCAGTTGGTTTTAGACACTTGAGATAATTTTTGTGAAGCTTAATTGAAGGTCTCCTAGAAACTGTAGATCTCATCCTATCACACTAGAAATTGGTGTAGAGCCAAGGGAGAGGACCGAGTCCAATTGCTGTGTGAGATTTTGAGATAGCTCCATCCTGCAGCATGTGTAGTCCCATTTGAAAGCAAAAGGGAAACCTTCATACGGTTGCCAAGTGGTTCTGTGGGATAATTTTGCAACACCCTTTTTGTGGGGGGAAAAAAAAAAGAAAGAAAGAAAAAGAGCAGAGAGCTCTACAGCATTCGTATCCCTGCCAAATCCAATGAAGCAGAGTCATGTGAGCATGTCCAGGGTACCCTATGGGCCAAATCCAGCCCATGATAGGACCAATCAACTGGTGTTGACTTTGGTCAAATTTTGGATGGCCTTTACTGGCAGGACTTGACTTTAAATTTTGTCCTGAGATGRGGAAGGGAGATGARAAACCTTAGAGATGCTGAGCTGCCYGCTCTAAGATTCAGAAGGATTCGGTTGTGAAAATGTGACAGCTGAGCACACAGCCTGTGTTTAACTGCTGCTCATACTGCAGACGTTTCATTGTTGCTGCATGGTGAGTCCAAATTTTGTCACTACTTTGCCTTTTATTTTATTCTTTTCACCTCAGGGAGATGAAGGACCCTTAGGACCACCAGGAGTCCCTGGTCCAGAGGTAGGTTTCAGTCATTTACTCAGTTACTACCAGCTCTGTTGACATTGCAATGGAATTGTAGTTAAATTAACATAAAGCTTCAAATCTCCTGGTTTGGAAAGTGATCTGCCCTTCTAAAAAATATTGTATTGTCCAGGTTTTGGTCCAATTGCTTGATCCCAGATGGCTGAAAGTCAAGACAGTGTCTTGCACAGGGTGTTGAGCGGGACTCCAATTTTATAACTTGCTTAAAGTCTCAGACCTTGAAAAACTCTCTAACGTTTCAATAGTTCATTCTCAAGATAAAGCACGTTGACTGGAAACCATCTCTGTAACCAGCCCTGATATTTCTTCCTTGATTTATAGTATTTTTCAATGAGTAGAGGGAAAAGCAAGAAGAAAGACTGGACAGTGAAACAGAGTCCTTTTTAACTCTGCATCACTCTGAACACATTGATGTATCACAGAAACACAGTTAGAAGCAGCAAAAAACACATTATCATATCTGTGAGCTTGCCAGCTCRGGATTTTTTAATGTTCATGTACGTAATTGTCATTGCAGGATAGTAAAATATCTTGAAAATTGGTATCTGTGCTGGTAGCTGTCTAGGCATGTTGCCCATGGATCAAACCCGGTGTCGCTGGAGACACAGAGCTTTCCTCTTGTGTTGCCTTGGCCTCAGTAAGGACTGCTACATCTCTAGCACCCTGAATTCACTGGGAGCGTTGCTTGTAAGCTGCACCATATAGGTTCACAGACACGCTGCTGTGACCAAGGGCAGCTGCAAGYTTTTTACGTTTATTGTTCTTCCATGTATTTCAGGGTCGATCTGGCCGGAAGGGATTTCCTGGAAGACCTGGTCCCGATGGGCTAAAGGTGAGGGAAGAGTTTGTTCAGGATCAGAGAAGCAGTGGTTGGAAGGGAGGAAAGGAAGGGRGAAGTATCTTTTCTCAACTTTACCATGCTCCAAGCCTAGGGTATTCAACTGARGATTTATGTTTTTCTCTGAATTTTGGGGTCTCTGCTTCTGCTTGATTTCTTCAGCAAAAAGAACGATGGTGCATTTTTTAAGCCATGTGCTTTATTATAAACAAGTGTGTTCCTCCTTTGATATTAACCAACCCCCCCTCCATCATCTCATCTTATTTTCCATTGCTCTTCCACGTTTTTGTTCTAAAACAATGCACATCATTCCTATCTTTGCTGCCTAATTAGCAGCAGGAGCCATCCCAGGGCAGTCCGCTCCACAAACCCACACTCAAAAGGAAAGAGAAGACCCAACAAAAACAACCTCTTCAAACAGTAAATAGCAAAAATGTGGTCTGGCAGCACATCTGGAGTATCTGCCTACTGAGAAAATACAGCTGCCGTCACCCAGAGACAATACTGGTTAGCGGTGAGTCTGGCCTCTGGATGGCCTGTCCAGGGGCACTCCGCCGGCCTTCGYGTGCTGCCACGGCTGCCCTTCTCCCTGGTGGGTTTGAAATTCTCCTCCTCCTGCCACTTTTCTCTTCACCTCTCATTTTTCTCATTCTCTGAATTTCTCTCATCCTGCACTGTGATTCAGCTCATGTGGGTTCTTTCTGTGGTTTTCATGTGGATGCTCCATGTGACAGTAACGTGCCTATGCTTGAGATTTTGCAAGAGCAGAATCAGGGTGCAGCATTGCCTGGGAATATTTGGGTTGTCTTTTATTCTTGTGACAATTCCACCAGCAGGTGAATTTTCTGGATCCCTTCTCTGTCTTTCAGGAACTACACCATCCCATGGTGTCCGCACTCTTGCTTTCCCTAGATGCTCCTCAAATTCTGTGGTTAATCATGGTCCTTTCCTACCTGCTGCTGATGTGTTTCTGTMTTCGTCTACCTGTTTTACTTGGGTCAGAAACACCCCAAGTTCAGGGACATCCCTGATGAGAACTCATGCCTTATTAAACATGGGGATAAAGCAACCAGGACTAGGCTATGCTACAGGAAAGCAGGCAGCTTATGTTTCAGTGTCCGAGTTTGGTTTCATGAAGGTTATTTTACCACAGCAGGACCAGCTGCTTTTGGGGCATTTATCTCCAGAACAGTGAGTCTTTGCTCCAYGTTTGTGTCAGCTGTGTTTCTTGCTTTGGATTATCTTTCAAGTCACAGTGGGTTTTGTAAGGTGTTGTTTCTTGCCGTTTTTTCCATGATTCACACACAGCAGCCCAGATCATGGATGTACAAAGAATCATGTTCTACTGAGGGTCTGACGGGGAGCACAAGTAACCTGTGTGCCTTGTCTCTCCTTGTCCTGCAGGGTGAGCCAGGAAACCGTGGCCGACCTGGGAAAGTTGGCGAGCAGGTAAACTCTTTGTTCTCCTTGTCTGTTTGACGATCTCCTGTGTAGTGTCTCCTGGATGACCGGGGTGCAGGCAGAGGACAGGGGCCAGGGACTTCTGGCCACCTCAAACCTGTCCATAGTCCTGGTGCTCCAGCTGGCGTGCTCTTAGTCTGGCTGAAGCTCTTGGTGACRGACAGTGACCATGGTGTCTATTTTAAACTGGAGGTTTTTACATAGGTAGAGTGCTCTGATAAAGTCACAGTTCAGGTGGCTGTGCTGTCAGTACTGGCAGCAGTACAGCACGTATGACCGCTGTGCTTCTCAAGGAGGCAAAGCCATGGTCAGGAAAAAGGTTATGAATTTCTGTGTATTCCTCTTATCCCTAAAAGGGCAATTTCCAGGCTTTGCCTATATAGGTTTTAAGGGTAGGATCCCCTGCTTTGGGTGCCTTGCTGCTTTGACTCCCACTGAATTTTTTTGGGAGCAGAGGAGACGGCAGCTGAAGAAACCAGGCCCTGGGGGAGAGAGGCACTTAGCTGTGTTTCGCTGTACCACAAGAGAGAACGTTCTGCTGGGGTAGCAGGGGACATGCATCATCCCTGTAGGCTTCAGGGGAACCACAGTCGTCAAGGAAAAAGAAACAATTATTCCCATGTCTCTGTGATTGAAACCAACCAACTTGTCCACCACCAACCCTGAAATTGCAGCCACGGAGCCTCCAACATGTTCTGTGCGTTCGTACATGACCACACCAAGCTGGCTGCAGCAGCTGGCCCTGCAAAGAGGGTGTTGCTTCTCAGCACAGCTGTCCTTCCCAGCACTTTCCCTGCCAAATGGTCAGCAAGTTTGGTTTGGTTTAGCTTCTCAGCCTCTCTGGCTCTTCTTTCCCCTGTATGCAACAGCTGGGGGTCGCTTCTTCCATGGGCTTCTGACCAAGCAAGTCGAAAAAGCCAAGGTGGATCCTTTTCAGTACCAGCAATCTGATAAGTCTCAGTATATATCAAGGATAGTTATTTCTATTTGGAAATCAGAGATGTTTCTATATTGTGGTTAATAATTTACTCCATGAAGAGCAACAACTGAAGAAGCAAAGTAGTTCCCCACATCTGAGTTCTAGTTGCAGCTTTATCAGATTCTGCACGATCTCAGGTAACACCTTCCTGTGCTCTGTGCCTCAGTTTCCCCTTCTGTGGAAGGTGTGAGACATCTCTGAACAGTGCTTAGCACAATGCCTCCTGTTTTCAGGTGGCACCTACAGATACTGTGGTATTACAGTTAAAAATGAATACTTAGAAGTGCTTTGAGATCCTTAACAAGATGTTGTCCTTGAAGGACAAGGCATCATTAGGATTATTATTCTTTAACATCCCTCAGGACTGACCTTGGGTGAAAACTCTAGGTACTGTTCACCAAAAAGAAAACACAGCTGGCCTCTGCTGACACTGAAACCAGCACAGTGGTATGAAAGCTGCCTGTATTATTCTTAGTCAATTAGTCTCTGTCTAGAAATATCACCCAGAAAGAATTTCCATTTCTGTACCAGTCAAGTCATTAAAACAAAAATGTCGCACCAGATTAGTGAGAAATAACCTCCTTTCCCATCACACCTTTGCTGAACAATGCTGGAGTGTTGGGGTTTCAGTCGTCCCTCCACCTAAGCTTCAGCATTTGGTGTTGGGGCTGGGCTGGTTTTTTGCAGAGCTCTGAGAAGTCAGGCTACCAAGGTCACTTGGCACTAAAAGACACCTTCATCTCCCCCCTGATTTCTCTTGTGGAGGCCTTGATGTTTTCTGTTCCATAGGCACAATAGGAGTGGTCAGACTCTTCAAACTTGCTGCTCTGCCCTCTGTACGGGTTCCYTCTGAGTGGAAACCCTCAGCATAACAGCATGAGAAAAGATCAGCCATCCTTCTCATCGGAGTTCTCGTCCCTCTCTTAGGGACATCTGTTTAGGCAAACATGGGGGTTTCTGTAAGGTTTCCAGTGACACTTGAGCTCTCATTGGGAAAGTCCCTGATGCATTGTTTTTCCATTGCAAGGACACTGACTCGGGAAGTTCATTCATAAGATGCTTGTTGCTTCATATGCTGGAAGGACTCCAGCTGCTGGGCTCCCCTGTACCCTGGAAATCTGTGATTTAACCCTTCCTTGCCAGTAGATGGAGGCAGAAGAATATGAAGAAGAATGCGGGGCCTCTGGCCCAGGCCACCAGCCTTCCTGTTCCAGAGCTGGGAATGCAGAGCTGGAGGATGTCACCGAAATGTCCATGTTGAAGGTCAGACAGCCCTGCCAGAGAAGGAACACCCTGCAGCAGACAGGAGAGCAAAATGGGGAAGGGTGCCGCAAACCCATGGACCCCCCCCCTGCTCTGTACTAGAGACTGAAAATATCCATGAAAAGTTGTGCCAGCTGAGAGCGGCTAAGGTTGACCTACGTCCTTAATGGGAATGAGGAGGTCCTGTCATGGCAGGAACAGCTTTCTGAATCCCTCCTTCTCTACAAGAAGTGACAGCCCTGCTCTCTCGCATGGCAATGTTAGGGTCAGCCACGCACCCATCGCACCGTGCTGGGACAGGCAGTCACTCCACGGCCCCTTGGGTGTATCTCTTCCCTCGAGGCAGAAGCATGTTGTCCCAATATGAGATATTATTCTAAAATAATTTGTCAAAGGAAACCAGCGCCATTGGTTATCTCCTAAAGTGTTTTCCTTTCGGTGCTCTTACCAAGGAGGGATGTGCTGTGATGTCAGTTTTGCAGGTGGGTTCTGACATGTGGAGATACGGATTGACTTGACCAAGGTCAAACGGGTCGCTGAGAACCGAGCAGGGAATTGCAGCGGTGTTTCCCGCRTCTCAGCAGCGCCTTTCCCAATGCCTCTACCTTCTCCTCCAGAGTCTCTCTTTCTGAGCTGCAGACCTCTCTCTCGCTGAGGGATTTGCGGGCACTGTACTGTACGCRGCCGCTTTGATCTGACAAGGTGTTTTGTCAGCGGGTCTCCACCTTTCCCTCCCCCGTCCCCAGGCAGCCCTGGAACCCAGCGCGGCCCCAGGCTGTGGCTGAGCTCCGGTGCACAGGGGGTTAAACCGCATGGCTTTTCTTTGCGGGTCAGAGCGTCCTCCCTTAAACTGCGATATTTACTGTTTTACTTTCCCTTTCTTTCATCTGAATGGGAGGATTGTACATTTACTCCCTCCCATCCTTTGTCCCTGGTTTGTTTTGTTTTGAGTTCTAGCGAACCAGTAAAACAGAAAGGCCATGATCGGTTCCTGCTGGGAGCGACTGGCGGTCCCGTCCCTGGGAGACCCTGCTCACGCTGGGCTCGCCTTTCGGTTGTTTCTCTCAAATGGGCTATGATTTATGCAAGGCTTCATTGCTGACTTGCTCTCTGTTGATGCAGCCAAGAGGGGGGGCTTAATTATGACAGGGCTGGACAATAAATGGGGAAAGCCAGACAGGAGTTAGGAATTACAACCCGCCAGTCCCCCTCCTTTCCTTCCCCCCAAGCCCCCAGCAACTTTTTAACAATCTCCATCCCTTTTCCGCCATGCCCTTGGCTGGGGAATACAGCAGACTGAATCATGAGCGACAYGCTGAACTCCCTGTCTAATATAAATGTTTTACATTCTTTCCTGTATACTGTGGGCCTTTATCCGGGCAGCCACTGCTGCTGGGACTTCACGTGCATCATTACACACACTGCCTGGAGTCATGTTTGGTGCAGGGCTTCTTTTCAACCCTGGGAACCTGGGAAAAATATGTTATGCCGCAGCCATTTTAGTGTAATAGCCACAATTCATGTCTGCTTTGATTTAATATTTGCCACCAGTGGCTTTTCTGGTTCTTCAAACCTAAATCTTTTGCTGCTTGTGTTCCCTTCAGTRTCTATCCCATTTTGGCCGGTGAAGAATATCACTACCCAATCTCCCCCAGTTTTTTCATACACTCCCAATAATTTACCGAGATTTATTTTGCCTAGACRTATCTATCTGGATTTGTGTCTGCTTGCAGACACAGCAGCGTTAGTTAATTTAGCCCAGAGCAGGCAGTACTGGCTGCAAACGCCACAGAGCTACTGTGCTGGAAGCCTGGCCACGTCACAGGGTCCCTCCTCTGCCATGGTCATCCAGTTGCTGGGTGCACAGGGAGCAGTGACATCTTCCCGTGAGCAGAAACATCATGTACCAGTGCAGACAGAATTTTCCCTGGTTTTGGACTGAAAACCAGGCCAGAAATTTTGACGTTTACCCGCACAGCAGGGGTAGTGTCTGCCTCTACCCCGCTTGCGTTGGCAGTGCTGGCAGGTTTCTGCACAAGCTGTGGTAACAAATGGCACATCTGTGACAGCGAGGGGGGTCTCAGGAGGGTGTTGGGGTTTTGTGGGCTGCTTGGCATGCTGCGATCGGTGCTCAGCAAACCATCTGTGGAGCACCACCAGGCTGGGAAGCACAACTAGGGTATGTTCATGTACTTCTTCATGACCCAGATTCCTTAGAGACTTTTTAGGGTGGGAGATGCTGCTGCTGYGGACAGTGTATCGGAAGTATTAGCCTTCAAGCCTGAGTTTGGATATGCAACGCCGCRCCCCAAGGCCCTCGGAAGTGTTTTTACAACAGTCTTGTTCTGAACGGTAACAACATTTGCTGCAAGAGCAGGGATCTCTCTTCTTCTGCAGGGACTGACCTAAGAACACAGAAACATCTTAAAAGAGATCATCTTCCCAGRGAGAGAGAGAGTTCTGCAGTTTTTCTGATAAATTGGAAGTGAAGGAACAGATTTATTCTTTCTTGCTTTATCATCTTATTTTTGCCTAGCAATGCATTTCCTTGTTTCATCTCATTGCTTTGCCATTCTCTCCTCTGCTTTACCAATTTGCCGCCTTCGTGGCCTTGGGCTACTGGAGAACTTCAGCAACTGAATACAGTTATCAGCTATGTATCTGCACTTGTGTCTAATTGAAAGGATAATTGATTCAGCAGCCTTCAGCAATGCCACCCAGTGGCAGCCTTGCATATGCAGATATGGCAAATTTGCCTGCTCTCCGTTCGGTTCCTGCRCTGGGCAATCTGCTGCTGAGCCCAGCCCTGCTTTGCTCCCACGTGTGCCTTGCCTGGCCGCAATGGCACGCTTGTGCACTGGAAATGCTTCAGCTTCGGACACAGCAAAGACCCTTTCAGCGCTGATGTCAGAAGGGTTGGTGACGTCCAGCTCCTGATGGGATAGTAGAGCTTTCCTGGTAGTAGCTGTCTTCCCGTGGTTAATCAATATTTCCATCATGGCACAGTGGCATGCCGCTTCCCTGGGRCATTATCTCTAGATAAATTTCTAATGCGAGCATCTAGCTCCAGGCTCCGACATACCYGCTGAGCTCTTTGCCTTCTCTCATGATTTTTTTTCACCTGGATGTTGCTCCCATGCCAGAGTGTGACAAGGGCTGCTCAGAGTGGAGAGTGTGCGGCTGCTCCCTGCAAGAGGCGAAGCCAGCTGAGCATCCGAGTGAGAGATGCTTTTGTTGAGCCCAYCAGCATGCCTCAGCGAGGAGCTCCTGTCTCCAGTGATGTTCAAAGGAYTGCATTTAATTGCACCATGTGAGGAATGTTAATACATGAAGTCTCTCGGTGTTTGGAGTCATCGTCGGAAGCTGTTCCCTGCAGAAGTCATYGGAGAGTGACCCACATTGCGTTTTATGTCTCTGAATGGGTCCGCTGAGCCTCACACACGTGAGAACAGCAGTGAGGCTGGTTATTTTGGGCTACAGCTTTACGTTGTGAGCATAACTTCATGGAGAGAGAGAGAGAGAGAGGGGCTTTTGGTGGCGGGAGGAGTTGCACAACCTGTGAGGAGGCTGCTCCGTCGGTGCCGGATGCTCCTCGGTAGCTGGGGGGTATCACTTTGCACTGCCAGCGCACAGATGTCGACAGAGCCACAGCGACGCACAGACTGCAGAGAGCCCCTCTGCGAACTGCACACGTGTCAGGCCAGCTGGGAACGGAGAAAGCAAGGAAGAGAGGAAACTTTTGCTTCTTTTCTTGCTGTTCCCCCAGAAAGGAGACAGCAGGGTGAAAAGCTCTCCCTTTTCTGAGRCCACGCTCCAAAAGTTGCCTTGCTAGCGTAGCTTTTTTCCCGTTGTGTTTGTTCATGCTGGATGTTTTCTCAAGTGTGTCATTTGAAACACCTCCTTGATGTTGAATTGAAAAGGTGGGATGCRTTTGCATAGAGGAACTTTACAATTTGTTATAAAGATATCAAATTATTTTTAAAAAGAGGAAGAGTAGGATGATACCCCTGGAGAATCCATCTCCTGCCTCTGACTTGCTCAGCAGCCACCTCCCAGTACCAATCAGACTGTTGCCTAAAATCAAACAAGCTGGGGCATGGCTTAATTTGACACCATCCATGCCAACTGTGGGCAGGTTATGAAGTGTTTCAACGGGAGATGAATCCCTTTAGTTACAGACTCACTGGAGGAACTAAATATAGATATCTATCTCCCAATGACCCTTGCATGAGAATCACGCAGTGAGAGCGAGCGAGCCTACCGTGGCRGAGAGGACGGTCCCTTGCATCTCTAGGGCCAGAAACCCACTGAAGTTGGTAGGGAGGCTGCTGCACTTTAATTCTCAGGGATCTTAGCTTGAGATTGCGTCTATCTTCCTAATTAAAAGCAGTTCTGTGTGTTTCTTCGTTATCCCAAACGTTGTTAAATCCTGACAAATCCTGAGCTTCGACTGGGGTTTTTTTCCAAGACAGTTTCTGAGTAGTGTGATAGATCTGCTGCCCTGCTGGCCCCGCTGGCTGTGTCCTCGRACCTTTATTTCCTACTGACATCCCAACAGCATGACACTATCCGGGGCAAAATTAGTTTGCACAAGGGTTTSAGGCAGCTCAGATTAACCCAGAGGAAGTCTACCCAGCAGAGCAGTTAAAATGATGGTAACTCTCAGAGTCTGTGCAACCCAGGAGCTCCCGCTATGGATGCTCTTGGGGAAGCTGCGCTGACGTTTTGYGAAATGCTTGCAAAACAAAGCCACGCTACGGCCTCGGCCTTTCTGCAAAACGTACTTAACTCGTCCCCTATACTGTGTGTTGTGGCTCTTGCAGATCCTAGTGCTGCCGTTCCAGCTGGYGCCTAAAGCAGAACCAGCTGTGGAGTTAGACATTCCCATGGCCGGGAGCAACTCTGTCCGCTTTGGTAGCCAGTAGGAATTACTGAGCAGTGTATGAGGGATGCTGTGCTATTTCAACCAGCAAGGTGGACCAAAGAAACTGTTTRCTTTCTCAGCAAATAAAGCTGAAAATTAATTGTGCTTTTCTCTTTCCTCAGGGTCTAATGGGTTTCATTGGTCCAGTCGGGGAGCCTGGAATAGTGGGAGAAAAGGTAAGATTGCTTGCAACAAATTGGTTGTTGTAACTTTTGCMGGATGAGGGAGACTGGGGCGGGAGGAATATTGTGGAGATTTAAGTTGTCGTGTAAGTGCAACACCCAGCTGGGAGTGCAGCACATCCAGGGTGTCTGAGCTAGTCTTGGGCCAGGCAAAAATAATCCACTTCACATTTAGGAATTAACATGCGCTTGCCTTCCAAGGAGATGCTGTCAAATATTCTCTGAAAATTTAAGCTTTATTCATTCATAATCTGCCAGAAAGCTTGTATTTAACAGCCAGTTCTGTTTTTTCTGGGAATGAGGGACCCATCAGCCCTGTGTTCCTGGTCAAGGGAGGAGTCCAAGGAGTTTCAGTTACAGATTTGTGCAGGGATGCGCTCACAAGCCCATGCYGAGTTCCCAGTGGGGTCGTGCAGGACCCGGGCTGAGCCTGCACTGAACGGGAGGTCTCAGCAATTTCTCTCGGGTGCGGAGGAGGTACAAGAGTGCAGCCACCTATCCGAGCAAAGGCTGGTCCAACTATTCCCTTTTTATTTGACGAGGACCATCCCGTCCAGCTGCCCCTGTGGTTGCATTGGGCACGCTGCTAAGGGCTGGTGCCCTCTTGTGTACAGTACAGATACATGCTTCYTTCAGGAAGGAAAATGCTTTATTTTCCATAGAAATATAAATGGACATTAATTTGTTTTCTATTAGAGTGTAAAATTTTATTCAGGGGTAGCTTCCAAAGACAAATCATCTATGTCATTCATTGTATCTCAGCTGCAGACTGCTGGTTTTCATTGGTGGTTTAATTATTCACAGTCCARCCATAAAGATAGTAAAGAGCATAAAATGATGCATTCCACACATCAGTTCTCTCTCTCGCTTTTATTACTTCAAGCCCTGTCGTCTGGCTAATGATGTCAAGACCCTGTGACAGTTACACTGTGTTCGCTGCAAATGCATTTTATTGCTTGTCTGCGGCAGCCTTTGGAAAGCTCGTTGCAGTGATGGTCTCTGGTGAGGCAGTAGCAGAAGCAGGCTCAGTCCAAACTGTCAAGGCACACAAGAAGTAAAGGAACGATGTGATGTGGGCTGCGTTTTACAGAAGGAAAACAGAGGAATAAAGAGTCTGTGATGTGTCCAAGGTGGTTACGCAGAAAATTGGTGCCTGAGTGAGCTGTCTCAATGGCAGCTGCAGCCCTGAATTGAATGGGGAATAAGGGGTTTGCCATGCAGGAGACATGGGAAGATCTTTTTTCCCACTCCAGTAAATTCACATCTGGCCCTACAACTTCTGTGCCAATGCCTTGACCACATGAGCTGTCCTCATCTCGCAGATCGACTCTGTAACACGATGATGTTACGTTGGTGTCCAGGCAAACCCAGGCTGTCTTTTGAAAATGTGCCCTAGGAGATCCTCAGCACAGCTGTGATTTCTATCAGACTTCTTCTCTACCAGGACAAACTTACTGATGACAGAAATAACTATCATGAAATCAAAACCTCAACCAGGCCTCCAGTTGGCATAGCATCCTACTGCTTACTATGCTGTTGTGAGCTAAATGAAGTGGGAAATATGCTTTCATTAGACATAGCTGAGTCAGCAATCTCCATCCTGAGAGCTGCAAAACTTAAGACTGAAGCCAGTAGAATCCAAAGATTATCAAAAAGAACAATASAGTTAGTACATACTTAATAAAATCCATGCATTCAGGGGGAAAAAAATTCCTTACGTTGGTTTACAAGGGCCAACTGGTGACAACACAAACTCTGGGGTTTGTTTTTAATAAGCTGCTTAGAGCCCAGAAAATATTTCCCCTTACACTTTAGCTGTTGGAAGGTAGGTCAGATTTTGGGCGTAAACTACTTGGCAGCATTTGCTAGCTCCTCCTTCCTCATCCCCCCAAGCACACAAACCTAACAGACCTAATTCCCGGTGCATTACCGGGGCTGCCAGGGAGAGGCAGTCGCAGTGGGAATTGCCACCCTCTCCAAAAAGGAGCAGTGGACGGCCCGTCACTAGAGCCGTGCCTTCACTCGTCAGCAGGTCACGGTGGTGCTCAGGGAGGCTTAACACCCCGTCTCCTCTTCTTGGCTGAGCTGTAGGGCCAAGGATGTACTCAGGGGAAGTGACATGTTCTGCATCTGGGGATAAGTAAGACTTTTGGAATTAATAAGTGGGTTTTTTGGTACGTTAATTTTTTTAATGCCAAATGGTGGCTTGTTTTAGAAGGGRTAGTATCTTTAGGGTGGGCCGTGGAAGCATCCGGCTCTGAACCCCTCGTAAACGCAGGCGTCCAGACCGTTGTTGTTTGCAGTGAGGTCTCAGCAGCAGCCACAGGATGGGGAGTCCTCTCAAAACCCCTACGGTCTCCTTCTGAAAGCACCAGCCGTCTGTTCCAGGCAGCATCTCTGTTTTTTTCCAACTTGATTCCCTGCTCTCAGCAGGGCCTCATGACCACAGCTTTCGAATCCATGCCTTTAAAACGCCAGAACGTGTAGGGATTATGATACTGCAGAACAGAGGGATGTCGTGCCTTGGGTGGGAAGGACTGGAGATCTCCTGGGATCCAGTCCTAGCACTGTCCGGAGTTGAAGGTGGTCTTGAGTGCAGTGCTTATTTCTTGTTCCTCAGTGGTCTGATGGCAATAGTAAAGTCCTCTCTTTTGGACTATGGAAGATTAGCTGATTCTTGCTGTAGTCCTTTAACTACTCTGATGAGATGGATACCTGAGAGAGGGTGATGATTATTCTGTACTGGAAGCCTTTCTGGTAGAAATCTGATGGCATAGACTGCAATTTTTGGATCTTTTAGTTGTTTCATTGCTCTAGATCCCTGTTGCTGCCAGCTCAGAGTACTTGTTAGCAGAAGTCCTCACTCCTCCCCATGCACCTGTGTCTCTCCTAGGGCGACCGTGGCTCAGTGGGACCCCCAGGCCCTCCCGGAGTCAAGGGGTCGATGGTAAGGAGTAAGTCTGCATTCTCTCGCTCTTGCTGCTGCCTGTCTCTCTCTGTCCTAGCGAAGGGTGCAGCTTCTCCTGGTCTTTTAGTTACATGACGACAGCTGTCTCTGTGGGGATGGGAATGGCCGTTTGACTGACGGGATATTGAGGTGTAACCTCTCCCCAGCAGTCGTGCTCAGCAGTCTCCCCTTCAGAGAAACACTGGGTTTCRACACGTGTTCTGCAGCTCCATCAGCTGAGGACCTATTGTGTCAAGTAGAGATAACCGGGAGCTGCAAGCTACGGCACCTGAAGGATTGCCTGGTTCCAAGCATCCTGGCTACGGAACAGACGGGGTCCGGGAACAGGGATCCGTTACTCACATCCCAGCAAGTTGCCAGGGGCAGCTGGAGRTGCAGGGCTGCTTGGGCAGCACGCTCGTGGCGTTTTGCTGTGCTACGTGCACTGCCAGTTGGGGATCCTCGTTTAGGAGTTTAACAGAGGGGACCTCAGCAAGATCTTGTCTTGCTGTGACACTGACCTCCTGTCTACCATAGTGCAAGACCCAAAGACAGATTTGCATATTAATTCAGCCCATTCTCTTCTGGGTGTTCAGAAAATCTACCTGCTATATTGCTAGCAAGGTTGGAGCTGGGCTTTTGAGAGTGTGGCCTTCTCCATCTGCCCCTGAGCAATTTTACCCTGACAAATAACAGACCTGCCTGACCTTGCAAGCAACCAATGATGCCTTTTTTCCTGTCTTCCCACTTGGAGGAAGAAGGGCTGAGCAGATCCTGGGAATTCACACCAGGYGTGTTCTTCTTCCTTCCCTTTTAGGGGCACCCCGGGACACCAGGAGGAGTGGGTTTTCCTGGGATCCCTGGACCAACAGTAAGTAAAGCCTGTCATCGCCTTGTAATACCACACACCAAAAATCAGCATCCTGTATCCTGGGCATTCATGGGCTGAGTCAAGCAACTGCATCCCAGTTGATTTGAGTTTGATATGAACAAGAGATATGGAGAAAGGGATAGGGCATGGGTAGGAGCAACATGAAAGGAGATGCTAAAAAAAAAAAAGTGGTGCTWAATTCAAACTTTTGTAGCCCATTTTCCTAATCGGGGATCCAAAACTCACAATCCAGCCTCAATCTTTTAGCAGGACACAAGCTCACTAGCTCAAGGTGTTATTGCAAGGCCTTCTGTTTTTGCTGGGAGTCGTTGGCAGTACGGTGCTCACACGGTACAGCGCCTGTGTCACGTGGTGACTGCATCACGCCGTGACTGCATCGTGCCTTTTCAGAGACCTTCGCTGGAGTGAGAGGAGCAGCAGAGCAGCTGCCCCCAGATGCACCCTCCGTCTGGTCCACGTGCAGCGTGGCTGGAGCGTGCAATTGGTGTGGAGGTAGATTTTAGCGTGGCTCCAGTTTCCCACAGCTGTTGTTTAGACGGAGCTCCGGCTCTCCCAGCAGCACAAATGCCGCTGTGTGTCGTTTGCTGGAACCAACAGAAAGGCAGCTCTGGGCGGGTACAGGGAATGGATTTTGCTCCGTGTGTGAATTCCCACAGTGTTGTTAATTGGGAGGAAGATCACAGCAGTGAAATGCCAGGGCGGTGCGAAAGGTTTGGCCTCCAGATCAGCGGCAGCTCTGCCCACTGCAGGGAGGTCAGGGATGCTCTGGGCCCACCAGCTGCAGCCAGCTGCTGGCTGGGGAGAGATTTCACAGTTGTAAGTCAATGGAAGTGAGGGAAAGAAAAGGTCTGAGGTCGAGCAGTATCTCGAGGTGACCCGTCCCCACCTGAAAAGCAGCAACTGGCCAGGCCCTTACAATAAAAGGAGCATGATGCCCCCAGCGGTGAACTGCTCTGTGGACCCTCATGGCAGCACTTGCTGTTGACAGAAGTCTAGGAGGCAGCTGGATCTCTCTAGATGCCCCTTTTTTAGCAGCTTTCCCAGCACATTAGCTGCTGCATGACTTGGGGATAGCTGGAGCATTAGGCAGGCCCCCTGCTTACTCCATGCCCGTGAGCACGGGGGAGGACGGGAGCGCGTCCTTGGCAGAGGGAGGTTCTGCACTGGCCCTGTGGCAACGAGCTCCCAGTCCTGAAGCACTATCTACTGCACCACTAATTAGTACCTTTAGCTGAGGCTGAGTTTTGTCTTGCTTCGCTGGGACATGACAACAACAGTATGAGTTGAGGCTTCAGCTCTGACTGGAGATGCCGAAACCTCTTTGTAGAGCTCTGGGAGCTGAGACCGTCCCCAGGTCCTTCTGCTTCCTTCACTTCCCCGTTCTCCTGCAGGCAAATAACCAACAAATTAATCCAAGCAAAATGTTTCCTCCAAGACTGCATTTTAGAAAGTCATAATTCAATAAGTCAAACTTCCCCACGAAGCCAGTAAATCAAACAATCCCTTAATATCAAATCCCCACTCATTAGCTCCAGCTGTTTCTGCCTGTTTCTCCACCAAACATTCATTATTTGCTTTTCAAGTCAGACCTGAGGCATACTGTTGTTGTTTGTCCTAAACTGTTAAAATCTTTGAGATTAAGCTACCCGGTGAGCCTTAGCAGCTCTGATGGCTGATTAATTCAATAGAGGGTGGTTGGGAATGGGAAGCAAAGATATAGTCAACGGTAGGAAACTCTGCCCTTAATTTCAGCTCACGGAGGCTTGTGAATTCCTTTTCCCTATTCTTGCTCACCATCATGGTACATCTTTCGTGTTAACACACAGTTTTAAAAATAATGTATACATATAGGTATATTAAAGGTCACTCATCTTTTCCTAAACAGTCCCTTGAAATTCCCAGCAGCGTATCTAGTTGTTCCCTCAACATTTTGCCATCACAACGAATGTATTTTCATAAGCTATTTGGGATAGGCTGAGACTTTCAGGAGGATATTCCAAATACCAATAAGGAATTTAATTTCAGTATGTGTTTATCGTAAAAATCTCTATAAAACAGGCATCTGACACATCTACTGCTTGTCTGTGCCAGTCGCTACTGACCTCACTAGCAAAACCAAGATTTACTGTGATTACAAATATAGTTACAGTCAACTAACTTTTCCATCTTGACTGAGAACAGCTAAGCATTTGTATTCTCAACTTACATGCCATGCAGAAAGATACCTCCGTTCCAAAAGCACAATCTTTATTAGTGGCAGTGGGACAAGCAGTAGGAAGATCACAGTCCAATTTTGTTCTGATCCTTGGTGGAGTTTGCAGGGTTGACAGTTGGTAAAAGCTATTAATATATAAATAGCAAAACTTGATGTGGAATGTTTGAGAGCGTAAGAATGGAATGTGTCATTTTGAGATTTTCTTTTCTGACAGCAGAAAGGCACTAACTTTAAATATGGGTTTTTAAAGGTATAATACAGAAATAAGTCCTGTTTATTGAACATATCCTTTAATTTTTGAAACTGATAAATATTCTAACAGAAAAAAAAGCTGTTTAATTTTCTTCTGCATGTTTTGTATGCACATTAATGAATCAAGTGTGTACAAATCCAGGTTAAAAGAAAACCTGAAACCTTTCTGTAAGTGTAAGAACAGGATCATCCGCAACACCAACAGTCCAAATGAAATTAGCATCTATCTGCCAGTATGAATATTTATGCAGCGCTAACAAGGCAACAGTTACTTGAAGATAAAATCAGTATTTGGCTGCAAAGGTCAAACTTGGATACCTAAGATGAGATGTCTGATTTTGTATTTGGACAATGGAAAAACAGATCCTGGTTATTATTATTTTTGTACAGATACTGAGCAACAGCTGTTTTTAATAGCTTCGGAGGGAATTCTGGATGTTCGACTTCTCTTCAAATCACACCACTTACACAGACAACAGGCTGCAGATACTTACGCATACAAACCTCAGCCAGGATCCTTGGCCTAAATGTTCACAATCCAAAGACAATCAGTGAGTTAAAAAAAAAGACCATTTATAGACAAGTAAATATGGTAATGTCTTTGGCAAGAGTTTAATGAACCAACCTGCTGGTCAAGGGTCTGCGTCTGAGGCCCCTGCAGATCACGTAGGGATGTGGGGTCCTACCAACAGCTGCTGCCTTCCTCCTCCTCCATCTTCATTTTGTTTCCCTTTTCCCCTTCCAGGGTCCGGCAGGAGTCCGTGGTGCGCCAGGGATAAGAGGGATGAAAGGCCGCAGGGTAAGCACTTCCCACGAGCTTTTATCCCTCTCCTCTTTCAGGCGTTGGAAGAGTAATCTGGGGATTAGTTTGGGGTTGCGAAGGTGAGCAGCAGTTGGGGCAGTGCCTCCGCGGCCACGTTTCTGCTGTGCGTAAAGGCTGCGGCCACTGAAGCAAGTCTTACCGGGGCTGCGAAGGCAAGTGATGTGTATGGGCAGAGGAGTGTCCCAGCGTGGAGTTTATCGTGGAAGTGGTCCAGCTTGTCTTTTCCRACCGCCTGCAATGTCAAAACGGGGTTTACAGACACTTCTGGTGAGGATGGTGAAGATTTAGTCATCTGAAGATGTATCTAGGCTGGGGAAAAGGGTGCAGGTAGGAGAGCAGAAAAGGTACCTTTGCTGCCAAGGGGCAGAGAGCAGCTGAGATGTGAAGTGTGGTGATATAAAGCAGGAAATGTGCCATGAGATAGAATTAAGAGATGAGGCAGGCAGAAACAGAGCTGACAAGGAGCCGAACAGCCTACTCTTCCTATGTCTTCCCTTTCAGTCTCTCAGGATTAATATCTTCTGGCAGCATTCTACGGGGTTGTGAGAAAGGTGTGTTTTGCATTGTCAGCAGATCAAATTATAAGCATCTTGTGTCTTTCTATGGGTTTTTCCGGCCCATAACAAAAGGCCTTGATTTTATCTATACATATCTAAACAGTACCACACTGTAAAGCATGTGTGAATCCTCGCTCTGCCTGGAAGGAGCAGACCCCCAGTGCTGGGTAGTGGTACTAACTAGCATTGCTGAGAGTGCTACAAGTACATGTTACACTGGATAAATATTTCACAAGCACTCTGTGTCAGTTCATGTGTGGTTCTTCCTGCTCTGTTTGGGTGACAGCTGACAGCAGAATGACCTCTAGACCTGCCAAAGCTGCTTGTTTTCCTGCCTGTGACATCCAACCCATGTCCCACTGAGCTCTTCAATCTTTCTTCTTCTTCAAACGGGACATTTGTTGCAGGAACATCCCTGCTTTGGGTTGTTTTTCCTTGTCCAGCTGCTTTACAAAGTATTAATAGTGAGCGCACATGGGTTCTGCTGAAGGCCCCAACAACAACATATTTTGCATTTCTCTCTCCATGGATCTTATGATATCTGTTTCCATGTTTCATTTTCAAAGACGTAGGCTGGAGTAAACTATACATTTTACCCACCCCCAGTCTCTGCTTCTACTGCAACTCCTGTTTGGGGAATTCAGGACAGCCAAGGATTGCTTATGTTTCCCTACACCAGAGCTAATACTCTCTTCGAATAGCTGGGACTGGCAAAAGTAAATGGAATAACCAACTAGAAAGCTTTATAACCACAGAGTTATGTACCCTGGAACTGCTTTAAGCTTTAAAAGCACAGCTAGGACGCCAGTAATATTCAAGCCCAGCAGATGCATATCAGTGTTCAGCTTTTAACTTATGGCTGGGAAAAACAGCTTCCTTGCCTCTGTTCTCCTTGGTGGGAAGGCCCGTGGATCTCATTCCCCAGCTCCGCTTTCGGAGCATCCCCTGGGAAGCGAGGTTTCTCTGTACTATATAGCAGCAATTAACTGAGCTGTCCAGGACATCCATAATCATGATGGGTGAGAAACTGGAGGCATTCTTTCCCGGGAGGCTTTGAATGGACAGTGGAAAATATCTCAAGGTAAAACTACAGCTCAGGGCTGAACAGGAAACACCTTCGGAATGAATCCAGGCTGCCGACTGTGCGGGCTGTTGGAGAGGTGGGTCCTCCAAGGGGATCAGACATTTCTGCCGGGGCCTTTAATGCATGCAGTGACAGAGAAGGAGTCCCAGCACTGCCTCCTGCCTCCTGCCAGCCGCGTCCCTGGCACTGAGCCTCTCCGTACAGCAGCAGCCCCGGGCAACTGCGGTGTTTGGCTCTTGGGTTATGTGAGATTCATTCGCATAAATCTTCGGCTTCTTACATCTGCATTGGCCTAAAGTCCTCAACCCACAAGGAAAGTACAGCTGACCAGGCTGCTTTCAGCTCCACTCACACCGTCAGGAATGACAAAGGGGATATTTATTATCACACGAGGTAAAACCAAGAGCAAAGCTGGATTCAGGTCCTAAGAAAGGAGGTCAGCTGGCACAGCAGGGACCTGCCTTTGGGTGTAGCTAGATCCAGAGAGAGGGTTCCAAACCCTCAGGAGAAATCCTGCAGGACACCAACTGCCGCCAGCACTGTCCATCCTCAAAATGACGTACCACATGGTAGACACCTTCAGCTTCATGGCCTGAGGTTGCGTTTCCTCTCCAGATGTTGAGTCCGGCAGACCCTGTGCCAGTCAGTCCCCCTGGACATTCCTCCACTGAGGAAGCCCAGACTTCAGAGTGCATCCCAGACCTGAAAACCAGAAAAGCAGCAGTGGCTCTATCCTGGCTGGCTGCAGAGCCCTGCAAAAAGTCACCCCAGGAAGCGCGGATCGTGGAGGTAGAACAGGAGGCAGTGCCCGGGGAAGAGGGTCCGTTGAGGTCTTGATCTTGCCCTAAGGACGCTGGTATCAGAGAGGGGTAAGCCTCTGCCAGCGGGCGCTGAGCGTCTGGATCTGCTGCTGGTGCCCTGCGCTGATCCTGCCCTCGACACCCRCCGCTGGACTGTGGCGTGGTGGAGATTTGGTACGTTTGAGCACCGCAGTGAGATAATTTGTACAGAATTTGCGAGACAGACAGACATCCTTTCTAAGATCGCCAGCAGAGAGGAGGAACTTGGGCTTTGCTCTGAAATCCTACAGATTTCAGTGAATATGATGTGGGGACGTCGGTAGTGTAAGGACCAGCAGATCTCCTGCCTCGAGGATTTCTGGTTTGTATATCTCTCTCTCTCACGTTTTCCTTCTCTTCATACTTTCAGAAGATATTCCAGGCACATAGTAGTCTTTGTYTGCTTAGTTTGTCCTGCTATTCCGGCTCTTGGTTTTCTCAGGATGGGGAAATGATCCCCCAACTGTAATTTCAGACATTACCCTCTGTCTATCCTAGTTTACAAAAGGGACATAATTCAATTCAAAGTGGAAACATGAATGCAGCCTCCGCCAGATGTTTGTGGATTCCATGAGCTCTGTTTGTGGATGCTTCATTAAAGTAATTTCGCTTTTGAAGGAAACGTAAATAGCAAATATGGTTTCGATTGTAAAGAACAATGGAGACTCTTTGGGGTCTGTATTTATGTTGTGATAGCTTTTGTATTGTCAAGATATAAGTACAAATTTTAAAAAGAAAATTCTTTAAAAATTGTAACCGTCTTTTTAATCATGATAGGGCTATTGTTCCTTCCCAAGTCTTTGTTTAGCCCATCAAACTGATRCAGAACAATCTTCCACAAAAGTGGTTTCCCCTCTCCTCTTCCCTAAGGACAAGAAACTTGGACTGWAAGCCCAGGCTTATTTCCCTTCATCCGTACTCGGTGTAGCACTTACTTAGACGTGTGCTTAACATTCAGGTAGTGACAGCTATGYCCATGTTTAAACCTAATTATTTAGCCAAATCAAGGTTTAAATTTGGAGGCGGCTGATTCAGCAAGTCYCTCACCCTATCTCACTTAAATTCAAAAGCACATTTCTGTTAATCAACTCCTCCCAGCAGGAAAACCTGKGGTCTCCAGCATCCTCTTATCAAGGATATCAACATGAAAAAGCCCAGGTATCGACTGAGAATTTCTACAAAAGGCTAAATATCAACTGGAGCCACGACTTTGCAACCCAGAMCATAAAGCTGCACCTGAAATCCTGCTGTAAAGTGACGTGCCTTGCCCCGTTCTTCTGGCCAAGGTGTCTGTCAATATTTCTGGCATTTTACCCTCTCACTGRAGGGGATGCTGGGTGCTGGCTCAGGCGATTTGGAGGAGCTTTTCAAATCCCAAAGCATATTTCTCTCTTCCACCGTGCCATTCGTTCGCCCAACTCCGGCATTAGCCGTTGCCCAGGTGAAGCCTGCAAAGGCGAGATAAGGGGTGCACACCTGCGCTCTGTGGGAGGGGACCGCTGCCGCTGCCGCAGGGACCCGATGCTCCACAGCATCACTGACCGCAGGCATTTGTAAATGCTAGGGATTTGTAAAGCGGCGTTATCTAAGCAAACCTGAAAATAGTTGCTTTTTCCAGGCCCAGMTGAGTTGTTGTTCATGGAGAAAAAGCAGCGGTGTATTGTTTTGCTCCCAGGGATCTTTCTAGTTGGCTGAAAAAACATTAGAAGTGTTTGAGGAAAAGTTAACTACAGATCTATGGCCAGCGATGTTTCCCTTCAGCTTCAGTCAAGGCATCTGCTTGCTTTTCATTTGGCCAGACTGTGATAGTGAAATATCAACATTTGGATAAAGGGGTAAGGAAGAAGCTTTGGATTTCTGGAAAGGAGCTACTGACTGCGTGTTCGTGCTGCTGCTTCTGCTATTCAGAGGCTTGTTATCGTCTCTCTTTGAGCTCTGAGTATCTGTTTAAACAGGGGAAAATGCAGCGCTGCTTTGYGGAAACACCTTGTTGACTATTTAGCTCTGTTCTGCGGGAATGTTGTCTGCTCTAGCAGCAGGGTGTATCTCTGTTGCCTCACATGGACTAGCAATAAACCTGAGTTGCAAAGCCTGGAACTGAATTCCCCTGCATTTGTGAGCTGACGCAGTTCATATCTAACCAACATCGTAAGACTTTGTTTAGTCTGGGATTGCTGATATTGCTCAGTATTGCAGATCTCTGAGGGAAATACTGTCTTGGCCTGTGTACCCGCTGATCGTGTGGCACTGTGACCTGCTTTCCTACCGTTGCTGGAGCCTACATTAAAAATAACTCATGGTTACAGGGGGCAGAATGTGACTGCAGGTGAGACTTGCAAGGACTTAACACTGGCTTTCTACTACATAGCTCCGTGGGGACCTACTCAGGGATTACAGTGAGAAATGTGCCCACATAAGGCATTGAAACTAGAATTTTAAAAATGCTGGGCTCTGCCCAGCCCTGAGTGTCTCGCTGCCTGCTGAGATCCGGGACGTCAGCGCAAGCGTGACTTACTGCAGCTGGAGCATCTGCATTCGGACACGGTCACAGAGCTGTGATTTCCCACGCGATACCGATTCGGCTCCTCTTGCCCGACAACACAACCGAAAGGGGAATGGGTGATGGCACTTGGTCTCGTGGCTCATGCGCTGCAGTGGGACTGCCCAGGCACGTCCCCGTGCTGTGACCCCCTGCGTGAGCTGCTTTGAGGTGGACATGGCAATGCCTTTGGGCCGCATGTTCATGTCCACCTGGCTTTGGTGATACGGTTGAGCAGGTTCTCAAATGCTCCATCAGCCATGAACCTGTATCTCTCTGTGCAAATGGAGACACGGCTGCCCATGTGCAAAGGAGTGGGCAGATCTCGATTTAACCTTCCTTTTTTTCCTGTTTACATTGTAAAGCTACTTGAAGCTTGCACTGTTTGTACAGCCCTGGCCCAGCGGGACCTTTCCTGAGCTGTGTACTGGCGTATAAATACTGACATAGACTAAAGAAAAGCTTCCTCCTCTGTTTTATGGGCTGCTAGAGATGCTGACACCAGTGATAAAGCCATGCCTTTCACTGCACCCTCCTTACCCCATTGCTAGGACGGGTCCATGCTGCATATGCCCTTAGAGGATTGCTCCCCGAGGTGCCTCTCGGCACGCTTGCCATGCTCAGGGTAGGCATGCCTGGCTGTTCAGTTAATTCCGAAGCACTGAGGGTCCAAGGGGAGCCCCGGGAGGCCAAGCAGGGCCAAGCCGCCGGGTCCGCAGGGGGAAGGCACCGTGCTGTGCCTTGCGGCGTTTGGCACGGGGTGCTCCCTGGAGAGCTGCCAGGACCTCACTCACTCTTCTCTAACCAGCGTTGTCAGTAAAAGAGGGTTTTAAAGATTTAACTAATTGACTAAATGTAGCCTTTCCTGTCAGGGTGAATTAGGGGAAGCCTTTATCCTGTGTTTTGACCCAGGAGGCTGGAGAAGATGAAGCTTGCCACATGCATTTGCGAATACAGGGTCACTTTCTCCTTCTTTAGGTCAGATGCCGATGAGATGTGTTGTGATGGGATTAGGCAGGTGAGTGCTGTGAAGCGAGATTGCCCTGGCAGATCCTGCGATGCTGATGACAGGGCTCTGCTGGAAGAAACGAGGATACTGTAAACACTTCCCCAGCCAGCCAGCCCTGCCGGGGGGACCGCTGAGAACCGCAGCCGTCACTGCCCTTGCTGCAGCGCTGAGTGAGGGCTGGGGGCACCCAGCAGCCTCTACCCAGCTCAGAGCCGCCCAGCACTGGCAAAGGGGCTGGACAGGGCAGGACAGGCTACAGAAGATGGGTCTGGAGGGGCCAGGCACATCCCACTTTCCTTGCCCGGCAGCATCTGTMCTGGAATGGAAACCTTTAGCCTGGGTCATGACTGTCGTTTCCATGTCCCACTTGCCTCTGATGCCTGCTCCCTCCTTCGGTAATACCAGGGCTGAGCTATTGAATCCTTCCCCTCTGCACACCCTTCCCCTTCTTCACCAGCAGGTCACTCCATCGTCTCCGATAGTAAAGATGTAATTGTGCAAAATATCTGAATGGCTGCTCAAAGAGGAGGGGAACAGTTTGTTTTCCAGGGAGGATGAGAAGTTGGGTGGCAGGGTGCTTTCCCGGGGTGCCAGTACCATACACGTGCTGACACCTCCCTTCTCTTTGGGCAGCCCAGTACCCAGACCAGGGCAGGTCTGTGTATTTTGCTGGGTTGCTGGGTGTCCTGGTCACCCCCGGCAGCTCCTCAGATGCCTCCAAGCCTTGCTCTCCCACTACTCCAACTTACAGCGCTGTCTGGCTTGAGCTGTCAGTAGCCCTGCTTTTAAATGGCCTTCTGGTTTATGTCATTGTGCTTTGAGGTTTACAGGGACATGGATTAATAAAACTTTTGGTCTTTACTGCTCTCTGATCTAGTGGCCAGCATGAGCTGGGGCACGTGGGGTCTAGGGCTGGTGAGAGCTGCCATTACGTGAGCGTAGCAAAGCGCCGACTGTGAAACACCCCATTTGGTTGTGGTGTTCCCATCTGGTGCACGGTCCTTCTCTGTCCGTCTGTCCTGGAGACCAGGCTGAGCATTCTTTAGAGCTCTGTCTTACTGGCATGCAATACAGGCTTTTGGTTATTTWATCTCTGGTACGCTCAGCGGCACAGGGTTTTGCCAAGCGCCGTAGAAGTTTTTGCATTATTTTATATTGACAATGTTTGTCTGCTGTAATAATTTGGCTACGTTTCCTATACATCTTCTGCTGTTACACTGCCTTTCTTTGTGAGTCTCTCTCTCTTTGCCTGTCATACTGGAGTTGCTTTTCTAACACATTGGCTCCCTAGCCCTGTTATTACTTTTGGCACGCGGTTTGCATCCCGATTAAGCACATTGGCTCCTGTTTTCTCTATTTCCGCATTGGCCTGCTCTCAGGATTCCTCTTACCACTACATTCTAGCACCGCTCTGTGTTTTTATTTATTATTTATATTGCAGTAGCGCCTAAGAGTCCCAACTGAGCTCGTGGCCTGATTATGAACATGACATGCGTTAATAGAGTCTCTTGATATGCCCTTTTTTTAGTGTTTTATTTTCCCTGACCATGGCTCTGTTTATTCTCTGTCAGTGTGACACACTGGTTTCTGGGGTTCAAATGGTGCAGAGAGCTGCACATTCAGCTCTTCTGAAATTAGCTTGAAAGCTAGATCACAGTTATCCCCTCTTCAAGACCAGTGCTCTCCTCGCCTAGCACCCTCTGAAAGAACAAGGACACCCCTTCCTCGAGGATGCCCGAGCTGTACCAGGGTGACTGCTGTATTTTCCATTCARAAATATACTCTGTGTTCTTATTTTTGCCTCTCTCTTGCCTTTTTCCAGGGTGCCAGAGGGCCTGACGGACCAGTAGGCGAGCCGGGGTCACGAGGTGTCAAGGTGAATGCCAATGGGTGGCCGGGCTGGCCAAGGCTGCTCTTAGCTGTGTTGTGAAATGCCCTGGRCAGGATCAAGGTCACACCCTCCTCCACGAGCAGGATGTTCGATCGCCCCATGAGGACCAACCACAGGGATGAGTCTTTCGTGCAGCCAGAGTAAAATCTGTCCAACGTGTGGGCATCAGGGCCCTTGCTGCTGGGGCCTGAGACCCCCAATACAGAGGCACTCCACAAACATAAAAGGGTCTCTGCTAAAGWAGTGGGGTCCCTCACAGGAACGGGAGTAGCTTTAACAGGCAGTGAGAGCGCTTGGCTGTTACATCTGAAYGTAGCACAAAAATCAGAGCAATTTAACATGACTGGTAAAATATGACCTAAGGGAATACGTATCTGTTCTGATGTACTTCATGTTAATTAGATCAGGACAGGAAAAAAACAGGGCAGGAGATGCCTGGTGCAAAGAGCCTGGCAGATACCCTGCCTGAGCAGACCCGCACCCAAGGTGAGCCTGCTCCACGACAGGCTTTGAGAGGGGTGCATGGGAGAGTTTCTCCCTTTGGCAGCAGCCTGATWTGAGAGTAGTGTGGCAGAGCTGGACCCTTGTCCTACCATTGAATGTCACAGACTCCATCCCCTGCATGGCACACATGGCCCTGTGAATGCAATTGGGATGGGGAATGTCCCTWATTTCGTGCCCTGCCAGACAGGGCTGTGCTGAGTCTCCTGAGAATCTCGGCTTCCTTCAAAGCAGCGTTTGCTTAAAACCTTAGGTCATGCAGCCCGTTGCCCACACTCCCTGCYGGGTGGGGTGTTCCTCAGGGCAGGATGCTGGGCATTTGGCCTCTCAAAAGCTGCAGGGATCTGGAGGGGATATTTGATGTACAAAAATGCAAGAGCAGATGGGATGGGGCAGAAGAGCATGGCCAGTACAGTTTGTACTCTTGCCAACATGTCTTTGTCTTTTTGTTTTGCAGGGTCGACCAGGGGAGCCAGGCAAGCTGGGGCCAGACGGGCTGCAGGTATGTCCTCTGTGAGAACCAGAGCCTGCCAAACCTGGCGTGGTGTCAAACCCCCATGGGGGTACCCACACCTACACAGTGCCCRGGGAACTGCAGCTTCTCCTGGCCAAAGCGCCGCAGGTGTCTCACCACATCCCCAGCTACTAATTGCTGTAATTGTGTGTTCACAGGGGAAGATGGGTGAGACTGGGGAGACRGGAGCACGCGGCTTCCCAGTAAGTGTCCATCCCTTGTGCTTCCTTTCATAACCTCAGTTTCACACAAGTCTGTAAGTTCTGGGTCCTGGTCCAGGAGGAGGAACTTGGACAGTGTCTCACACTTAGGGGGCCACCTCTCCACTCCTTTTACTGGAGTGTTTGAGATGCACGTTACTGCTGAGAGGCAYGAAAGATTGCTATGGGGTTGGAGCTGACCTGGGTGTTCTTAATTTTTCTAGGGTATCCAAGGACCTTCTGGACCTCCAGGAGCAAAAGGGGCTCCAGGCAACCCGGCAAGTGTCTTATCACTCTCTCTTCATCTGTCTTTCCTTGCACACACACAGACACTTCATTTCTTTCTCTGTCYGTCTCTTCCCCACCACTCATTCCCATTCCCAGCTTCTCTGTCCTTGCCAACTCCAGCGTGGTCAGAGATGTGAAAGACTTGGCTAGAGTCCTAAAAGGCCTGAGGAAAGACAAGGTCAGACCCCTGGAAAGCAAAAGGGGGCCATAGATGAACCAGGGAGAGTGTAGGATACAGCCTGGGATGGATTTCAGAAAGGAAGGGAGAAAAGAAGGGCCAGGTTGGCTCTGGGACAGGGTCAGATGTAACGGGAGGAGTTGGGCTGGGCTGGTAGGTAGAGCGGAAGGGGAACCAGSAGGGAGGCCGATGGAGTCAGAACTGAGCCCACAGCTTTGGGGGAGGCACTGGGAAATGACAGGTGAAGAYACAGACCTCAAGGAGGGCCAACAGGACCACCGAAGCAGGAAGAGGGGTCATCTCCTGCCCTCTGTGTCTGTGGGKACTGACCTGCACTGTGAAGGGAGAGGGTAAACCAGGCATTTTCAGGTTGCCACCTGCAGTTGTTTTAGGTGGGAGCCAGAAAGATGAAGGGCTTTCTGAGCTGTTTGCCTGTTCAGGTGCCTCAGCACACCCATTGCTGGCTTCTCCATCTCTTGCACACTGCGTAGCTCCACTGTGATGTGGGAGGGAACTGGTGTTTTATCTTACAGGCCATGAAAGTGATGGCCCTTCAGAAATGAACACAGTTGTATGAAAAGAGCCTTGTGTCTCTGTTTTTCAGGGTCCACAAGGACCACAGGGGCCACCTGGGCCTTTGGGAGAAATTGGGCATAAGGTAGGTCTGATCTTTGCTCCTATTTGTTTTCCCTTTGTATCAAGARTGGCAGGACGGGCAGAGGAGTAAATGTGCAGAGGTGCATCCTTCCACACTGGGGGACATGAGCAGGAAGGATTTCCCTCAAGTCTGAAAGTCAACTTCCAAAGCAAACAGTGAAAATCAGAAATTCAAGCATCATTTTCATCACAGCCCATAGACAYCCAGTTGGTAGATGTGCAGACCCATCTTCATAACAAGAGAAACATTTCAAAGCTGATCACACAAATAAGCACGTCCCAGGCATGGCTCTACGACCACACCAGGGACCACCTTTCTGCACCAGGGCGCAGAGTCAGGGACCAATTACAGTAACAATTCAAACTGAAAACTGRTCTTTTCTTTCTCCCTCCCTGGTGCTATTGCTGACAAGACACAGTTTTGTCAGCCAGCCTGGATTGCTATGGCAGTCCCATCACAAGCCGCTGCAGCCAGTGGGAGAAGCTCAGAGAAATGCCTTTGCTGCTGACTGTGCTTTTGGGTTGCCGTTGCCATGAAGCAATGGCACAAACACACCATAACCAGAGCAGCAGCAGCTGCCAAACAGTGCCCTGATGGAGTGCAAGAGATGCTTCCATGGTTTCCCCCTAACCATCTGCAGTCTTGGCTTGATTTCACTCCCCTTGAAGTAYCATAGTCTTGGCTGTTTATGCCAGATGTGCCAGTTCCCCTTGGGTAGCTCCTTTCCATAGGTCCCGAGCTGTGATATAAATATAATGTTTCACTTGGTTGTGAAAACAGCAGCGAAGGTGCCTTTTAATGCAGTCTACTGCAAAGTGTATGAGTCATGAAAGTTTCCATTCTCATGGCTGCTAGACTGGATGGAACGAGCTCTCAGCGTGGTAAACCACACTGGGGAGCTGGAAAGCTGCTACCGAGCCACTCTGGATGTTGCCAACCAAGAAAGTACAGAGCTTTATTCAAATCTGTGACTCTTCCAGGAGCCTTTCTCTGCACTGGCACCTCTGGAGAAACCAAAGCAGGATTTTTGCTTTCATTGGAGCTTGAATTTTCGCATTGCGTGACTTGACCATTTGTTCGTAAACCCAACATGTGCCCTACTCCCTCCTCTGCTTGAATCCATTTCAGCAAGCCAGGAACTGGCTTTATTCCCTGGGCAGCTGAGTGCTCCCTTGACTATGTGCTCTTTTTTCCTTTATTCCTAACTGCAAAGAGAAGGGAGATTGTTGTCCAGAAAGCAAATATCATAAGTAAATAAACCACTCAAATCCTTTAAAGACAAGCTTTGCTGTCCCATCTTTGGGCTTGTTTCACAGATTCTCATTTCCCGTGCTTCCCAGAGGTAGTAGGAAATGTACAAAGATTAAAGCTCCCAATTGATCTCCGTACCAAAGGTATCTAATGAACGTGACCCCTCTATCACAAGGCTGCACGTGGCAGCTGGACACCGAGTAACAGTTTGCAAGGTCATTCTCTCATCTTCCCTCTTTCTATCTTACTTTCCATAGTTTTCCGGGTCAGGCACTCATTTTTAGCTCTCTGAGGGATGCCAAGCCCCTCTGCCAGGGTCTGTGCTCAGATGGATAGGGCCACGTTCTCTCATCTGCCAGCCACTTTCTTTCAGCTAGTTCAGCCTGGCAGCAGCCCTGGTCCAAGCCCAGTTGTTGTTCCTGGTCCAAGCCCAGTTGTTGGCATTAGGATGTTTGCTGGCCCATTACAGCCAGAGAAAGTGGGTGATGGATGTCAAGGCTAATCTGGCCAAAGTTTGTGCTGGAGGGTTTGGTGTAACCTTGCTGTTCTTGGCTCCCTTTAGCTGTCCTGGAGCTGGCAGCAGTGTTGTGCCCCTGCCTCTCCGGGAGCGTGGGGCCCGTGGCTCAGCTTGGGGCTGTGTCACCTGGGGCAGGCGCTCCTGCGACGGCAGGGCCATTCACTGCGCGTGCAAACCTGCGTTAACGCTTAACCCTAACCGAAACGAGACTGGTGGCGCGGAGAACGTGCTCACGCCGGCGGTAATGGAGAAGTGTGGTTGCAGGAAGCAGGGAGCAAGAGCACAGCTGAGCGTTTTTGTTACCCACTGTATCCGCCAACCTGCTGGACCCTTGTGAAGGGCTTTCAAGTCTAATTCTGGACCTTTTCCCTTCTTTCCTAACTAATCCCAGYGCTGCTCCACAGCGTGGTTACTAACCTTAGAAAGCAGAGAAGTTGGAAGGAGATAGAGGTGCTTGGCAGAGGAGGCTGGGGGCAGCCGCAGGGYTGGGGAGAGGGGAGGGATGAGCAGAGCCCTCCCAGGAGCCAGGCACGAGGGGGTCCTGGGCCTCTTTGATGCTGCGTACCCTGAGCCAGCTCCAGGGAGGTAATTACATTGCAGCCAGGGCTCCGCTGTCCCAGGAGGGCTCTGCTAAAGGAATTATGTCTTTGATCTTGCTTTCTGCTTGGTTACAATGGGTTTTTTCATTATCTTTTTTTTTTTTTTCCAGGGACCACCTGGCTCAATGGGACAACCCGGCCTTGCAGGTGAACCTGGCATGAAGGTAAGAAATACCCTTAGTGCAATTTCTCTGTCAGACCGGGGAGACAATAGCAACTTCTGTTCCTGCAGGATTGGCTAACGTTGCAGGTTCACCCTCCAGCAGCCAAAGCAGACAGCATATTCAACAAAAGATAAAGTTTAAAAAATAAAATCAGGTTAACTTTAAGCCCTTGGTTACAAATTCCTGAGCCCCATCCCGAGGGGGAGGCTGTCGGTGCTGGGGAGAAGCACTGTCCCAGGGGTCTTCTGCCCCAAGAGCTGCGAAGGGCCTTGGAAATGAAGCTCAATTCTTTTGCAGGTCTAAAATCTGAGTGGAGAAGGGAGTTCTCGAGACCCAGGGATCCAGGCAGCTTCTAATTTGAAACAAGAAGAGTCTTAGGAAGGTCCCAAACTTAAAAATACCCTCAGAGAAGGTCCTGCCACAGTTTCCAAGCCTCAGTTCTGTGGGGACTGAACTCCTCTAATGGAGATGGGGGAAGGGTGCTCTGCTCCAGAGCCATGAATGCACCTTCTTGTCCACATGGAAAGGCCTATAAAAGCCATCTCTTTGTTTGAATAAGATCCCTGTGCTGAGCAGTTCAGAGGGGTTTTTATTTTATCCTAACCCCCTTTCCGCTTGGTTTGAAGGTTCGCTCCTGTGAGGAGAGCTTTTGAACAGACTCTATGTGGGGATTAAATACAATTTCCTTTTTTGCTGTTCTTCACTCGCCACCCCCAACCCCATCCTTTGCCATGTTTTCCTTGGCAAATCTTCTGACACTTCACTGGAGCTACCGTGTCTTTGGCATCCTGATACTGCACGAGTGTTTCAGCTCCCGTGCTCCTGGCTGCCCTCCTYGGGAACAGGACATGATGATTTGCACAAACACCCCTCTACCTGCTGTCAGTGCAACACATCCTGSCTGGGGAGTCAGAAAGTGAGAGCCCCATGCTGCTCCTTCTCCAAAGCTGGGAGGTGCTGGGGCAGGCTGGGCTTGCTCCGGGCAGTCATCGCTTACAGACCAGTTTCCTGAGGGATGAGATGTGTGGATAGGTCAAACCTTTTTCTCCTTCCTTGCAAAGCAGTTAGCYTGGATGGGCACACATGGGAGGTAGCTGCCCTATGGCCGTTGTACCCCCAGCGCAGCCTCGCAGCCTGTCGCCAAGATCCATTTGTTTGCCAGCTCCAGGCACCTTCAGTTCATTCRTTTTGGTGCCATCAGAGATTCAGGTTCTTCTCCACCCTCCTCAGTCATGCTGGGGCTCAAAGAGCTATCAGCTTTCTTCTCCCTCGCTCCAGCTGYGTCTGCCGCAGCGCTGCATTGCACCCAGCATTGCTGCTTTTCCTGCCAAAGGGCCATGCCAAGGGAATATCTTCTGGCTCTGAAGCTGCAGGCAGCACAAACCACTCCTGGATGTCTGTTGGGCACCATTGGAACAGAGTCTGCCGGGTGTGCACTGGCCCTCTGCAAGCAGAGGCACTGGCGATGCCAACCTGTCCTTTGGACCCCCCTTGCAAACTGAAGTTAAGGTGTTTGTGTGGGAGAACGAAACAAGAAGTCAAAATGAGGGGTGCAATGGGAAGCGCTTCATGTTCACTCGCTGTTGGTAAACAGCTTGTCTCCGTGTCTGTGGTTCCTTCTTTGTAGGGTGATCCTGGCCAGTTGGGAGTCCCTGGAGAGCAAGGTCTCGCTGGCCAAAGAGTAAGTACGGTCACCCTCTGGTAGGACTTCWCAGCTGTACCAGTTCCCCAGAGGCTCTGTTCCCTGTTCACCTACAGCCTGGGCATACAGACCCTGCTCCGGGCATCCCGTTACCCTTACGGCCCTTGTTTCTTCTGCGGGTGGTGGAAACACCTTCCTCGCAGAGCCTGTCAGCTTGAGCTCGCCAGCTTACGTGAGCCTCTCCGATGCCACGGTGCCACTTTGCAAAGTGCTGTGACAGCCTCGCGTATGAAAGGGGCAGTGTGGGAACAGACCCGTCCTGTTCCCCGCCGAGCGCAGCCGGGAGGGTGCAGTCGCACGGGGCAGGAGGAGAAGGCGGGCGTTAGGCAGGGAAACACTGGCTAGCCTGTGCACACGTGGGAGGGAGCCAGGGGTGGGATGAATGAATGGATTGAAGCTGGCAGTGGCTCTTGTCCCTTCTCAGGACCAAGGTCAGTTGTTGGAGCAGGATGGGGAAGCCTCAGGTTAAATGAATACAGACTGAGCCCCCTTTTCAACCCAGGGAAAGAGGTCTTCCTGCAGGCCAGCAGCRGGGTCCGTGGAGGAGAAACTATGGCTCAGAATAAAGCAAGGCTGAATTCCTGCTCTTGCTCCAGGAAGAGCTTGTTCAACATGAGGGTATGAGATAGGACACGTATCAAAGAGCAGGGCTGGGCTCCTGTCGCCGCAGCCCAACTTGCTGCCATGAGTCAGCTGCCAAAAGCATGGGGAAAAAAAACTTATTTGGGCACAGCCTTATGTTTGGTCACTTCTGTCTTGCAGGGAGAATCGGGGCTGGAAGGGGACAGCGGGCCACCCGGGCCGGACGGTGTCAAGGTAAACCTCACTCTCGTGGCATGTTTCAGCTCTCACACATCTCCGTGCACTCCGGCTCCCGTGGTTCCCGGGGGCAGGTTGAAGCCAAGGGGGTTATTGGGTCCTCTGTGCAATACGCCTCTGCCCTGCTCCCTCCAAGGATTTTTCTTCTGCAAGCACACATAACGGACTCCTGTTTCACTCCTCTACCCACATTTTTGGCATCTGATCAGATCTCCAAAAAGGTCAACTTCTTCAGAATCTAGTTTCCAACAATTTGTCTGCTTTATTTGAGTCTTTACAGATTAAATTTCCAACTAATCRGGAATTCCTGGGCCTGGCAGGGGAAATCAAGAGTTGTCCATCACTCTCCCCTGCACCACTGACCRGGACATTGTTTGCAAGTAAAGAAACCAGATCCCCTTCCGTCTTGGCAAAGCCTCAGGTGCTCGCTCAGGGCTTGCACTGCGCTCTTTATCTAGCTGCTGCGAGTTTGCTACCTTGCCTTTGGAACAGGACTCTGATTTCTGTCCCTGCACAGCCAGCCTTTCCAAACCGTCCAACAGTTTTGTTCCATGGAAAGAAAAAGCAGCCGGTCGCACAACAATGCAGTTTATTGCTTGTTCTAGTTAAACTATTTGCCATGTGTCTCCATTTCTGCTTATCTCTGAAYGTTGGACGAAAAGACCCCTCCTTAAGGACAGTCAAGACTTCTGTATTTTCTTGCCACAGCTAACTGTCCCCAAGAGCTCTTGAACCAAACCAGACCTTTTCAACCTGAATGTGTCTCTGGACAGTRGAAGAGCCACTGCTCACCGCAGGAGCATTTGTTTGACCAGAAGAGATATTGTTGTGCTCTGACACAGCTGCAAGTGGAGAACAACTCTGCTGGTTGGTTGCACAAGTGTMGGTGCTGCTGTCAGTACAGAATTGGCCTTTTTGACTGTCTCCATAAAATTTTATGCCATCAGTTATAAGAATGGTGATTTGACATGATACCTACTGCTTGGACCACAAATCCTTCACAGGRGCAAGATGACACTGTTCCGCAGTGTTTATTCGAGCCCTGGGCTGATTCCCATTTTGGCAGCAAGAGCCAAGCGGCCGCTCCAGACAAACCCTTCCTATTAAAAATCTTTCAGCATCGCGAGCTCAGGGCTTCTGGGTGAGGCAAGGGAGACTTTCAGATCTTGTCTGCCTGTCTCATTCACGTGGGAGGTTCAGGCCTTATTGCAGGAGAAGCAAAGGGGTTCAGATTACCCTGTGTAATGGGGGAGTTCCTTCTCCTCCAGCCAAGAGACTTTATAAAAAAAGAAACCTGGTTTTGCTCATTTTTTAAATGTCAAGTGTATTATGACTCATCCTCATTCACCCTTTTGCATGCAGGCTCTCTTCCTCTCAGACTCCTGAAATATTAATTATGTGGTGGGTTTTTTCCTTGCAAGAGCCATGTACGGTGACCCACGTGTCGTCTGGGTACGAAAAGCTCCCACCCTCCTCTCTTCCACAGGGAGACAAAGGAGAGCAAGGCCTGGAGGGAGAGAAAGGAGAAAAAGGCAACGAAGGACTGAAGGGAAAAGAAGGGCCTCCTGGATATCCCGGCATCACAGGTGTCCGAGTGAGTCTGCAGAACCAGCCCGCTCGCCCCCATAGCTGGCCCGTGGGTTTCCTGTGGGAGCTAGCGCTCTCCTCCCCGAGCTGCACGGGCAGCCGCGCATCTATCTCAGATCGCCAGGGTATGGGTATCGGCCCAGCACAGCCCCTGCACGCTCCATAGGGCCACCTGCACTCCGGTTTCCAAATTAGCAGTTGCATCTAGCCCCAAAAGGATCAGCAGAGTGCTGCTGCGTGCTCTTGTCTAAATGCCTGCGTGCAAGRTGACTTTAACCTTCCCGATGGCTGCAGCGTGAGCCCGGAGGTGCAGTGTGTGCTCCCCAGCTCAGGCACCGGGGCACGGCTGGCACACACCGAGCTCTGGGACCCAAAAGGCAAGTCAGCTCATCTGAAGAGATGAGATCCTTTCGCAACAAGGGGACAAAAGAAAGTTTGCAGTCTTGTGTCTGGGAGGCTGGTTTTCATTTAAACCCTATCAAGAAATAAATAGGCTTTTTCTTTTTTCTTTTTTTTTTTTTGACAAGGGCAGTAATTAGTGTAGCCTTTAATACTACTGTAACAGGGCATGCCGTGTTGCAGCTAAACACCTGGGGGCAGATTGAGAGGGAGGTGCAGGCAGTGAACCAGGACACTCTGCTTAGGGCAGGAGGTTATCCGAGATGCGACTTGTTGCAAGTGTTGTCGTAAAGTATGTTATTTTTTGCAAAAAACTACGTCCAGGAGAAGGTTTGGTCTTTTAATTGGGATGCATACTTGAGATGTGGATCACTTCTCTGGTCTGCCACAGGCTTTGMATAGAGTTTGGGACAGGTTGTGTAGCCTTGCCGTGCCTCTCTACTGCAGCTGTAAAATGGACCACCTCGCAGGGTATTAGAGAGGGATGTACAGAGGGCTGCGAGGAGCTGAGTTTCCCCTGGCTGTCACAGCTAGTTTAGGCCTGGAGTTTGGAAATGGCCAGCTTTTGCCCTCTCTCTCTTCTGTTTGATGATTCCTTGCTTACTTCTGTTTTTCCCTTCTAAGGTTTCCCCCTTAAACATAGAAAATAAATAGAAGAAATTAASAGGGAATTATTCCTGAATCCTAAATGAATATCCTAGACGGTTCGCTTGGAGGTCTGATCTCAGTGCCATAGAAAGAAAAAGCGTGATTCTGGCTCTGAGATGAGAGCTGCGGGGCCAGAGGAGCCGGGCAGGGGCTGGCCTGGGGCTCCTTCGGTGGTGCCAGCTGGAGGACAGCTCTGCCCAGTGCCCCGGTGAGCTGCTCTGCAAGCCAAGTCAGGCCCTTCTGCTTGAAACGTGGAGTTTATCAGCTTGTCGACATGATTTATTCATTATCATTATTGTTGTGGATCAAAGCTGTAGGAAGCATGGACTCAGAAGGCTCGCTCTGTGAAGCGATAGCCCGGTCGGGTCAGATGCAGCCGGCCTGGCCGCAGCRGCCGCGCTCGCCCGTAGCACAAGTCTTGCTGCCTGCGCAGCCGGAGAACATGCCGGCTCCCACCCCGTGCGTCTCCGGGAGGCATGCAAGCAGCCCCGGCATGTCCAAAGGAACAAGTAGACCAAGTTTGACCAATTTGGATGGCAGCTTTGAGATCCCTGCCCGGGATGGGTGGGAGGCAGCAGGGCAGGCAGGTACCTCTGRGCGCCGGGTGGATTTGCAATGTCGAAGCATGTTGTTTTTCTCTTTGGTGATGTTGTGGCTGGCTAAAAGGAGGGCAGGGAGAAGGGTGTGAGGGGATGGAAGCAGCAAAGGGGTTGGATTTGTGTTATTTTTGGGCTGAGGTTGGGATTTGAGCACTGACTTGACTRAAAAGTGGAAACATTGGCGTAATACTGCAGTGCAGCACCGTAAACGTGCAGAATAAGGCTGTAGTCCTGCCCCAAATAAGGCCAGCCTTRGCCACAGCCCCCTGCACCCGCAGGGAACTCTTTGCAGGACTGGGACCGTACCACAGGCGAAGGGTGCTCCCCACCATCCCAGCTCCCTCCCAGCTGCAGGCTGGCGTGGCTGGACAGCCGCGCTCAGCACCCGGCCCTCCATGTGCTGTACTTCTGGCTGGTTCACGTGTTTATATTGTGCATGTTTTAAGAACTAATAAAAATACTAAAATCATGCAAAAGCCATATTAAGTTATAGAGTACAAAATATAGATTCTCTCAGACTCCGTCCCTGCTGTTTGCCAGCATGTCCCTGGGAACATGATGCCGTTTTCTGTTTTATTTTAAAAAAAAAAAGAGTCAATAGAGCCAAGATTCCTGCTCATAATGACTCCCTTTTGATTTTTTTACTGCAGAGTGCTATATTTCCATCTACTATTTTAATATGCTTCTTTGTATATCCTTATGTCTAAACTCAAGCAGACTTTCAGAGACCTGCATAGGCTCCAGATAACACTGCCAAACGCCTGGCCGTTATCTAATACATAGGCYGGTGTTCCTGGACTCGCTGAGGTTATTTAAAGATGGAAGTCCTCTGACAGAAGTACAAATAACTTTTCTCTTCCCATTTTTTTCTTTGAGACTTTTATCCTACCTTCCCATGGAGAAAATGTCCAACTATTAGTGGGATCTTCCTTAGATTTCTGCCAAGATAAAGTTTACAGCTCAGAGATGCAAACTGCTGGAGATAACTGCAACCCCCTCCTTTTCARCTGAGGATTGGAAGCTGGAATATAAAGTCAACCCATCCTCTGCAAGACATGCCACAAAAGCCACCACAGGCACAGCCCACCACAAACTTGTACAATGGACAGAAGTTTTTAAGGCTGCTGGACAAAGATCACAAAAATCTTGTCAGGGAAAAATCCTGAAGGTATTCACCCAAGGGCAAATGCCGAGGTTGCACGGTGACAAACTCCTGTCCAGGATTGGTAGGGTGGCATGGAAATTGCCTGGGGAAGGTGTGGAGGCACCTGCATTGCAGGGTGGAGGCATGTTGGGTTTGGGTGTGCTGCAGATACCGTGTGTCTACACATTATGCATGTTGCATATGGGTTTAATACATCTGATGTGATAGTGTTACATTGTCCAATACTCAGTTTAGATGATTTTAAAGAGAACTTCATCTTTAGCTATTGCATCTTCATTTGGCCTCTCCTGGCATGACACCTAGGAGTCCTTACATCCATGCTTCACCACATTCCTGCCTGGATCCACTGACTTTTCCCTGGGCTAGAGATGTTTGCTTCTGCTCCAATATTGTTGAGATATCCTGCTCATCTACAAAGGGGACAGGGGAGATGTTAATGCTTCTGTGCCATTAGTGGGAGAGACACATACAAGGATCTGTCTAGTTACCTGTGCCAACAAACCGACCTCCATCTGGGAGCGTGTAGGTCGTCTTCTGCTTCTGGAAAAGATTCATATTAGCKCGAGGAAGCTGATGCCCATCTGCAGTTGTGGACATAGAGACAAGCTTCTCCTACGCTTTGGCTTGGCCCTGTGTTGCCCTCTGCCTCRGCACTAGAGGGGATCCACAGGGATGTGCCCTCCACAAACAGCGATGGCCTCTGGAAAAACCCTTTTCATCACAAGTCCCTGCAGCTACACCACTTCTTGAAGATTTTTGCTTAACACCARGGACATGTTTAGTCTTAATCTTTATTTTGCTTATGTCTAAAGGGACGTGACACTTCACTATCAAGTGTCTTCTTGACCAATGTAGGAAATGAGGCGCCTGATTGCTCTGAAATGATCTGCCTTTATTGCTGGTACATTTTCAGCCCAATTTGCACATACTGGCCTGGGGCACAGACCTGGTGCTGGCAGCACCCTGTGTAGCCGCAGAGCAGGTAGAAGCTGGGGAACTTGGCAGGGCAGGTACAAGCTTGCACACCACGTGGCAACCGGCCAGCGCAAGGGATGGGAAGAGGTTAGCAGTTCTTCAGTCTGCACAGTYGTAGAGCTCCTTGGGAGATGGCAGRTGAAGGGATGTCCTGGAGCACCTTCACGGGTGCTAAACCTGGAGGAAGGATAAAGGGTTTGTGCTGCCCTTCTGGGTCATGCAGAAAAGAGACATTCATCTGGCGATCGATCCCTACAGCAGGGACAAGTCTGGCTTTACYGAGCAAGGTTCTATTTTCCAGAGAGCCGTCCCGATGCTGATACATTACCAACTGAGCACAACCAAACTTCCCTTGGTGCTCAAGAAATATTTTTCAAAGATCGTTAGCTTTAACTTGGCTCAGCCATTTCCAGTATTAACATATCTGAAAACCAGTTTCCACTGTGGTTTTARATCTCAAACAAAAGCAGCAGGGAGGCCCCAGCCAAGTCTCCAGGGGTAGTTTGTACATGTTTCAAAGCCAGTGGATTTCAGCAAAYAAACCTGGCAACTGAGATGGTCCATGAGTCTCACAGCTGTGGCTGGCAGGACTTGAGGCAGCTGGAGCTGAGATACACGAGTTTCCTCTATCTTTTGGTCACTTTGTCCAAGTTCACACTGCTCCGTTCAGTTCCATTTCCTGCTCAGCAGAGGGATGGGCCAGTTATCCCCCTGGTCATGAGAGAGAAATCAGAGCACCTGAAACACTAACGCACAGCGGAGTGCGAGATCCACTTGAGATTTCAAAAATTGCATCAGAGATGTGCACCTTTCCTGAGCTGCTGTCTTGCATATTATCTCCTCCCAGTGGTTTCCACCTTCTTCTCATACAAACTTACTGCCTTCACTTGATCTTGACTCTCTTCTGGGCTTGGCCATTTGACCTCTGGTTGGCTTGTTTGAGCAGCAAAGAGCTGAAAATCTCTTCCCCTTGCAGAGCTCCAGGGACTGTTTGGGCATCTCCGTTCAGAGAGACCGGCTGGAGACGGGGTCAACAGTGTGGGGAGCAGGAGAATCCACTGGAGAACCAGACTTTCTGTACAGGCGAGGCAGGAAAAGGATATGTCTCTGCAGTTTGTGGGGAGACTGGAAGATACAACAGCCTGTCGAACCCTGGCAAGGCATTCATCAGCAATGCAGGTGTCATAGTGTAGTTTGCCAAAATAAAAAGCTAATTTATTTGCCGACCTGTCATTGTGTGAAGGGATAGTGCCACGGAGCCTGAAATACCCAAACTACATTGCTGGAGAGTAATGTACGTTTACAAAGGATCCAGCTGCCGSTCGATCCTGCACTTCGCAACAGAGAATGAGAAGAGTCAAAGGTTGAAGTCACTGGTATGCAGCCATCAACCTGGACACAGGYAAGTGGTCCCTGCCAGTAAAACCCTCAAAAGTCCTCCTCTCCRCTGCTTCTCCTCTCCACCTACAGAAAATACGGCATTTCAGCCCTTCYCTCGGAGGACAACCGATCCGCCGATGGCTGTGCGAAAGGCCCAAGCCAGTTGGCAGGAGGGAGGTGGTGGGTTTCCAGCTGCTCTCCGTAGCTGTGCACTGTGGTTTTCGTAATGTGCTGGTTGTCATACAAGGCAGACATCTGATAGCGAGGTTTTTACAGTTCCAGGAAAGCAATTGGAGAGGCTGTAGGTAATGAAATACAACATGCTCTGAAACAAGAAAATCCCTCGTTGTTCAGCAAAACTGGGAGCCGAGTTCTTTTCTTTTTCCACTTCCTTTTTAACCTGAAATCCTATCTGCAGTGTCATTCAAGCCACGTCAGGACTCGGAAAGCTTTGAGCCAGACACTCCAATGGTATAAATTGCCATAAACAATTACATCAGACAACATCTGGCTGCATGTGTCGGCCCTGCTGCGTGGTGCAGATGTGCACCAGCAGACCAAAAGAGCTCTAAGGGCTGGTAAATCCTTTTGCTCTGATATGACAAGGTCCAAAGTCCTTTTGTTTGGTCTCCAAGAAGGTAGAGTGATGGAGCTGGGCTGGGGTGGAGAGCTGAGAAGTTTTTTTGAGGGAACTCACAGTGCTTTGAAACGGATAAAGTCACTATCCAGCCCAGTACAGAGCACTGGGTGAACTCGTGGCTCTTGGCTCCAGTGCTGTGGTCTCAGCCACATCGTTCCCCAGAGCAGCAGCAACTCCACACGCAGCGTTGGATGGTGTCCTGAGGACAGCATCCTTCCCGTCATGTTCTTGTTTCTCTCTCATCAACAGGCTACAATCCTGAAGTGGAAGGAGGACTTGCTGGCCAGGACGGACCTTCTACTCTGAGCTAGCAACGTCGCTCCAGAAACGGTGCACTGTGGTCACAGCTGAGATGGGGCTGGTTTCTGGACTCTSTAATGCCAGGGTAGAGCAGGACCTCATTCTCATCCAACACACTGCTCTATTATGAAGTTGTCCAAACATCACTTACAGCAGAATTTGTCCCAGAGTGGTTTTTTGCTCTTTGTTCTTTTCTGTTTCCTGCCACTGAAAACACGATTCAAAGATTTTCTGCAACAAAGCGCCTCGCTCTGCTGTCGCTGAATCCAGCCATTCACTCCGAACACGAGCTCGGTGACAGCTGGCAACGCCGCATCGCTTACAKGGCGTTCAGCTCCCTGAAAGCACTGAGGCTGCTGAAGGACAATCCCGGGGTCACTTCTGGTTTTAATCTCTGCTGTCCACGCAGAAATCTATGCTTTTTTGGATAATGTGCTGAGCTGTTGTTTCCTGGAAAAGCTGTTTTGTGTGCCCTGGTCTACGGGCTGTCTGTGGAGCTCTTACTTGAAAGAAGTTTCTTAAACTCCCTCAGCTGGAGGGCGTGGGGTTACCCTCCGACTGAGCAATGGAAGGAATGGAGAATACTGGGCTCAGCGTGCAGGGGAGGGCTGTGACAGCCCCGGCAGTGTGTCGGTGGTAACAGCGAGCTCCTCACACCCTTAATTGAGGAAATGAGTACTGTTACTCCTAATCTTGCCCTCGAATAATGCGTTAGCATTAGAGGCACAAAGTAGTAAAGCGGCTTGCCCGGGGTCACGCAGGAGGTCGGTCGGTGGCAGTGGCAGAGGCAGAGGGGGATGGGAGCTCCCCGGCCCCGCTCCCGTGCCCTGTGCAGTGGCTCGGTACGGGCTGTGTTGGCCCATGGGCCAGACACATCTCAGTAGATGTTTCCTGAGGCCGCTGTGCTTGTCAAAGGGCATGGGCCCTTTGCTGCAGGGCTGAGTGTCTCCTGGGCTTGTGCATGATCCACATCCCAAACCACAGCTACCCTTTCCGCAYGGGAGGAGGGGACACAACAGGACATACTTTTCCTGCTCTACAGCCCAACCTTTCCAGTGGCTGCTACATCAGCAGGGCCAGTTCCTATACTGGAGTCCAGTTTCTGTAGCTGAAGGTGCTTGCACTTGGCCATGGTGTGTCATTGTGCAACAGCCTTGGAGTATCATTACTCGTGTGGACCAATATCCAGGAAAGCCATAAGCAGGTATTTGCCTTGCATCAAAAATCAAAGGTGAATACAGTTGCTCAGGAATGTGGTCAAACRTGTTTAAACTCTTTGCTTTGAATAAGGGCGAGAGCAAGGGTCAGGGCAAGCGCCTCTCCGCATAGCTGCAGTCCACAGGTCTCTCTCCTTCCCCTTCTAGAAGCAATGTTGTCATCTCTGGGCATCTCTGCCCTTAGCTGCAATCAGCTTCTCCTTTTTTTGCTTTAATAATCAGTGCATCGCTGATGGCCCCAGGTGCAGGCTYTTCTGTGGAAGTCTAAGCATCCCATTTTATGGAGAGGTACATGCTGGATTTTGTTGTTTGTGAGATTTTATTGTGGGGGGTGGTGTTTCCCCCCCTTGCCTGCTATTCTGGTATCTGTGACTCAGCCCACCAAATCCATTGAAACCTTTGGAGTGGACYGGGGTTGCCTGTGAGCCTTGGGAATCCTGCAGGGAATCCCAGAGCTCTCCCAGTCCCCGGGGAGCCGCTGCTTGCAGCGACCGAGGTTGCTCTCCCGCAGCCGAGGGGCTGTTCGCCCTTGCAGTGAGTCGGCCAGCTCTGCCTGGTCTCTCTGCTGCTCGGGAAGGCAGGCTGATCCCAGCTGGTCTTCGTTTAGAGTTAATAGGAGTCAAAATGAGCCAGAATTTGAAATAAATCCCATTGACTTGGCAGGGTTTSTTTCCTGACTCAGACGAAGGAGATGCACTTTTTGTGCAGTTACTCCAAGATTCCCCTCCTTATTGCAAGAGAGGATTTCATTCCCCTCCTCTTCCACAACCCCAGGGCATCTGTGTCCTTCAAAAGGAAGATATTAACCCTTAGTGTTTGGGGGAGGAAAAAAAGAGCACAAGTAGTGCTCATTAGTGTAAATCCGAGTTATACTGCCCAAGTGCTCTGTCTGTTCCTTTCTTCCCAGTTGTCAGCTTCCAACACTGGCTAATTCTTTGGAGCATTTTGGTGTCATCGTGTAYGAAAGCTTCACAGCTCAGTGGGGATGAGGGCTTGCACTTTTCCTGCATTTCCCACCCACCCATCAAGCCTTTTGGTGGCACTTTTGTCTCCTGTGCTTCCTCAGAGATGAGATAGAGGCGAAGAGGGGAAAAAAAAGGGGGGGGTTCCCAGAAACAACAAATTAGTTCAGGGCTATCAGACCAAACCGGACCAGCTCAGAGCACACAGCACTGCTCTGTACATGATTCTCTTTGCTGCTTTACACTGTGCCGGCTTAGAAAACCCAAGTTAAATAGACCTCCTTGTGCACAAAACCAAAAGTGGCATATTTCAGAGCAACATCTGCATGAAGATAAGAATTTGCACTAAAGCAGAGTTTGGGATACAAGGTTTTGGTTTGGATTCCACATGTTAAGCTGAGGAACTCAGCTGAAAGGAAAGTCATAGTGACGCTAGCTGTAGTCTTTCCATCCGAGATCTTTTTATAGGATTTCCCCATYTTGCTTTTTCTTTGAATTCAGCCAGCCAGCTCTACCTGCACTCACCGCTCAGGTTTCCACAAGCAGGCCAAGAACCCATTACTTCCCAGTGATCCCAGTGAAACCCTCTGARCCTCACAGTACAATCAGGTCTTTCTTCTCGAGAACAGTTGAGTCTTTCTTCTTTCTCCGTACTCATTCAGGAGCTGCTGCCCTGTCTCCTCCCCTTCCAAACTACTGCTAGGCAAAGTGATTATGAAATGTGTTTCTTATAAATCTGAAACATTTATGTCTTCAAATGCCCGGCCCCAATAATCCCACTAATTTCCTGAGTGCTTGTGAACTGTCCTCCATGGGGGGAGGCTTCTCTCGATCAAAGTTTATTAAGTAGAGGTTCTCATATGGAGACATTGCTGAGCGGTAGGAAATTATGTGGGGCTTTTTCATTTCCCTTTAAATGAGCTCGCTGGCTGGGCCCTGAACAATATGGGCATGGTCATCCTCTGTTTCATGCATCCTACCTTTATTGCTGCTTTAGCTTTTCTGCCCTTTCTATGTCCAGTCCTTTCTATGTCCAGTGCCTCAAACTATCACCATTTTTTTTTCCGTCACCATTGGCACTTTCTTTTCTTTACTCAGTAGCTGCATTCTGGTTCTTCTATTTCTTCCTGCCTCATTTGTGGTAGGCAGGAGTGACCTCAGACCTTCACTCAATGAGATCCAAAAAAATTTGGAGATATGCCTCTGCTCCACCACAGTCCTGAGTAATCCTGGACCTGCCWGAGATCGGCTTCGGGAAGCTCTCTCGTCCATACTACACCCTCATAGAGCTTCCCTCCTGTGCCGTGCTGTAAGTCTGCAAGCAAAGCAGAAACATATCTGTCCTCTGAAGTGCCAAGAGCCACAGTTCCCCTTGAGTCAAGCCAGGACGGTGAGTCACGTCTCGGTAACCACTTCCCTGGATCTAGTGCATGTAGCAGAGCATCACTGAATGTGGGGGAAGTTTGGGTCTAGATTTTAACACTGTTTGTTGTTTGGCTCCATTTGGGGCATATCTCTCTGCAGTTCATTCAACTTYCTTATTTTGTTTTTCTGGATGTTGTTGTCGTAACATAGATTTCGACTGTTGATGTCTTGAGAATTTAAAGCTGGGCTGCTCATCTATTTGCTCCCAATAAACGCGACTGCTGTGCCATGCAAGAGACCTGACTTTGCTGCCAAGGCCATCAGCAGCTGAAAGTCTCTTTTTTTCTTAAAAACTAATCAATTTACATTGGAAAATAAACCATCCAGCTTTTCACTTAGGGGAATATCTAAGGCCATACTAAAAAAAAAAACTTATAAAATTGGGTCCTTACTGAAGCTGGCAATGAAATTTTAAACATGCTAGACCTAAGATGATCATTTTTTTGCTTTCCTTGGATATTTTGGCACACCTGAAGGCATGTGACTTTGTAAAACCACTGCTTTCCACTGTYCCTGATCACAAATACCATCATTTTCTGGAGATACTGATATGCTTCTCTCGTGAAGAGTGCAGTATATAAAGAGAAATCACCATTTAAAAATAATCCCGCTCACAGAAGCAGCTTGGAAAGAAGATTTGTTTTCTCAGCAAACTGGTAACCCAAAGTATACAACAAAATGTGTACAAACCGTGAGGATAAAAGCATCAAGTGTTTAGTGCCTTGGCACACTAACCCAACTGATTTGAATCCAGCAAAAAGAACTTGGAATTAATTATTCTTATGTATAGGCTTATGTACATTTTCTGCCCCCCATTGCTGTCTCTGCTAAAGAGARTAGGAACCCTAGGAACCTGACATTGCAGTGAAAGAGGTACCAAAAGATGCTGGATTCCTGATGTACTTTGGAGACCCTGGATGAAGTTACAATCTCACTGAATTTTATTTTTAACCTTTTTTTTCCTCCTATTCTGGCCCTGATTTTTCCATCCCTGGACAGATGAGTCAGAAGAATGAAGAGAAAAAGGATCTGACATTTTTTGGAGGCTACCAAAGTTGTTGCTGGGCTCATTATTGCCTGTGTAACGTGTGGCATGTGACAGCGTGGTGATTTCTGGGAACTGTGCAAACCCCTGCGTATGTGCCCTGTGAACGTCTGGGATTACAACAGACAGCAAGCACATCTGGAACATCACAAGTAGAGATATCGCATGTCTGGGAACCCCAGACAAGTGTTGAACTGCCTCTAAATTCATCTGGGCAAAATTCCTGCGCAGTTGGAGAAAGCACATCCAGGAAAATCAGATGTATGGTAGGCTTCCCGCTCACCAGCAGAGCTCTGCTGGCCAAAGTCCTAGAAAGCATGCTGGTAGAGCACAGAAATATCCTTTGCTGATAGAGCTTACTCCATTCGAGGAGGCGACTCAGGCTGCAAGATCCAAGCCACGTCTCTGCTGATGGTGTCGCCAGCACGGTTTGACCCATTTATTTACACCAGCAAAGCTTTTAACCGGCAGATGAGAGCTAACAACAGTGAGGGAGCCTCAAAGGAAGATCTCCGTGGCTTACTGCGAGTGACAGCTGGTCTCGCTATCACTGACAAGAGTTGGAGATGCTGCCAATTTTTTTTTCCTCCGGCAATGAAGAAGGAGCCGCACCCCAGCTGGAGGACCCAGGAGAGCCTTCTGGAGTAGATGAACACCCCTGCTCAAGGAGGCCAATGCGTCATGAGGGGAAAAGCCGGTACAGGGAGTTTATTGGAGCCCTTATCTGCATTCGGACTCCACCAACAGGGAAAGAMAAGCTGAAGGAACCCAGAGAAAGTTGAGACCCCGTTTGAACAYGGCACAGTGTTCTGGGGATCAAGTTTATTTTTGTGAGCAGGGCTTGGACTGTGAAAGTCGGGTTTACGTTTTGTTTTTTCCCTCTCCCAGATGATTTTAACTCTGTATCTGTACTTCGTGATTGCGGGTACAAGCATGAACTTGAATGCTGGCAGATTTTAGGAGCAGTGTGGAAATTTTGTTTCTCAGATGGGAAGATTTAAGGCCTGTCTTCTCGAAAAGCAAAGACRTTTCCCAGTGCAGGGTAGAAGCAAGTTTCAGTCATTGCTTCCACGGGAGGTGTATCCAGGTGGGGGAACCAGGCTGTACTTCAAACTCTTCTGAAGCAGCTGTGAGATCCTCGTGACCTCCCCCGTGAACGGGGTCCATCTGCCCTGCACGATGATAAAAGGGTACATCTCATCAGTGCACTGGTGTCTGCATTTTTTACAGACAGTGTAAAGCATCCTGATCCTGGGGATGGAACCGTAACGTGGAAGTATTTGTTTCAGGAGCTGTTACAGCACAGCAATTCAGGAGCACATCTGAGTGTGCAAAATGACTCCGCTGGAGAAGATGAAGGGCTTGGCCATCGCTGGGGCCTGGAACAGATTTCACTTAAAATGATCTTTCTCCCCTTTGCAAGAAACCTCTGTTGCCCATGCTTCCAAAAGATCTTAGTGCACAGTCCAGGGCAACTGATGGAAAAACACTATGCAACTAATTAGAAATCCCAGTTGTGTCTTTATTCGTTCAYGTCTTGTTTTGACAGTAAACTTTTGTGAGTGATTCCACTATTCACTCTCCAAATTTTCAAGCCACTGAGCTTGCCGGTATTGCTGCAGAACAGGCTCTGGAGGGTTATTGCTGCTTCGGTACACACATCACGACAGATATGTGGGGAAGTTGAGGGACCTGGTACCAGGTCCAGTGGTGAGCTAGCTGCAGAGCTGGGTGGGGATGGCCATTTCCCAGSCTGCTGCTTTCATTGGTGAGGACTTCTCTGTACTCCTGTAAAAACYGTAAATCACACGGGTGACTCTGGAGGCTTGGCACCCACAATTCATCATGTATTGCAGCTGCTCGGTCTGTGGGAAAATAATTCCAAAAGTGATCTCTTGGAAAGTGKCAGCAAAAAATAGCAAACAAAACCCCTGAGCAGTATGGAAGAGACAACAGAACAGGGCTCGTGTACTCCTCGGCAGGGACCTGTCCTTTGTGAAGCTCTGACAGTGCTGGCAAGGTGGGCTCTTGAAATGTTTGACTTGGGTAAAATGGAGCTATTCCCTTTGGGGAAGTGAAGAACTGGCACAMTTCTTTAGGGCTATAATAAGTTTGAATTGCTCCTTTGTGTTAGGAGCAGGCACTTATGAGGCCCACGTTTCAGATCGGAGTGAAAACCCTCCGATACGGCTAGCTTTATGAGTTGCTTTTGTTCAGCTGAGACTGCAATATCAACGGTGATGAAAATTATACCTTCTCAACTGGGAGGCGGGAGAGCAGAGGGAGAGATGCCGTGCTGGTGTGTAGATGCTGTTGAAAAGTTTGTCGCAACTGCCAAAAAGCATGAGTTATTTTCTTCAGTGATACTTTTGCTTCTTTCTGTCAAATCCAAAATATGTTGTCTGCCTTGCAGCCAACAGGGTCAAACACTGAAAAAATGAACTCCCTGGGCTCCCTAAGGAGAGTGTGCTATACTTAGTTGCTCATCACAGCTAATTTCTGCCGTGTGCGTGCAAGGAGGGGCGGCAGGTCCTGCCGCCCGGGAGGYACCCACGCGAGGAGCACCAAGCAGGCCAGCATTGCTGTCTCTCATTGCTGTGGCTCCCCCCTGAAGTTTTGCATCCCACTCCATTTCTAGATGCCTGATGAGTATATTGTGATTTCTGTGTGTTGCGGTARTAGTAATACAAATAGGGGGAAGGTTTTTGCACTGTGAGCAGAAAGCTGTGCAGGGCAGGTAGATAGAAAATGAAACCACTGCCTGCTTTTASAAGGTAAAATAAGGAGAGTTGCTGTTGAGGCAATGGTTTCACTGCCGGTATCCTAAAAGCATATAAAAAGTAYTGATACCCAGTTCAGTGCCATAGTTGATGGTGAAAGATATAACTCTGTAAAGCAGCGGTGCTCAGATGGCAGCTCTGTCTGCAGACCAGAGGGAACATTTTGGGGGGGGCAGGGTAAATGTGTTTTCCACATTTCAGCCCTTTCTGTAGCAGAGGCTGGGCAGGTACCATTTTTCAGTTCAGTGGGTGCTGTCTTCAAGGAGCACTTCTGAGATCCCTCTTTTGCATCCTTGAGGACAGAGGGACACATCAGATGGCGGTTTTCCGTCACCTGCCTGTCTTTGACATGCGATTTGAAYTTGAAAAATATCACCTTTCAGCCGTGTTGCCCTGTAGCCACCTGGGCACAGAGATCTTTCCACCTTTAAGCAATGAGGTTTCCTTCTCCTCCRTGTGTTGGAGCAGCTCAAGAACAAACTCAGCCATACTCCGGCTGGAGTACCTGTGAATTGTAGTACCTTGCCTTACCTGCATGACTTCCTAGGCTCCTTGTTGGCTCCCGTGGGGAAAGGATAGGATGGGTGAGGATGCTGTYAGGGTTGAGTGTACCAGGGAAGTGGCCTGGGAGTGGCTGGTTGGGATGGGACTTCTTTGCTTTCCCATTCCAACAGCTTTTTTTGCTCTCCTAGGGACCAGAAGGGAAACCAGGAAAACAGGGGGAAAAGGGCAAGCCTGGCCAGAAGGTAGGAACATCTCCCGTTGATAACGTCTCCTCCTCTGGATCTCCCTTGCTTTGCTCACCTTTGACTTTTATCTATAGAAGCAGTTTTGTCCTACATTAATGTCAGTGCTTTTGTTCTGCAGGGCAGCAAGGGCTACCAGGGGCAGCTCGGCGAGACAGGATCTCCAGGGAAGGAGGGGCCGAAGGGGAACCAAGGCCCTAAAGGATCCCGAGGTACCCTGGGACCTATGGTGAGAAGAGCTCTGCAAATGGTTGAACACAACACGCAGAAACGTGACTAGCAGTGGTGGGCACAGGCCTGAATGAAGCAGAGAGCCCAGCAGAGGYTTCAGAGCACAGAAAAAGACGTTAGATGGGTTAAAAGCAGCTTAACACTTGCTCTGAGCAGCACAGGAGAGACTCCATAGTGGTGGTTGTGTTGGTGCCCCGTGAACCCAGCTCACGTTGCATCATGGCGGTTCTTCACAACTCCCCAGATGGGCTGAAATATTGGGGATTTTTCTCGAGAAGGGAGTGAGCTGATAAGCTATTTTTTGCTAAGATCTTTTCCTTTGAGACTGTACGCTCATGGCAAGAGCTGCTTCCAAGTCAAACTGTGTTGTTATAAGGAACTCTGCCTTGGACTTCTGCCCGGTTTCTACACCCACTCTTGATCTACTTATCTAAAACACTTGCAGCAAGAAGAAATATAGCATGGGAAAGGGTTTGAGTTGGGGACTGAAGGTGAGGCTTTCAGAGAGAACAACATAGTATGGTGGAGAGGGAAGAAAGTTAATTTGCTTTAGGCACATGAGACAAATGCATTGGGACAGCAGCAGTAAGTAATAAGTACCTCCTCATGCCCTGCAGGCTGGTAAGGAAACTTCTTGCACGACATTTGGTAGAACTTAGTGAAAAAGCAGGAGTTAGTTATAAGCCGGGAATCACGGTGATGTTTCAGAACAGTAGCAAATGAGTGACGGAGTAACAGTTCCAYTGATAGTTTTTTCCCGCACTAAAAATTATGGCCTCCCCATATATTGTCTCTTCATATTCTTTGGCAAAGCCTCGATGGATTATTTCACAAGAAAGCAAAGYGATATCTGAGCAGCAGTCTATTGGACTGAACACGTCTCCATCTTGTGGAAAGGGCTTTCTTCCACGCTAAATGGGATTATATGGAAAGTTTGCAGTTCACTTTAATCTGATGATCTGATTTAAACCCCTTTGCTCAGTCTGCTAAAGATGCAATAAACAGCTCYTCCAGTGCCCTCATCACAACCCAGAAAACTCCTCTCTTGGCCTCAGAACCCACACCRAAAGGTTTCCTCCCAACAGTTTAGGATTAGGTCATGCGTGATAATGGTCTCGCTGGTGGACTTCCTAGCACAAACCTAATTTAGATAYAAAGACTTCCAGAAGGGCAGATGAAGAGCACACACTATGCAGCTGTTTCTGGTAGCAAATCTGAATGAGGTGGGGAACCTATTGCTACAGGCTGGCAAAGACTTAGAATAGACTCATAGCATCACTCTCCATGTGTAAGAGGTTAAAGCCAAGCAAGAGCATTTCAGATGGCTGCAGCAAAGCTCACCGGTGGCCAGGAGAATGGGTGGCCGCACTCCCATGTGGTGCTGAGCTTTGCTTTGTATAGCCCAGTGCATCCTCTTCTTGTGGGGTAATACTCACGGGCTGCTCTGATGGTGCTTTCTGTGCTTGCCTCTCCAGGGTGCTCCGGGAAGGATGGGTGCTCAGGGGGAACCTGGCTTAAAGGGTTACCAGGTAAGGTTTTTATTTTCATCCTCCAGCTTCTATCTGTTTCCAAATGCAACAAAACTGCCACTGCAGGATGCAAAATCGTTCTTAAACTATGATTTATTTCTGATCTTGAGTTCAGTTTAGTTCTTTCTCTAGTCTCCATTTGCATCATCACAACTTCTCCAGATGCATTTGGTTCATCTCTGCCATGACCCATGTGTCCCTCCGAAGCTGGGATGCACAACACGGGGCTTGAGAGATCTGGCAGGAAACCAGGGAGGACCTTCAGTCAAAGAGCTCTTTCCTGTCTCCTCATGTGCTGTCTGCTCTCCACAGGGACATGCAGGACCACCAGGGCCAATTGGACCACCAGGGCCGAAGGGAGAAAAGGTAAGTTCCAGGGTTTAATCATCTCGTCTTCCATTGGCATGGAAGCTGAGCGGATGTAGAGACGATTGCTCCGCTGCCGTAACAGCCATGCATCTGCGCTCTTCTCCTCTACCTGCGGCAGAGGCAGAGGTGCCTCCTCTACAGCAYGGCCACCTACATAACTCCTGCTGCAGCTTTACTTCTGCAAATCAGTGCCGGGACACCCGTGTCACTAGCACATGCTTTCCAGGCACCACGTGCCCTTGCGCYGGTGGCTTAGCCAGCCAGCATGCGTTCTGGGGATACGTTTTTCCTGCATCCGCAGAAATTCTGCTCAATCCCCAAGCCAAAAGAAATCCGACCAGTAGCTTTCTGTGATCAAGTCAGAATAACACCCTGCACGAACTAGCTGATCTTCAGCAAGCTGCCCATCTGTGCTTAACTCAGCCGATAGCACGTTGTAAGCGAGGCAGAACTGGTCTCCTCTCCATTGCCTTTGCTCCATTTTCCTCGTCGCCTGCCACCCCTTTACCTCACTCGCCTYCCCCCACCCCTCGCCAAGCCCCCTTGCTGCAGCTGGCCTGAGTCAGAGCCCTCTTTCCACGGCAGCTTTCCCCTTGTGTTTTTCCCCTTTTGCTGACTCAGCACYGCCGTAACCAGTTCAGGCTGGAGAAGTGACTCACGCTTTAATGGTTTCCTGTCGGCGGAGCTGGCTGCTCCGCGCTCCGAGGACGGCCCAGCTGGCGTTGGCTGGAGCCCTCACGTGCCTTCAGCAGCGGCAGCGATGCTCCCTCCCTCGGTGCGGGAAGGGAAGAGATGGTAGTTGGGACTGGTCAGCCGTGGGGTCCCCGGGAAGAGGAAAGATGCATGAACTCTTTTCGCTCATTTTCCACTTCCCATCGCTGAGAGAGCGTTCGGCTTTCCCTCTGCACGCAGGTGTGATCGCAGCTGTACGCGTGCAAGCAGGAGCTTCATTGCTCATAAAAGGAGTTTGTGGGACAGAGATCCCAAGGGCTTGTCTTTGCTGGGGCTTTGAGTGTGTCCCTTCAGCCCAGGCTCCCGGGTGTCAGGACACCCTGCTCACGCTGCTCTCCGTGCTCTGCCTGGAGACTCCTTGTGCGGCAGCGAATCTCTGTGCTGGTGGCCAGGAGTCAGTGGGGCAGGGTGAGCTCTTGTGTTCCACTGAGATATTCACATGCCTCAGAAATTTTGCTCTGGGGATGAACAATGGTCATGCTGCTTTTTCTCTCATTTCCTGCTGCTGAAACACATCCGTGAAGGAACAGCTGGTGATGTTCCTGCTGCTCCGCATCTCCATCGCTGCCTTGCTGAATTTCCTCTCCATCCCCAGCCTTTCTAACGCTGCCCATCTGCTTCCCAATCTGCACGTCTTGCTCTTCCAGACTTCGGCAGCATTCCTCCTCGGGTGTATTCTGCTGAGTGGCCGTGCGGGAAGCAGCAAGTGTTAACCAAGCACAACCAGCCCAGGATAATAATGCGAGAGCTCACGACCAAGCACGTTGTCAGCTGAGAGCCTGGCCAGGGGTTTCTCACAGTCCCACTGTTGAAACTTGAGCATCCTGGCAAAAAGTTGTGAGTCGTGACTACCAAAAGAAAGATCAGCCATTGGCCTTATAGCAGAAGGATAAGAAATGTGCAGATTGTACCTCTGCTGTTTAAATTGCAGCTGTTTTATTTTAAAACATTGAAAGTTGCCATCTTCTTGAAAGCTCCCATCATTTCAGTAGAAAATGATCCCCAAATTATTAATCTGAAGCGCTCAGTGAAGCACTCTTCCCTTCACCAACAAAATATTCTTCTGCAAATGGACACTGGAAGAGCACTCCCTCAGAGATAACATGGATTTTGTGTCATCAGAGCACAGCAACGCTGATGATAAAATGAATTCTATGTGCAAGTATCCAAGCTGAAGCCTGACAAAGACACCAAAGCATCTGATGCATCCTGCTGAGAACAGTCAGATCTGTTAATGACCATTGACAGCCAGATCTCACTCACGTCTTCCTGGGTGGTCAGCGGGTCTGCTGGACCTTGCTGGGGAGCCGCTCCAGCTGAACCAGGAGAGCACAGCATGGCGTGCTGAGCCTCCAGCACCGTTTCCTGCAGCATCCAGGTGCTCCACAAGTCTTGCATCTAAGTTTTCTTAGCCATCCTTCCTTATCTCCTAAGAGTTGCCTGGATCCCAGCCTAAGGATAGACAAATTCCTTCCCTCTGGACATCTGTAACCTCACACACGCGTGTGAACATGAAAATGGAAGCCTGAATCTGAGAAATGAAGAGGAAATGAAAATGGGACCGTGACTGCTCTGTGAGCTTTAAACAATGTGGTAAACTTAGCTGTGCTGAAGGAGGAGGACTTATATAGAATGGTGGGGAAGGTCTTCCCTCTTCCAGAGAAGGAACTGTGGAATCCAGCTCTCTTGTGCCACACCAGCCAGCTACTCCACCGCATTTAATACGTTTATAGCTCCTCAAAGAGGCCTTGCTCAGAGCAGATGCCTGCACTTGGCAGCTGCTTAAAGTAGTCCAGATGGGATCCTTTTAAAAATTACAAACTGGTGTATCTCACTTTGGGACAAGAGCCAACAACAACAAGCCTTCCCTTCTTCTCCATGCATTTTCCATTTGTATCCCAACATGTTTACTTTGCTGCCCTTTACTCTAACTTTTTTTCACTGCAACTTTACGAAGAATTAGCACAGRCCTTTAATCTCCCTCTTGAGCAGCTGAGGCATCAGGAAGTCCCGGAGGAGCTCAGTCTTGCGGTCCTAGAGCTGACCAGGCTGCAGGATTTTCTCAGTCAGAAGACAAAGGACAAGGTGGGAATTAGACTCAAGGGGACACAAACCCACAACTCAGCTTTGGGGAGAAAGTCTGTGAGTCCTGATGCTCTTCAAGGGTCCCCAGAATTATGAGCTTTCTTTGAGTTCATCAAGCTCGTCTCAGCTCCCAAATGGCAAGGTGTTCACATCTCGTTTGGGAAGAAGCAATCAGTGCCAAAACTTCTGCATAGTAACACATATACTGGCATTTTTTTTTTCTTCCTGAGACTTGAGAAACGGTGACTTTGTTTCCCTTCTAGCCTACATTCCTTTGATAGTGGCTAGAAAGCAAACCAGTTGCCCGGTATTCTGCTGCTGACTTCAACCAGCAAGTTCAGTAGCACTGGAAACTGTTGGCAGAGCCTGTTAGGCATTACTTTCCTTTCTCTCTGCCACCCAAATTTCTCCATCCATATTGCTCAGTACTATATTCTCAAGCCATCCTGGCACAGTTTCTCCCTATATATTTCTTCTACCATGACACCTCCCAAAACCCCAGAGAAGTATGCTGGAGTTCCCCACCCAGGACAGTATAACCATAACCTGTGAGTATATGTGAAATCCTGGCAACATTCATCCAACACATGTCGCAGCAAAGAAAGAAAATGCCACTGTCATCAAGCATGTAATGGAGAGACATGCACTGAGCTCTTCACTACCTGTTGAGGTTAACTACAAGAGATTTTGCCAAATCTTGAGCCTCATTCTACCAAGTTGTAAATGTCAATACTACTGCTCAGCCCGTGAGAAGTCAGGGTGGGTCAGCGTGTCTCCCTGAGGGGTGGCACAGCCCTGATTCCAAGCCGTGACCCAGTTCCTACAGAAAAGAAGCTATTGGCTCCACTGTCTGAGTTCACTGAGGGTTATTCACTGCTCCAGATGTGTCACTACCAAACATCACATACAAGCAAAGCACCCCAAATGCCTTCTCCCAGAGGCAGGATCACTGAGAAATGGCCCAAGCACCCTTACTATCAGCAGCTGCAACTCAAACAGAAGGTGAGAGTAGCCCAGAGAGAAAGTCAAAGACAGTTGTAAATACACCAGAAAGGGCTGATGCAACCACTGAGAATTACAGAAATCTGTGGAAAACTTGTCTCTGCATAGCTATGGAGATTCGGATGTTCAAGGCTCTAGGAGCACCCCAAGTACTCCGAACACAGCAGCTCCACTGTGCCAGAACCCCTCAAGACCTTCTCTCTCCAGTAGCTGCAACATCAAAGGAGCTCTGACACATGTTCATCCTAAGAAGCCAGAGTGCCGGACACTCAGTGATATGAAGTAGCCAAAAACTGGAGGAGCTGGAATGTAGCTATCTTCTACGGGGAGCAAAGAAACAGCCGTCTCTGAGCTAGACTCCAGAGAAAATAGGACACCATGACCCTGAGTGACTTCTACAACAGAATTAAAAAATACAGTGTCTGTGTTAAATCTGAAGGAATCTCTCTGTGGATGTTTTAGAGACCTCAGTTATAAACAGATAACATCCGGGTGATGTTATCTACCAGCCAAACCATGAGCTCTGAGCTCTCGCTATGGAGCATCCCATCAATGAGTGGAGCTGCTCACGCAGCGAGTGTGTAAGGGGCTGACCCTCTCACCTGATCAATTGTAAGACAAGCCCACAATGGTGGCACACAACCAGGGAGCCCATCCAGACCACCCTTGTTCCCATGGCAGCCYAGGCAGCGCTCAATGAGGGTGGGGAAATGCTTGATTAAAGAGTTTGGTTTGACTGTCGGCAATAAAATTCAGAGGCAGAGAACTATTTCCCATATTGTTGTAATTAGATGCTTCTTGCTTAGTTTTAGGAATTGCTGAAAATAACCCTTTGCACCTGGTTCCTTAGGGAGGACGGTGAGACCAGGCAGAAACAACCACCAAAGAAACCAGGAAAGCAATGTGAAGAGTCAGTGTACTCCAGGTTGTGAAACAAACAAACAAACAAACAAACAAAAATTGTTTAGCCTTTCTTTGGATGAAAAGTTAGTAAATTCAACAGAGTCTTTGACTTAGGAGCCCATGATATGGGAGGACTGGATCGGGTTTGTACAGAAGCATCTGCCATATAATCCGCTGTCTATATTAATACTAACATTTTTATTCACAGGGAGAACAAGGTGATGATGGGAAGGTAGAAGGCCCACAGGGACCACCTGGAGACAGAGTAAGATGTTAAATCCCTTCTCTAATCAATCCTGGCCTGATYTTTATAGGTGGATTAGTTGGGTTGCTTCCTTAGTTGTAGAACTTGCACAAGCCATTGAGATATTGCAGATGACAGATTGTTTACATCCACCTTACGTCTTTGTTGTGTTGTTGTAGGGCCCCGTTGGTGACAGAGGGGATCGAGGGGAGCCTGGAGACCCTGGTTATCCTGTGAGTCTTATTCCAAACACATGATTCAGAAATGTTTGTCTTGAGGAGGTGCTTCCAATCTGCATCAGCCCACAGAAGGTCTACCCTTTGCCCAGTAGTCACGATTCATAATCCACTGTTGTCCCYTGTCAACCACTGCAACTGCACATGGCTGTGTTTCAAACAAGGAGTAATTCAGATAYCTTTACCTAAAGTGGTAAAAATTTTGCTGAAGGCTAATGTAGGTCCTGCAGGTCAGCATCTCACAGTGCCGTGCACCTGCCTGAGCACACTAGACTGAAAGAATGAGCAGGAGCATTTCATCAAAGGTATTTGTGATTATCAAGGAAATACCCTGGGGAAGTTGTGTACAAAAGAGGTCATGTCAATGCTGGACAAAATTCAAGACTGATGTGCCCATGGCCGTAGACTCTTTCATGGGAAGATCTCTGTTAACTTGGAGGTTTGGAAGCTTCCAAAATCTTATCGGGATTTCTCTCAAAAGCAAGACCAGGGTTATGAATTATTCCTCTGTGCTCCAGATGCCCTCTTAGTGGGACATCTCCAGCTAACTGATGTTGATCTGCAAAGGCTCTATGGACTAAGTCTTACCTCCATCCAAAAGCAGCTGGTCAGAGYGACCCATTACAGTAATGTACAGAAGAGTCTAAACATTCACCAGGCTAGCAGTGCTGCTGCCTTATTTTGTAACTGTTCACTTACATTAGTGCTGTGTGTATTTAGGGATGCRTTAGAAAGCCTTCTTCACTGCTTAGATGGTGATTAGCAGTTCCTCTTAGCTATTTCTTTCCGATGCATATCCATAGGAGCATGTACATTACCCGCAAGCTTCAACATTTCTGTATTAGCAGAACGCAGATATGTATATCTTCTCCTGCCCCACACAGCATGTTACATCCATTTTTTGTTTTCCATTGCACAAAAGTACCCAAGAACAAACACATGTTCCCTCTCCGTTTTTTATTTAAGGGTCAAGAAGGTCTTGATGGAGAAAGAGGAAAACCTGGACAACAAGGCTTACCTGTAAGAGATGSCGCTTTATTGTAAGCTACCCAATGTCACATGCATGTGAAAAACAGATGCAAAAAGGAAGGAAGGTAGGAAGGGCTGCTGTAAGGAACGTGTGGTGAGCTGTGAAATGCAAYGTGTGCGTTTCCATAAGCCAGGCCTATAGAATGGGCATTTTGAGTCACATGTTGAGACTAATAAATGGGTGACGGAACAGGGGGCGCACCCAGAAGCCTGTCTCCAAAACTGTCTTTTCTGAACGATCCAAGAGGGACAAGAAATCTTAGGAGATGGGCAGTGGGAGATGACAATGACAGTGGAAGGATCTGCTTGGAAATCATACATTTGGCACGCTGCTGGTGAGAGCTGGTCCAGTGTGAGGCAAGGCCATATTATTCTGCCTGCCTGGTGTTTCCTCTCAAACCAGTGCATTTATAAAAGACTAAATTAAATCCAAATTTAAGGGAAGGATTTTTTATTCCTTTGCTATATACGGCAGCATCTAATGTGTATATGTGACTATTGCAACTGTGAGTGCAGCAGCACATTAAATGTAGTTTGTATTGGGAAATAAAGTTGAATCAATTCCCATTCCTTGTAGGGGTGCTGGGAAGAACAACAGATTCTATTTTGGGGTAAAATCTTAGTGCTCTGTCATATGGCCTAGAAATGGGTAGAGCTGCTGCATTCCCCAGCGGATGGAGTTTATTCTGAGGGGTGGTAGCCCCTCAGATGCCAGTGTTTCAGATGGAAGCAGGAGCTTTGGATTGTCTTTAGTAAAGAGCCATTGGAAACAGGTGGCTCAGAAACAAGCTGAAGAAGGAGAGCTCTGCAGGTGTGTCCTTACTTACCATTTCTTTGATATTAGTCCAGAAATCGCCCCTGACACAAATACACACAAAAAAACCCTGGATGGCCAGAAGAAAAGACGGAGACGTGTATGATGGGGAAGAGACCGATWAGGGAGTAGTGAAATATCCTCTCTGCTTTACTCCTCCATAGATAGCTCTCTAATATCTGACATCCAGGCAAAACCAAGGAAAGGGCTGCAGCATGCAAAAGGGAGGTAGCACCAACACTAAAGATGTAGTCACCGTATAAACTACCCGTTCTGCACGTAGCTTCTGCAGTACCTTTCTCAAAACAGGCTCCTTCCTGCCCACTTCTCATTCCAGTGCTGGAATTTAGTGAATGATTTTTCCAATCTGGAATTTGGTGAATGACTTCCACGAATACAAACACCACTCAARTGAGGGGGGAGCATTGCTTCTTCTCCAATTGACACCCTGTTAAATGCTCTCTGGAGACAGTTCCTTGCTCCTTTTTCCCCAGGAGGCCTGTCTGAGCACAGGCTGTTCCCCTGAATTGTTTCCATACGGTCAGCGTTGTTAGGGCACAAAAAATGCTGTTCTTTGAACTCCATGCAAGATACTGCCAGAAGAGAATTTCAAGCAGATTTTTCTTGCTTATGTTTTGTAGGGGGATCCTGGACCACCAGGCCAGCCAGGAGCAAAGGGATCCAAAGGTGATGTGGTAGGTTTCAGCAGGGTGGATTTATAGTGTCCCAGATTTAAAGAAAATGCCTAACTAAGAGGACTCTCATGTTTTTCCCCAGCATGTGTGATTTGGCCTATGGTCTACGCCTTGAAARACTGTGGAGAACCTAGTGGGAGGGCTGTAAACATGTATTTGAGTGTCCAAGCCCAATAGTTTGTTGTCTTTGTGGAGCTGGAGAAGATCAAGACAATTACAGCTCCAGCATGATGGGTGAATCTTGGGCAGGTCTTTAGTCATTGCCATGGGTTGTGTCTCTTTCCCATACCCCCRTTTGTGGTGCCTCCAGCCACAGCTGGCTCGTCTGTCCCTGAGGAGGTCTGAGCCAGGCAAGTGTCTCTCTCTTTCACTTGAACCGAAAACTTTTCTGGCTTGAAACCTTCCAGATTTGGAGTCCATTTATCCATGCAGTTATGTTTCTTGGAAGAGTCCCTCTAACTTCTTGCCCTTATTAAGCAAGAAAACACAGCACACATGGATCCTTCAAGGTTCATTGGGGTACCTCTTACCTACTCCTACCTCCACATCTGGCTATAATGACAGCTCGCTAATTATTCTCACAGATCAGGGACTTTATTTGCTAAAACGTAAGTCTGTGGCCTCAATACTCAGCAAATTCCTGCTTCCTTTTGGCAGATGTCAGGATTTTTAATCTGACCCTGCTGGGGTAGTGCCAGAAAATAGTTTAACCTACAGTAGGTGTTCTTGGCAAAAAGCGTACCAGGCGATAAGATAAATAAACTCTACCCATCGATGGACAATCTGGAACTGCCTTTGGGTCTAATGAATAGCAGAGGAAGCACCCCCAGGAGTATTTCTTTCATGTAGCTGGCCTGCCTGGTCCTCTGCAGATGGAGAAACAATGCACAGAAAATGCAGTGCTTCAATTTAAAAGTGCTTTAGTACATGACCTCACTAAGAGAGCCCTAGTGAAGGTGATGAGGCTGAGTTTTCCATTCATTCTGCAGAAATTAATCCTTTTTACAGCTAATAAACCTCAGGAGTATTTCTTTTATGTCTTTATTCACAAAGCAGCATTGCGAATTTTGGACACAAGATACCCTTTTCATTTCCATTAACTTTCCAAAATAGAGGGAGCTACCTCACAGAGAAAAATTCTTACTGAACCCCCTGCAGAGGACTTGCTAGGTCCTTGGTTCAGCACTGTGCTGTCAACGAACTGACAGAGGACGCAGGTTTTAAGCATCTTGTTCTAATGTTTGCCAGTGCACTGAGTCCTCCCTCGAGTTCATCCTGCTTTATTTGTCCTCATCTGCTCTGTATTAGGAAAAATGTAGGTCCTTGCCTTCTAGCTATTCATTCCTGCCTAGAACTCTCAAGACATACGAAGAATCATTTGTAATAAAACCCAATAGCAGTTCATTCCCCAGTGTTGGAGCAACTAACTTTATAAATCTCCTTTTTATAAAGCTCTTTCCAACCATTATCCAAAAGCACACCCTGAAGTCAGGCTCCCAAGTGGAGCTGTGCTAGAACTGCTGCAATTTTAGATGTCTTTTTTTGCTTGCAGGGTCAAAAAGGAAAGCAAGGAGCACGGGGCAATGCAGGGAGCAGAGGCTCACCGGTAGGTAAAAATTCAATTTTCTACCCCAGCAAATGCTGCCTGGGAGCTCCATCACTAACACCTTTGTGATTTTAGGGCATCCTTGGGCTACCAGGTCCTCGAGGAGTGGTGGGAAGGCAGGGTCAAGAGGGTGCCCCTGGAGTGGATGGCGTGCCTGGGAAGGATGGCATGCCTGGGATGCTGGTGAGTTTGCAGTTGTAACCTTATAGCATCAATAGCAAACGCAACTTAGGAGCCGGAAGACTAAAAGGTAGCACAGGAGAAATGGATATAGTCCAGCTATAGATATTCCAGTTTACATGTACCCAGAGCGGATCATATGCTCCTCTTCATATCTCACGTGCACATAGAGGCAGCAGCTGCCTTTGCATGGCCAAGTCTGTAAATAAACCGGTGTTTCTGGCCTGACAGATACTTGCATGCACAGACTTCTGTATGCATCTCTGCAAATCCACCCGTGCCCAGATGCCTGGTGCTTGCTGAGGGCAGAATCACACCACTCCCCTGCCCCCCCAGAGCTGTGCAGAGGTGGAAAGAGCGTCTTGTTTCATAACCTCTTCTGGGTTTCTTTTCTAGGGAGAACAGGGTGATGACGGGGAAGAAGGTGTGACAGGGATGKCAGGCAAAAGAGGGAACCCTGGCATACCAGGACTCCCCGGGGCACAGGGACCACCAGGATTCAAGGTGAGTTTCTGACTCCCTAAGGTACTGCTACGAGCAATCCAGTCTGTGAGCCTGTTGTCTCTAGAGCTTGGATTCTCCAAGGTCTACTAAAGTCTCAAGTCCTGCTGCCATCTTTCACTTAGCTAGAGGCTCAGTAGATCTTTCTCCTCATCCATCCATCCATCCATTTTCATGACATTCACAGCAGCTGAATGTCCCAGAGACCTTTTCTCCTTTGTCGAAGTTCACTGAGCTCAGGAGCCTACAGATACACATACCCACACTACGAACACTTTAGCCTTCTTTCATTAGAAATCCGGTTAAAAAAMCATGGCCTTGGAGAAGTTGCAAAGGAGCTGCTACAGCCTGCCAGTAGGATGTCCAGGATGGACGACTCCATGGGAAAATCAGGTTTCCTGTCACTGCTGCCCTGCGAGGCCTGAAATGCTGAAGGGAAATTTGTGCCGCTTGTGGTTTAGCGTGTATTTACTGGATTGGAATGGCTGGAACCAGTATGGGCTTTGGACACCACTCTGGGTGGAAGCAGGGACAAGCTGCTTTAGTGACCTTGGGGTTTCTTCCTGGTCCTTGCCCTGGTCCAGGCTGGCCACAGGATCTAAACTGGACCAACAGCAATTCAGCCGTTTGTAGAAAGACTCTGTAAATAGGAAGACTCCAGCTGGGTTTGGAGAGGCTATCAGGTCTGATTTAAATTATGCCTCCCATAACACATCACTCTTAAACTGTCACTTGCTGCCCTCCAGCTGCCTTGGGTAGAATAACAGGCTGTTACTAGAAATGACTGAAAGACCCTTGTGTCGTTATGACAGACTCATACCCTGGCTCCACGGAAATTTTGTTGCCCCTTTTCCAGCCGCTCAACCATCCGAGGTTCTCGCCGCCTTTGCTCCTCTCTCCCGTTCTGCCCCAGATCAAGTAGCTGGGGCTTGTGCTGCGCTTGGCAAGGGGAAGAGGTGGGGAGCAAGGGGTGGTGCTGGGTCTCAGAAGCCCCTCTCTTGTCCTTAAGTTGCGGAATTGGTGCTGGGGAAAATGTTGGCTTTGCGGCCTCTGGACTGAAGTCCTCCGGCTGAAGTCTTGGCATGTCTTCAACATTTTAGATGGATTAATCATCAATTGCTTGCCTGCTGGGGGGAAGAGATTATAAGAAAATGCAGGGCAGGACAGACGACATACAGAAGCGCAAACAAGACATTTCACCCCCTTGCTGTCCTCAGCCTCGATGCAGGCAGTACAGCTCTGCTGAAGCTCCTGCTCTGCGTGAAGCTCAGGAGGGGACGCGGCCATGCCCGTCACCGGTCTCGCTGTGCATCCTGCAACAATCCGCCTTAGCARACCTGAGGCATCTCCTGATGAAACCACATTCCTTATCCCGATGAGGCACTCTTTTCCAGCTTTCCATCTATGGCTATTTTGGCTGAGTGTTGTTATATTTAGCTCCTGTCCTTTGGAATTACTTGAATTCTGTTATTTTTAGGGTGAAAGAGGATTGCCTGGACAAACTGGCCAAACAGGGAAGCGAGGATCATCAGGAGGAACGGGCCTTCCAGGGACCCCTGGCGATCCAGGACCCAAAGGACAGCCGGTTAGTGACGAACGGAGCTGATCAGACCTGACTCCAAGCTGTCTCCTGCAGGAGAGGGTGCAGATCCGCAGGCTGGGGTAGCAGGGTGAACCCTGGGAGGGTCTTTTACRGGGGAACCCATCACCAGCTTGTGCGTGAGTGCAGGAGCATCGGCACAGCTCTCTCCAGCGTGCACTTCACTGCTCTTCACTGCTCGCTTGTGCACAGAGATGTCTAATCCATGCCCGAGCTCCCCAAGACAGCGTCACTGTTCACGTCGCCCTCGTGCCTGTGGTGACAGGGCCGTGGCGTGTGCTGGCAGCCAGGCTGCAGAGCCATCTCAAACACCCCGCAGCAGTGTCTTCCATGAGAGCTGTTAGGAGGGCGGTGGATGGAGCCTGTGGGAGGTGGTGGGTGCAGGAGGTGAACTATGCRCTCCAGGCCATCCAAAAGGTGCAAAGGAGGGTCTGTAGCTCCGCTGGGACATGCAGGAGGTGCAGGAGCAGGCGTCATCGCTGCAGTTTTGAGGGCRGTGGAGCTGCGAGTTCAGAGCACGCTGAGGGAGAAACACCGAGAGCCCTCTGTCAGAGCAGAAGTTAAATTCCCACACCTGCCTCCAAGGCAGGCTCCTCATCCTTACTGCTTTCATTTATTGTGCTGGTGGGATTGCCCAGTTTAGCCCTGATGTGTCAYGCTGCATCAGCCTGAGGCTATCTTGAGAGTACTTAAGCTATTTAGATTGGGACCACCATCAGAGGGTCTAGTTAGGCCACRGATGTAAAAGTAACATGAGGAAAAGAGAGATGAGGACTAATACAAAACAASGGACAAGATGAGCCCCAACTACCTCAATTAAAATATACTTGTTTGCATATTTTATATAAAAGCCTGTGACGGCAGTATTCAAGCCAACAAGGTAATAACAATATAATTTTGCCTCTTGTGTCCACGAGTGGCAGGTTCATTTGCCCAGTGTTGCCATTACCTACCTTGCTGCATAACTAGTGATCAGGTCCCCTTGGCTGAGATGACTCCATGGCATTTAAACCCTTCTGACTTCCCATTTACTTTTGCCCRAAATTCCTCTAGAAAGAAGGCTTGGTTGGTTCTCCTAATACAGGAAAGACCTTAGTCCTCCTTTAGTAGCAGTTTTCCTTTCCAGGATCCATAAATAGGCAGTTAAATCAATTTGTATCCTTGGAAAGTTTCTTACACTCCACCGAGTCCAACCAAGCCCTTTCTTGCCAAGCAGTTTCTCACTGTCATGGCAGGAAAAACTTCCTAACAGTGAGGTCTCTAGACGGCCTCTGGAATAGCCTTGTAATAGAGGTGGTGGAAACCCCATCGCTTGAGTCATTTACAACTGGGCTGAACAAGACATTGTAAAACATCCCGTAAAGTACAATCCAGCATGGGTCACATAGTCCTGCCGAGAGTCCAAACAAGCCTTTTCCATCTCTGATGTTCCTAAGACTGTAGATGAATCATCTGGTGTATGTTTCTCACCCATTTTTTAATGTTGAATCATTTTGCATTTTGACATCTGAGAAGCCCAGAAATATCAAAGAACATACATCTCAAACGTGGCGAAATGAGAGTGTTTATATAAGGACATGCTACCCAGTGTGGTTTTTTTATTCTCAGAGTGCATGCTATGTGCTAATTCAAGCTTGATGGCCTTCCAAATATTTTATTATTATTTTTCTTAAGAAATTGAGCAAAAATCCCTGCAGGGTTGAATAGGAAAAGAATTAGGGGATATGCACCGTTTTCCTGGGTTTGAGTGGGAGGTTATGTTGTAGGAACATGCACTTTTTTGACAGCTTGAATGAGCATAGTTTGAAATTATCCTTTAGTAGGTCAGTCCAGTTGGTATTAGAAATAAAAGAAGAGCTTGTTTTAAAGGGCTTTGAGGCTGTTCTCTTGCAGCATGACCTTCCAAGATCAAGCTCAGAGTAGATGCTCTCCATCCTGCTTCTGCTCACTGTGGTCCAAGCTGGACAAGCATCTGCTAGAAATAGTGTAGGTATGCCTCCCATTTTGGGGGCAAAAGGGCTTAGTCTGTGAGATCTAAGTAATCTACAAGTCTACAAGATCTTCTGGAGTTTCTTTTAGCCTGATATTTGTGTAATTCTTCCTTCAGATTTCTTTCATACTTCTTTCTCATCAGTCCTGCTTTAGACTGAAGAATACTAATGGATTTCTCTTTCTCTGAAGCTGCTGAACTCTTGGCGCGTCTTCGAGTGACCAGCCGTTCAATGTGAACTTACTGTTGTTCTTGTATTTGTCTTGGCTGTTATTTGCAGGGAGACTTTGGCGAGGCAGGATTTCCAGGGATTGCGGGCATGTTTGGGCCAAAGGTAAGAGGCTGTCTTGTGACCAGTTGGCTTTCTAGTCTCTCTTTACTGGGGACAGACAATGCAATGCTTGTTGCAAAGACTTTATCAGCAGCTCTGCAGAAACTATTGAAATTGAATCGTGATTCCAACTTTCGTTAGTTTATGCATCTTCATTTGTTAAATGAGTGTGCGTTTACATATGCTTTGTTGGAGCTTTTTCCTGTTCAGATGGGTAGATGGTAAAGGGAAGAGGGCTGTCCTATAGACCCCGGAGCTGTTTTCCCCACTTGAACGTCTTTCAGACACTTGTATTTCCAGCATCAGTCATCAGTCTGTACCTGAGACACCAATATGCATTCCTAATGTTGAGAGCCTTGATTTGAAATTTAGACTCCTTTTATCAGCATATAATTTTCCTGGGGAAGGRGGACCAGTTTGTTTTCTGTAGAAAGTAAAGGGCTTGCAAAACAGGAGCGGGAAAGAATTTTTAAAAAATTGGACCTTCCCATTCCCATATACCAGAGGCAGCACCTCTGTCCTTGCAGCAGAGGGGTAAGCAAGGGCATAAACACGGACTACRTTTATTAAGGGGACCTGGCGTCTCATTTTTGCTTGCAGGGCCCCCCCGGAGACCTTGGTTTCAAGGGCATTCAGGGACCACGTGGGCCGCCTGGTCTCATGGTGAGTGGTTTTTCRGTTTGTTTGGTTTGGGAGGATTTTCTTCCTTCCTCCATCCTCTATTTCTGTGAGGCTCCAGGGTGCTATAAGGAGCACAGCGCACTGTTCATCGCGTGCCTGGCAGACAAGCCACGGCCGTGGTACCACCTCTGAGCCACCCGAACACATCTGTAGGTAACCACGTGGGCACGGGTCTCTTCTGCCTTGGAGACAGTCATGCTGCTATGACCACTGCACASACCACTCCAGCTACACTGACATCGTTCTATTTCTGGAATTTCTGAGGTTTTACACAGGTCGTGACAACCATACTGTGAGGGCTTGTGTCTTTGGACTTGCGTTTGGGAACAGTTTTTTATTTCAGCTACAGCGAATACCACGATCATGTTGCRGCAAAGAGGTTCAGTGTCTTTACTGAGCCTGCTGTGGTAAAAGCGGCCGTCAGTTCCCATGTGATGGTTCACGCATATCTTTTCTTTTCTAGGGAAAAGAAGGAATTATTGGTCCACTTGGCATTCAGGGTCCCATGGGAAGCCCAGTAAGTATCTGCTTTTTTTTCTGCCTGTATTTTTTAGAAGAGCACGGTGTTTGAGATCCGAGATGCTTGAGGCCAGCATAAGTAAGTCCCAAGCCCTGCTATAACGAGGGGAACAAAATGGCCTTTAAGATGAGCAGCTTGAGAGAAGTGCAGGTGTAGCCTCTGGCTGCATGTAGAGTTGCAGGGAGATTATTGTCTTAAAAGTGAGGAGCAACTCTACCTAAGTGCAAGTTTTTCAATAGATTGGCTCAGACTAGAAGACAAGAATGTTATTGCAGTTTTTAAAAAATGAGCTGCCAGATTTTCCAAAGAACTTGGCCTGCGGGGAGCAAAAAAACACAGGAAAAAAAAAAAACAACAAAAAACTGATAAATGTAAACTGGGAACAGCTTGATTCTGGGAAGTGTTGAAAATCCCTGCCTGCCCCAAAACGCCAAAGGCACTGAACGCAGACTAAAGTTCAGGTCAGTGCTTCGTAAAAACATGAGCATGAAGTTACTCAGAGTTGGGTACAGAGGTTGCTACYGACAGAAATGAAAACCGGTAAGATGAACATTGCCGAAACATCCAGCAATGGCTATTTTTTTACCTCGGGATGGGTGGGCCAATACGACGACCTGAGCTGATTTGTTTAGAGATGCACTTGGGTCCTTGCAAGGAGCTTCTGGCTGGCAACGCAGCCAGGCAGTGGAGCTTGCTAACAGTCCCTGACAGCCACCTCGTGTGCTTTAACAGGGGCCCAAGGGAGACAAAGGCAGCCGCGGAGAAACGGTAAGTGCTGACCCGCACCCCTGGGTGCCTCCCGCCGTTAAGAGGGTCCCTCTCTGAGCCACCAAGAGTCACGCTGGGCTCCGCTGCACCCGCTTGGGCTCTGGCTCAGTGTGGTGGCAKCAGGGTCCCACGAGGGCAAGACACACACATCTGTGCACGTGCACACACACGTATGTGCACACGCATCCACGTGCACATACACGCCTACTCTGCTGTTAAAATTSCCATTTACTTAACCCACTGACACGGCAAAAGCTAACACTTCACAGATGACCATGGTGTCTCCAGGAACAAACCGCAGTGAATGGCAGCTCAGAAAGCCACAGGCTGTCCCTGCCAGGGGCACAGGMCCTGTCTAAGCAGCGGCGTTAGCCGGGTGCAGCCCCCAGAGCTGGGGGAGCAGTGCCAGGGCACCTTCTCGCCTTCTGCTCTCCTCTGGTCCCCTTCTTGCAGGGGCTCTGATGGACTTTTACACCTTCTCGTAGCTCCTTGGTGTCCTCACCGTACAGGGGATGTGTGGGGTATACTGGATACGTGTTGTTCATCCTCCCTGTTACCCATAGCGTGGGTCCCCCTGCTCTCCGGGTTGCTTCCTTTAGCAACCAGGGGTTCCTGCTTGTCCAGGCATCGGAGCGCAGCAAACGCAGCTGTGTGGCTGGTGCAGAAGGCTGTTTCACGTCTTCTTCAGATGAGACGTCTTATAAACAAGTGCCCCACAGATACCCAAAATCCCAGTGCACATTTCTAACAAGCCAGGGTGCTGCCTCTGTTTCTTCTTGCTCACCATTTTCCAGCTCCGTGGGCACAGCAGAGGACAGCGTGCTGGTGGGGACCTGAGCCCCAGAGCGAGCGTTTGCTGGTGTCAGGGCCATCAGCATCCTTCGCTGCAATAACCTCTCTGCYGTTGCCAGACACCGTTGGGCCCCTGTTTTTGCTGTCCGTCCAGTGCAGCACCCAGCCCTTGCACAGGCACCTTGGGAACTGCACATGGCTGTACAGGGAGATTTTGGTTTATTAATGAGCATCTTCTCACAGCTTCCTTTTTTTTTCTTTCTTTCTTGTTTTTTTCCTGCAGGGTCTGCAAGGTCCAAGAGTAAGTATTTGAAATCACTTTTTCTGACTAATATCTTGTATTTAAATAAAACAGTCGCTTTTAGCAAATATAAAGGTGCAGGGTGGGTAATTGTGCACCTGGGGAATGTGATAAGTACCTGGGGATACGGCATTAATGATAGTTAAGAAGCTAAGGGCTGGGAACAAGGGATGCAGTAGGAAGGGACCAGGTACAGACAGATGCACCCAGAGTTGGGAGATGGAGGAAATGGGGCCACCTCCTGTCTCCTGAAGGGTTTGAGGGAGAAGATGCTTTAAAATGCAAAAAAAMCAGAGGATTTCACCGGGGAGCAGATTCGTGCTGGTGACAGCCATGAGAAATGAAAATACAAGCTGGAGACATTTCACTAACTGATGCCACTCTGTCTTTAGGGTCCTCCAGGCCCACGAGGACACCCTGGCCCGCCGGTACGTATATGTGGAAAGAGTTCAAAGACGTTATTGAAACAAGCTAAAATTATTGCCGTGATAGTCTCCAGAGGGACTGTTCACTCACTGGAAATTATAGCTTAGCCCCATTCCTCGTATGCAAAAATGTGTGTGTGAATGGACTAGTGTTTCTTGTGCTTTAGTTGAAACCATCTCCAACTATTTTATAGAGACAGCATTGTTGCCTCTCTCACTCGTCTGCATTGAGGGACTCCAGGGGAAAGAGGATTTCAAAAGGACACGAATGAATATCTTTGCAATAGTGACTGCCCATCTTTCTGGCTGATGGCCCTTTTTTGCTTTGATTTCTAGGGACCGCCAGGAATTCCAGCCTCATTTGTAAGTTGCTGTTTTCTGTACGTTTGTTAATGGTGATAATAAGTCATGCAGAGCCAAGGTGCTGATGGGACATCCAGAAAGAGCTGCTGGGACCCTGGAGACACACACTCAGGTCCAGCAAGAGATGCTGTGTTAGCAAAGCAATGCCTGAATCGCAGCCCTAGACCGAGAAGCATGTGCTTGCATCAGGGCGTGTTCAACTTCTAACAATCTCAGTTACCATCTCTTTCACCCCACACTAGCAACAAGACGGCTTTGGGGCAGCCTTCCGGACACTAATTGACTCAAACACCGCGCTCAAGACAGAGGTACGAGGGTACTTTTGAACTCACTGGTCTTTGCTGGAGCTGTAGGCTGGGAAACGGTCACAGTGTTGCTTGTTCTTTGTGTGTGCCTACACAAAGCTCTGGTTTGTCTGCTATTCTCGTGGAATAACTGGGGTTTATGCACGCAAAGATCCAGTTAAAGGATGTGGTTCTGTTGTGTTACTTGTTTTTGAAGCTTCAGGCCTCATGACATTGCCATCATGACTTTGCCAGCGCTTCAGAGATATTCCGTTCAGGACAGCGCAAGGGCTGTGGCTCGCTGGATCCCAGCCAGCCCAGCCTGTCTTTGACCCACTGAGTTTTCCCACAGATAAAGCAGAAACCCTTGTGGTTACAGCTCCTGGTGTCCCCCAAGGCACACCTGTATTTGCCTCCTTTTCTCTCCAGGGTTACCAACATCCAGACCTTCTCATGCTGGACCACGGAGGGGAGATCTTTAAGACTCTACACTACCTCAGCAACCTCATTCAGAGCATCAAAAGACCCCTGGGAACCAAGGAAAACCCTGCACGCATCTGTCGAGACCTCATGAACTGTGAACAGAAGATGAACGATGGTAGGAAGCCCTGAGTGTGCAAAGGCTGCATCCTCCCATCGGGCCATTTCACATGGCCCAAACYAGTCTCCTTTCCTGGGACCAGTAATGCAGAGAAGTTTTCCTTTTCTCATTCACAGAGAAGTTTAAGTGTCCTTGTTAATCCCCGAAYCCTCCATTTCTTTAGGTACCTACTGGATTGACCCAAATCTTGGCTGCTCCTCAGATACCATACAGGTCATCTGTAACTTCACCAATGGTGGGCAGACGTGTCTCAGCCCCATCACCGTCTCCAAGGTACACACAGCTCAACCTCAGCACGGCATTTCCCATACTACTCTTACAAAATATTTAGCCAGGGGTGTGTTGTCCCGGGACACTGGATGGTGACCACTGACATAGCGCGCTGGTTCTCCTCGAGGCAGTTCATGCAGCTGTAACATTCAGGACTGCTCTCATGCAGTTAAAAAATATACCTAAGACTGTTGTTGACTCTTGTCGAAACAAAGCAGTAGGTTCCCAGCAATGTTTAATTAACCCGTAACCTTAACAGAGGCCAGTAATTTTGCAAACAGGCTGCTCCCAAGTGCTTTGCTGAATTAACTTAAGTTCAGGTCACTCTCGCATTTTGTTTTCTGCCACCTGAAAAAGTGAGGTCAGCTTAAATATACAAGTTTCCAGTGAAGTTAATGCTACAGGATTTTTCTTGAGGAAGCACCTGTACCAAAAAATACCAATAACAATATGTGGGTTCATCTGCAGATGAACTAGAACCTGCTGCTTTGCTTCTTTGCAGAAGCATGTATTGAATCCAAAGTTTACATTATTTTCCTCCTACTTAAGGACCTGCCAGTTTGTTCTGAAAAATAAAGGACCTGCTGCGTCCCCATGAAAACTTTCCAGGYTGACTTGGCATCTGGCCCTTATGCCCATACTCACGCCAGATCCAGTTCTGGACATCCGTGCATGGCCACCTCCAGACTTAAGCAGAGTCCAGAGACCACCTTTGCTGTCACATCTTGCAGTAACCCCACCGCYAGCTCCCTCCAGCCCCGCCGCAGGGGGTTTGCCCTAACGTCTCTGTCACCTTCACAGCTGGAGTTTGACATCGGTAGAGTCCAGATGAACTTCCTCCGCCTCCTGAGCTCAGAGGTGGTGCAGCACATCACCATCCACTGCCTGAATACCTCCGTCTGGCRGGAAGGCTCATCCGAGAAACCTTCGGAAAAAGCCGTGCGCTTCAGGGCCTGGAACGGACAGATGTTTGAGGCAGACGGGCAGCTCAGGCCAGAAGTGGCAGCTGATGATTGCAAGGTACGTTGCCGCGGAAGAGGGGAGAGGTGGAGAGAAATGCCAGGCTGAACGCACTCAGGACACACGACAAGGCTCGAGTTATACCCGTGCTTCTTATTCTACAAAAAAAAACAGGGAGAAGGGTCTAGTTTACCCATTCACCACTTTAATTTTCCAGTCCAGAGTGCTATAGCGGCTCYTACTAAGTAGGTGGCCTTCCAGTAGAAAGCAAAAAATTAAATTCCAAATTTACGTGTCACGTGTAGCAGCAGTTAAATGGCAGAAGGGGGAATTGCCACCCGAGGCGGTGGCCTCGGCTCTTGCCTGGTGTCACACTGAGTCGGTAGCCGCGTGTCTGCACGCCGGGTTCACTGCATTGGGAGTTTGTGTTTGGTGACGCCCTGTCCAGCTCGGTTTCCATCAACTCAACCTGGATAAAGGGTTCCCCAAAATGCTTTCAAAGCCTTACACCARACYGGCTCAGCCCAAACGCTTGTCTCAYGCAGAGCTTTTCAAGCTTACACCTCGTGAAATGTGTTCCTTTCCAGCAGGATTCGCCCCCAGTTAAACAGCTTTTTCTCTGTCCCTCCGCCCTGCACAGATCAAGGATGGACGCTGGCATCGGACTCTCTTTTCGTTTCGGACACAGGACCCTCAGCAGCTGCCAATTGTCAACATCTACAACCTTCCCCCATCCAAGCCAGGAAAGCAGTATCACCTCGAGGTCGGCCCCGTGTGCTTCCTTTGAACAAAGCCACCGAAACCGGGCTCCAAGGCTTTGACCCCACGTTTGGCCTGTGTCGTTACACAGGCTCGCCCACCTCTCTGCAGCAAGGACAGCCGGGCTGCATCCTTTGGGTCAACTCTTGCTCTAGCCTTTGGCTCAAGGTCTCAGAGAACCCGCGATCTACTGAACTCAGCAGATCGTTGAAAGGAGGAATAACAAGGACGTAGGGGAAGCGGGTATCAGTCGGGACGTGGACAGTGAAAAGGGATCAGGGGACTAGATGTTGCAAGCGGTTCCACCCACAAAGCTTTTTCCATGACCAAAGAAAATATTGAGAGAAACCTCAAGCAACTTGCAGCGTGTGGTTTGTTTTTTGTTCCCCCCCCCCTCCCCATTTTGTCTTACCTGGTTCCCGAGTTACCAAATGTTCTTTCCATTGAAAAGTAATTAAAAGATAGAGCTTCCCTCTCAGAGCTTGTCGCCTTCTGGATGGCCACGTGCTGCATCAGGTCTCCCAGGCGGAGCTGCAAGTTGAATCTGGCTGCTCTGTGTACCGGAAGCATTTTGATGTGCAATATTAGAAGAAACAAAATATATATATTATATTATTTAAAGCAAAAAGAAAAAGGAAAAAAAAAAAAAAAACAGAAAAAAAACTAAGTTCCTCCTTCCATGGGTGAGTTTAATCAACGTCCCTTCTCATGCGTGGTGTTGGGGTAGGGGAGAGTCCCGAAGCCGAGAGGGGGGAAATGGAAGGAGGAGAGGGGAAGAGATTGGTGCTAAAATAGAGAGAGAGGATGGGCTCGTCTGATTTGTTTCTACCTCTCACTGTGAAATCTCTGGTGCTCTTAAAAAAGTGTGTTGTTTTATATATATGACTTTAAACTATTTAAGGTTGTGAAGGTGCTACAGTGTCTTGCCACAGACCCAAAAAAAAGCCCGTAGGACCATCTCTCTAGGAAGAGAGGCGGTTACCATCTACAGCTAAATCAGAGAAACTGTCACCTTTAAAGGGATCCTTTAATCGCCRTGGATGTCAAGCGTGTGCAACAACTCAAAGCGTGTCCAAAATAACTTACAGGATATTTTAAAGGCAAATTTGCTTTTTTTTTTTTAATTAATCAGCACTTCACTGCTTTGGGAGGGGAGTGAGGGATACAGCTCATCTGGAAGCACTGAGCCTCAGAGCGAGCTGTCTGTGAGTCGGTTGGCATGTAACTAGTTTTGCTGTAGTCGCGTGGGCCACGCGTCCGGGCCAGCGCRCGCCTGCAGTGATTCCCTGGGCTAAGCTCGTATTTAAACCCCAGCTCTGCAACCCTTCCGTCTGGCCCCTCTGTCAAGACTGACATGATGGTACCTTGTTTCAGAACCCAGCCGGGCTTGGAGGGGTTTTGTTTTGTTAAGTTTTGTAGAAATTTAGTCTCTATATGTAAATTTGGAGGATTTTTTTTTTTTTAAAGAGGATAATTATGGTAATCTTTAATTCTATATAAGGAATAATATTGATGTAATCGGAGCTGTACTGTATCGGAAACGCTTCAGTGCCTGTTTGGAGTTTTCATGTCTCATATGGACTACGGATTTTATTTTTTTGAGGAAAAGAAAAAAATTATATGTGAGTCTCTCTTTGTGTATACTTTTTTTTTTTTTTTACTACTGCCTGCTGGTTGGTTTCCAACAACCATCGGAAAAGGTTAACAAGATCCCAAATACCTCACCCTCCACGCAGCCCTGCCTCCGCTCAGAAATACCTCACCCCCGCCCGGGCCGGCTCRCCCCGGCACCCCCCGGCCAAAATCACCATCGCTCATCGCCCGCTTGCTGCCTTCCCGCGCGCGCACGCTCCCACGCTCCCGGGTTTCTCCCTCTTGCCATTGGTTTTGCGTGTTTTCTCGAGGCTGGAGTTACCATTTGTTCTCATTAAAGCTTTTTTCTTTTCTTCTTTTTTTTTTTTTTTTTTGGACTTTAAATAAATATTTAAAGCTGAGGCAATAAAATGGTACTGGTATGGGTTTTTTCGCTTCTTCATGGGAAACTAAGTGGACGAGAGGTGCAGAAATAGCCCACGGGTGCCAACGTTGGTGCAAGAGCCCAGAGAGCCCCAGGGGAGCCCAAACCATGCCCCRAAACCCTTCCTCTGGTGCCGGTCACCGCGTCACCTGCCCAACCCCCGGCACGACGCTGAACGCACGACAAGGCTGGGTTCCCGCTGGCTCCCCACCGCTGTGCGTCACCCACAGCCCGGTCCTCATCCACATCCCCATCCTGAGACAGTGCCGGGGAGCAAGAAGAAAAAAAATTTAAAATTAAAAAAAAAAAAAAAAAAAAAGATGAGCTTTCATTGCTGAAGCCCAAATCACATCTCAGCGGCTCCAAGCTGACTTTGAAACCCGACTTCTCCTTGCTTAGGAGGTCGCCTGGCCCCAGCCCAGCTGATGGACTAAACCCTCGTGGCTCTCCCCGCCGGCACGGGCAGCGCTCCCATTGCAGACAGCAGCGAAGCCCCTGTGGCCTCGAGCCAGGGGAGGGGGACATCGGGGTGACCCCCCACCCCGTCACACCGCGCCACGGGAGCCGCTTCGGCTGGTGCAGGATTGCGTCAGGGGTAGCGGGAAGGGGCCGCGCCGTGTTTGCTCACCCCGTGCTGTGCCCGTTCCCGGCAGCGCTGCTGCGGCTGGAGGGGCCGAGGGACCCCCCCACGCATGGGGGGGGTGCTGCTGGGTGATGGGGCCGGGGCAGCTTTGGCAGCACGTTAAAAACCGGCTCGTTTGGGTCTCTCACATCACCCAGCCGTTCCTGAAACACATTGCTTGCAGTCGGGGAAGAAGCAAACACATTTAATAAATAAATCAATGCACTTAATTATGAGGCCAAAGTTGGAGGAGATGCAAGAYGCTGTTAAATAGAGAGATTTTAGTTGTTCCCCGCCTCATACCCCCCCTCCCCCAGCCAGGATTTATTAAACAAGTCCCTGTCTCTATCAGTTATTTTAGTTATTTTATTGCCCTGTCGCARCAGGTCCTGMTAAAAAGTCTGTCCCCATCTTTCTTACAAGTACTGAAAGGCTGCAATAAGGTCTCCCCGAAGCCTTCTCTTCTCCAGGCTGCACAACCCCAGCCCCCTCAGCCTTTCTCCACAGCAGAGGCGTTCCAGCCCCCTGAGCATTTCTGTGGCCTCTCTGGACCCCCTCCAACAGGTCCGTGTCTTTCTTGTGCTGAGGGCTCCCAGCCTGTACGGGGCTAATCCCGCTGCGCACACCCAACTGCAGAGCCAGTTYGTGGCCCCCCATCCCCAACAGCTCCCACGCGCTCCCCACCCCAATCCCCCCGCTCCCCGAGACCTCACACGAGCCCCAGCGCCAGCCCCGCGCCCCGGCGAGGAGCGACGCCGGTGCAGACCCGAAGCCCTCCACCACCCAACCATCGCCGCCGGGATTTATTTGCCCTGTGGAGAGCCACGTCCAGGTGCCATTCGGTGCCCCTGAGGCCTCCAAACACACCTGGAGCCGGCCAAGCACTTCGCTAGGCACCCACAAAATTAATTGCAGTTTCCGAGAACAAAAGCCTGCACCGGTGAAACGTGGGGTTGGGGCTGGAGAAATCCAAGCTTTTGCAACCTTAATTTCCTCCACCTGCTATTGCTTCATGCCTGAGCAAACAGCCCGGCGGCTGAACAAGCACATCGGGGCTGGGGACATCCAGCTTTGCAGGCGGCTGTATATAAGGGACGGAGCCAAGCCACGTCCCGTCAGAGCAGGAGCCTCCTCGCAGCCGGCCAGGCGATGCTGGCCCCCCTCGCCCTCCTCYTGGGGCTGCCGCTTGCCCTCGCCGCCGAGCCCCCCAGCTGCGCCCCGCTCGTCCCGGTCACCTTCGACAATGCCACCGTCCCCGGGGTAAGCCCTGCCCTCAGCCGGGGCCCGTCCTCGCCTTTCCTATCAGCATCGCTACCAGTTACGGGTCCAGGAAGAGGTTATGACCCCAATCGGCAGCTTGACTCTTATCTCCCTGCCTGGCCATGCTTATTTTCCTAAAAAAAAATCAAGACTGCTGCACAGGAGCATGGGGACAGGGTGAAGCCTTGCAGCTCTGCACCCATAAACTCATGAGCAGGTGCTTTTGGGGGGCTTCTGCTTCCATCTCCCTGTGCAAATCAGCTGAGCAGCACCACCCCCAGTGCTTCGCTGCTCTATTTTAAGTCCTTCAGGTGAGGGGGACTCAGGTCACAAGTCTCCATCCGCAAAACCCTTCACTGCATACACAGCATTTAGTCCCCCGGGGATGTTTAATGGGAGGAAAGCAATGAAAGCCGGGCACAGAGCAGGAGAGACACGACTGCGGAAACCAGCTGGCCATCCCGGGAGCTGGAGCATCGCCTTAGCGGGGAGGGGACAAAACCAAGAGCCCCTCACCCAGCCCGGATCCTGCCCAGGGCGGTCACCTACCGGGGTCCTCGTGGCCGCAGGACGGCAGGGCACAGCGTCTGCGTTTACTCACGTGGTGCCCACCGCTGAACCCGGCACAGAGCCTGACCCTTCCCCGCTCCCCTCCTCTCCGCAGCTCCTGGGACAGTGGATCTACATCATCGGTGCCTCCAAGTACCCRCCTCACCTGACGGAGCTGAAGGCGGTGAAATACGCGACTTTTTCCTTCTCTCCCGGCCGCCACGAGGACGAGCTCAACGTCACGGAAGTCACGAGACTGTAAGGATGGGGATTCACCCCTTCACCCGGCTCCCCCGACCTCGGGGACATTTCCACCCGCTGATACTATCCTCCGGGCTGAGACACCCCCACAAATTTGGCGCTGGAGAGCAGCCGGGCCAAATTTATTTATGCTCTGCAGCCCGGCTTGAGGTTTGAATCCCTTGGGTTTGGTTGGGGCAGCGTGGGGGGTATTTGTCCCATCTGACCTCTCTGCCCCACAGGAACGAGACGTGCGTGATGAGGAACACCAGCCACATCCAGGTCTTGCGGCACAACTCCACCCTGGCGCACGGTAAAGCTCCGGCCGCGGTGCGGGGCTGGGCTTGGGGGGGGACCACAGCCGCACCTTGCACCCTCCCGCTTCTGCCCCCCGGTATTTAGCACCCTGAGCCCCCGGCACCAGGCCGTTTTACACCTACAAACACGTCTGGAGGTGGGAGGAAAAAATTTCTTCCACCCCACAGCAGCGCTGTGGGACCAGACTGGTCCCCAGTGGGACGAGTCTCCCGGGGTGAAGGGGATGAGCAGCCCCCGCCGCGCCGCTGGCTCTGCCCAGGCTGAGCCCCGGCACGGGGCAACACTCGCTAACGGGGACCCTGCTCTCCCCCTGCCTTGCAGTYGATGACAAGGTGACTTCCACGGCCAAACTGATCCAAAGCGACAAGAACCTGCTGATCCTGAAGTACCTCAATGGCAATTTCCCGGGTCTGAGCCTCTCGGGTGAGTGGATGCTGCCCCGGACCTGCGGGGCACGTCCCTGCCTGGGGACGCACCGAYGGGCACGGGCATCCCCAGCCCTCGCAGGCAGGGTAAAAAGCTCCTTCCCCCCCAATACGGAGAAAGATGGGGGCGGGCAGGCAGTGAGCTCCCCATCCGCACCACRGGGACCACCAAGGAGCAAAGCACGCCCTAAAACACCTTTTTTTTCCCCCCTTTCTCCTTTTACCGCCCTGTTCCTCCTGTAGCGCGGACGCCCAACGTGAGCAAAGAGCACCTGGAGGAGTTCAAAGCCCACCTGCACTGCCTGGGCTTCACCCAGGAGGAGATGTTCTTCACGTCCGAAAAGGTCCGAACCCCCCCCCAGGGTGGGCAAACCCCAGCCCGGGCCAGCTCCCGCCCGGGCTGGGACAGGGGTCCGGCGGGGTGTAAGATCAGTTCCCCACCGTGGCTGCCRCTCTGAGCATCCCCCCTCCTCCCCGAGCACCCACCCCGGCCGTTCCCAGCTGTTGGGGTGGTTTTGGGGCGAGGGGGCACCAACGACCGCTCTCCCCCTCTCCCGCAGGACGCCTGTCCCCTGCCCGGGGAGACGAYGGGCGAAGGCGACGCGGAGCCGCAGCTGGGGTAACCCCCACGGGCCAGATCAGCMGCTCCATCCTCATCCTCCTCCAGCCCCTCCGCAGGGACGTCGCTGCCTGCCGGCCCCGGCCGGGCTCAGCTCAGCCTCAGGACTTTCTGTCGAGGTTTYGTTTTTTCCTCCCGGGTGAAACGCCCAGTTTCCCCGTTCTCGCCCGGACCCAAAATAAAGCCCTGTGTTACAACTGCCTGCCACTCCTGCCGCGTCCTCGCCGGGACCGCGGGCCGGACCCCCTCCTGCCTGCCCTGCCCGCGGTGCCGCAACGCCGAACCTGCTGAGAGGCATGRAAAGCCCTGGACAAAACTCTGCCAGGGCCAAGCGTGGCCCTGGGCACGGAGACGATCGTCCCTCCGCCAGCTCCGCAGTGGCACGGGACACTCCCGGCCACCTCACCCAGCCCGTCCCCTCCCGCCGCGGGGCGTCGGGATGCCAGCACCCATCATCCCTGACCCCATGGGGATAGGCACAAACCCACCAACCCCTTTGGGTTTCCTCCACTGTGACTCAAACCAACCAAGGCAGTTTTAGCACCCAAACATCCTACCCTGAATTTTCAAGCCAAATCCCACGAGGTYCCGCCTGCGCTGCGGGCTTGTGCAGGGGTCACAGCGGGTTGGGGTGACACAGGGTGACATGGCACCTTCCCCRGGTGTCTCTGAGCAGGGAAAGRGGGAGAGGACAGGAAAAACCATCAYGCAGGGCCAGAACCAARGGACTTAGGGATGCTCTGCTACTGGAGAAGAGGAGGCGAACAGAAATAAAGCCAGACAAGCAGGTCCTGCCCTGTCCAGCAGCACAGGGACGGGAGTGGGATGGGGGGGTCGGGGGAGCCACCACAGGGGACGCATCCAGCAGGACCAGGGCGACCTCCTGTGGCCCTTTCAGCCCCAGTTTTATGGCCTGTTTTGGCAAGGAGGGGGAAAACACCTTCCTGCCCAGGAAGAAGGCAGCTCTTTGAAGCCCCCCGGGGTTCACCCAAGGCGGAGGGCGGCTGCACCCCGGGGCTGCACAGTGCCTCATTTGTGGAGCAAGAGGGAACTACGGTGGCTGCTCACGGGGAACAAAMCAGGCAAATTTAGGGCAGGTTTTAGTTTTAAATGCAGCTATTGCATCACCCCCATCATCTCCGGCCATATCGACAGCCCACAGCCACCGATGCTCGCCGCTGGCAGCCGCAGCCAAGGCCAGGGCAAGCGCCGAGCTCGGTGCCGGGCACACGGCTCTTCTCTGGGCAACGTCCCAAAAGGCGCTGGTTGCGTCACCGCCGCGGAGCTGGCAGCCCCTGGCATGTCCCGTCCCCCTCCCGCAGGGCTGCAAAACCAAACGGCTGAGCAAGCGCGTCCGTCCGTCCGTCCRCCCGGGGCTCCGCTCGCTCCTCGGCCCGGGCAGCCATGGCTGTGGCCGGGGTCGCTGCCGTTCTCGGCCTCGCGGCACTGCTGCCCACGGCCGCCTTCCCCTGCAGAGCCCTGCGCCCGCCGCACCCGGACAACGCCACGGCGTCGAAGGTAGGAGAGACCCGAGCCCCGGGGGGGGCTGCCCCACTCCTGCAACGAGTTTGTGGGTGCTCTGCTAAGCCTCACTGTCCCCTGGGAAAGAGGAAAACCTTCCCTTGCCCCCCCTGGCACGTCTGCCGAGGCACCCTCAGCAGAACATCTCCAACAAACGGGAAACGTTTGTTTTCCAAAACACCTCAAATTACCCAGTTTTCTTGAGGTCCCGCAGCAAGTYCCAAAAGCAACCTCGAAACAAGGGGGGCTGGCTGGGTATTTTTCGGTGCAGATTCCCCGTGGCAGCGCAGGGCTGTCCCGGCCCTGCCGCACCGCGCAGGGGCACCGGAGCCAACGCCAGCGCTGTTTCCCAATCCCCACCTTCAGCTATTTCCCTCCCCTCCCGTGCATTTGCACTGGTTTCATTTTGGTGCTGCCCGTGCGGTGCAAGAGGAAGAACTAGCAGAAGCCTGAGGTCAAAAACAATAATTTTGCCACGGGGAAGGTGGAAATCTCTTCCCCAAAGCTCCCCCTGCAAACCCCAAAGCTCTCACCGCCCTGCCCCTCTCTCCCCGCAGCTGCTGGGGACGTGGCTGTACGTGGCCGGGGCCGCCCAGTTCCCCCAGCACCTCCTGGAGATGCTGCTCATCGACCACGGCCACCTCTACGTGGAGCCCCGCGCCGGCGAGCAGGAGCTGCTCATCACCCAGCGCGTGGCCGTGTAAGACGCAGCCCTCGGGTCTCTGCCCCGACCCATCTCCTCCCACGGGCTGCTGCCCCCACAGCCGCTTCAACACGAGATACGAGCTGGTTCTGACTGGTTTCAGACTGGTTTCAGACTGGTTTTCCCAAGGAGAGAGCCTCTCCTGGCTGCTCTGTGCATGCTCTCCCGTCCCTCCTCTTCCTCACCCCTTCTTTTATTTATTTATTTCAACAGCCCGCAGGTTTAGACAAATTTTGCAGGGCACAGAGGTCTTGCAGGCACCAACCCCTGCAGGCGTGGAGGACGCAGGACGCAGGCAAGGAGAAGACCTTTCCAGAGGAGACGACCTTTGCAGAGGTCCCTGCACCTCGGCTGCTGACCCTGCCGGGCACCAAAAGCTGTTTCCGCCCCCCCCCATGGTCAGACATCAAGGAGATGAATTTTTCCTGGGCCAACRCAGGCTGCTCTTTGCAATTTCAGTTATTTTGGGGTGGAAAACATCTCAGCACGGAGGAGCCCTTGAGCTGGRCAGGGCAAGGCTGAGACCAGGAGCTGCAGGTGGAGGTCAGACAAACGCATGGGAGAAATGGCTTAATTTTAGCAGCGAGAGCAGCTGACCCTGCGGAGGAGCGGGCGCAGCCGGGTTCCCATCCCACGGCGAGGGGCACGTGCCCCGTGCAGGGCCGGGGCTTTGCCGGACCTTTCCAGCCCGGGGTGGGGGGGTCTTTGCTGTCCTTCCCCACCTCACTCCCTTCCCCTCTCTCTCTCCAGKGGGGACCAATGTCTCACCAACAACTCCACCTACTTCGAAATCGCTCCCGGTAACACCACGCTGGTGAAGCACGGTGAGCGGCACCGGCGGGCGCAGCTTTCGGGGTTATCACCCAGTCGGCTTTTTGGAAGGGCTGAGCCATGCAAAGGGCCCGTGTCGATGTTTTACATCATCTGACACATTTTATTCCCGGGTCGCTTTGTCCGTTTGAAGCTCGGCGGACTCCAACCGGCTCCCCAGGACCGGGGGCACCCTGGGTCCGAACCCCATGAAGCAACGCCRTGCCAGGAGCAAGGAGCAAACCTGCTTGCATGGCAAGGAAGGAAAGTGTTTGTAAAGTTATTTTGCAATCCCTGTGGGAGAGGAGGAGAACATTTATGGCAGGTTTCAGCTCTGAAATCGTTTCCTCCTCACTGAGGAAAGGGGGTGAGCCATTTGGGGTGGGAATTGYGAACCCCACAGCCGCAGTTTGCGCTGGCCCCGCCGAGACGGCGTTGCTGCGAGCAGGGGACAGTTGATCCCCATTTCTGCAGCCCCCCCTGCTCGCCCCCCGAGCACCAGCGAGCCAGGCCACCCAGCACACCGCAGCGGTAGGACAGGAGCTGGGTGGCTTTGGCTCCTTCACGCCGCAGGCCCACATTTAAGAAATACAATTCAAAAAAACCGAGAGCCGAACAACTCGCACCACGTCAGATCCCGGGGGCTATGGGCACTGCCCACACCCGGGCTGCAGTTTATCGCTGCTGCAGCACTGAAAATCTGAATATTGGCTGTTCCCAACCCTAATTCTGTTCTCTCAAAGCCAAGACCCAGCAAACCGTGGGGACGCTGATGAATCTCAGCTCTGAAGACTTTTTACTCATCCAGTACCARCTGCAGAGGGAAAGGACGTATTTGGGACTGTATCTCTACGGTATGCAAATGCCATCCTAAAGTAACTTAAAGCTATTGCGGGACACCAAAACACGCACATAAAGTTACCAGCTACAACCACGCAGCAACTTGGTTTCGCCAACAGTCAGTGATTTTYCCTGAGACCGCTGCTCCAGGGGTCACAGGAGCATTTACAAATCCCATTAAAACCTAAATCTCTTGGCAGAGCAGAAAGACCAAGTTAAAGACAAAACCCACTTACGCCATAAATATTCAAAGAACAGGAAGCAAATACAATTCAGCATCGATATCATCATAAAATCTCCATATTTTCAAGCCAACCATGATTTTTCAGTACTTACCTCCCAGGGCAGAGCACGTGGCTTTGCAGTACCGGCACAGGCAAAGCCGATCAAATCTACCCACAACCCCATAAAGCAGCATTTTAGTCCTTGATAAGGCTTCCCATTGCCCTTCCGAGCCGCAAAGCAGTTGCTTACGAGAGTTTGAAGACRCGTATAGAAAACTGCCTCCGTACTCAGCCTTGGTCCCTCCTGATGCCCCAGGAGTGTCCGACTACCCTGCAATCCATTAAAGCAGACAGCACCAGAGCTGTCTGGGGAGAGGGGTAAAAAAAGTGATGCCCAAGGTCGGTTTTGTTCAGGTGTATTCGCCACAGGGGCTGAGAGACCCCAACAGAGACCACCTCCGCAGCCAGCGCTGGTGGGAGCACGGGGAAGGGAGGCAGCAAGGGCAGGGCCGTGGTACGAAGGGCCGTGCCGAGGCCACCGGTCCGTATTTAACGCCCGGTAAATGCTTCTCCTTTTGCAGCCCGAAACCTGAGCGTGAGCACAGCCCACCGGGAAGAGTTCRAGCACCACGCCAAGTGCCTGGGGCTGAGCGAAGAGGAGACCGTGTACGCGCCGTGGAAAACGGTACGTGGCTGCTCGTGGGTGGGCGAGGGTCGGCAGAGCCTCCTCAGCCCCCCCGCCCCRGGCAGGGGTGCCAAGACCCCGGGCTGTAGCTCCAGCCGCCAAACTGGGGTCTCGGAGAGAGATTTTCAAGGTGGTGGAAATGATTTAGGGGACTAAGTAAAGGCAGGCTTGCTTCAACAGYGACGGTGGTTTAAAATAACCCACACACACCCCCCCGCAGATATATGACCCCCCCAAAGCAAATACCTGCACCCGAGTGTCTCCAGTGGGAAACCTGGGAACTGCCTGCCTCCCCCTGCTAGGGGGGAGACAGCTCAAGCATGGGATTTTTGCCCTGAAATTCCCGATTTTGCCCCAAAATTCCCGATTTTGCCCCGAAATTCCCGATTTTGCCCCCCCCCAGCAGAGGCCAGCGGCCCCCGAGCTGCAGCAAGGGGCAGAGGAGCCGGTGCCCTGGGGCGCTGCACGGCCCCGCTTCAGCCGAAGCCACAGCAATTTAAACCCCGAAAAACCTGCTGTTGTTTTCAGATCGGGATTTGCTTTTCTGGCACCCCGAGGTGCTGCGTGGCGAGGGGGTTCACAGCCTGCCTGGCTGCAAATGGGGCTCAGGAAGGTTGCACAAGCCAGTCCTCCTCCYGCCCCGGCACCGGGGTGCCCAGCACAGGGGCTCCTTTTGGGCCGGGGTCCGGCCCTGAGCTCCTGGCCCCACGGACATCAGGAAAGAGGCAACACCACCCACTCCCACAAAAACAGACTTTTTCCTTTAGTTTTTCCATCGAAACATTGACCGGACCCAGCCCTAGCCCCAACCTCTGCCACCTGATTTAGGACATTTTATCCTGCAAACGCCCCAGTCCCCAAGCCAGCTTGATGGGGCTCCCTTTTGCAAAGTGGGGAGTGAAAAAATATCTTACCTTTTCCTGGCCTGTCCACCCATTCCTGTCCTGGCCATCTGCTCGTCCACAGCAGGAGACTCTGAGCTTCCAGAGGCGCCCAAAACCCCGCTCCGAGCTGCCAGACTGGAGCCAACGTAGCCCCCAACCCCCCCCTCCTCAATACACTTCTCCTAGAAATATCCCCCCCAGGTCCAGGGGAACTGGGGACAGGGACACAGGCACAGGTTGAAACCCTCGTGGTGGGGCAGGGGCAGGTCTCCTCTCCCCGTTAGGCAACGGGCAGCACCTGGGAGGCAGGGCCCAGCTCCCCCAAATTAACAGCTGGGTGACATTTAAATTCAGGCAGGACAAATTACAGTTAGAGAAAGCCAAGGTGAGTGGAATAAGCCAGAACTGTTTGTCCTTACAAGCCCCGGTGCGATCGCTCTTAGCAGAGGAGGGTTTCGTGCCCAGCCGAGAGGGAGGACACCGCGTCTGAGGAGTAAAATGAAACTGATTAAACAAACGCAGAATAGATCTGGGGACCTTTGCCATCAGGCTGAAAGAGATGGCCGTGAACAGGGCACCGGAGCAGAGACCCCCACACCCCTGCATCAGACCAAGGCATCAGCAGAGCCCAAACCACGCTAATTCTGAGTGCCTGGGTAGCACGAGCTTTTTATTTCTCAAAAAGATTGAATCCCCCTTTCCTTCCGAGCACGCTTACTGACCCGCCCGTGTAGCACAGCTTTGCTCCAGAACCTGGTTTCCTCTTTACAGCACAGGCRTGGAAAAAGGCCCCAGCAGCAGCTCAGCACCCAGACAAGCAGCGTCTGTGACCGGGGCAGCGTGGGGAAGCCCCCAGCTTCTCTAGGCCCTCTTAGACTTAGAATCAGATAAAAARGAAAAGAAAAATACTTCTTTCTTCAGCAAATTCTCTCCTGCTGGTGCACGGGCAGTTTCACTTATCCCRTCATTGTTGTTTCGGAAGGAGCTGTGTCAAGTGAAAGAAATCGAAAAAGGAAACAACCCACGCACGGAGCCCGTGGCTGCAGTCACAGCGTCACCTCCTCCGGGTACCCCCCAGCCTGGGAGCACCGCTAACTGATGCCATGTTAGGCAATAAATGTTTTCCTCAAATTCGATGCATTTTGTTGCCGAGATGCTGGAGAGCAGGGGTTCTGAAGAGTTCAGGAGCGGGGCTTGCAAAAAGGAATTGAGCATCCAATTCACCTTGTGTATCATTCAGCTAGGAGTTGGGAAAAGCCAACTTAAGCAGTGAGGGATGCGAGACAAGGTGACACGTGGAAGTTTATTCAGCACTGACTCAGTCCGCTCAGCTTCACGCCAAGCTTGCAAGAGAGCTCTACTAAAAAAGCAGTACTTAAAGCAGTAAGAGAGGCTAACCAGAAGAGGGCAATCATTAACTATTTTAAATGAGTGTGCCAAGCATTTGCTTGAGTAACTGGAATATATAGAAGGCTAGAAACTTATCTTTAACTGTACAGTCTGAGAGGAAGAGGGTGCTTCTCCTAACAGCAGCTTGACTGTAGCCCAGCCGGGGCAGAAGTAGCCCAGCCGGGGCAGATGTTCCTGCCCAAACACTTTGGACTGGGCAAGAGCTTCCCGATAATGTCCATCCCCAGCAAGGTTTGCAACACACTATGATGACACTGAAAAATGACCCTCCTGCCAGAGCGGGAGGGGGTGCTAACCCAGCCCAGGCTGGATTCTTACTTCCCCAGAGAAAAAGGTCACGTTTCCTCATTTCCCAATAAGCTCGGCACCATGGAGGCGAGAAGGTTCGAGTACCAAGATTCACATTGCTCCCCRTGCCTCCGGTACACCCCTGCACTCAGCCGGCACCTCAGGCATCCCTATCGCACCCCCAGCCCCCGAGGGAGGAAAGCACTGTCGCTCTGTCTGTGTGAAGGTGGGGGGAGTTTAAAAAGAGACTGCTTTTGCTGCCTGTCTGGAAAGTAAACCTAGTAATTAAGCACTGAAAATACCCGTCTTCCTTAAAAAGGAAGAAAAGGAGAAAAGCTGGAGGGAGCACAGGGAAGAGGAGAGCCCTGCTCCTCCCTCGGCGGCACCAGGGTGCCCTGTCCCTGGACGGCACCGTTTACTGCCCCGCGTTTCAGCCTTGGGCCTTTGGCCCGATTCCTGTAGTAAAAATGAATTTTACGAGGTCAAGTACAGCCGATTCCCGCCTGGTCTCGGGGCACAGGTACCTGCCAGCCCTTGCTTCAGACACATCTTTATCAGCCCGTGACACGAAACAACCCCCCACCTCGAGGAGCGAGACAGTTAAAGGGCAGGAGAGGGCAGCGGTGGCGGGGGGATGCTGCCAGCAGCCTTGAGTGCTGCCGTCCGGAGAGCCTCGATAAGCGTCTCAGCTGACCAAAGCTGACACCACTGGAAAGCAGTGGCTCAGACTACAAGGACCCAGACTTTAGGAGTAGATTTATAGCTGAATAAAAGCCCTGAATTACAGAGACATGAACCAACAAACCCAGTCTGGCCCCCACGGCAAGTCTTGTTAACCAAAACAGAGGCCACCTGCCCTACCAGCTATGGTTCCTGAAGAACCTTCAAGGATAGCTCCTGGTTGTTTTTTTATTTAAAAAAAAATTGTACAAAGCCTTTCTTTTGAAAAATTCTATAAGCCAGGTTCCTTCGAGGGCATAGTTGGACTGCAGTTTCCAGCTTTTCTGGGAAACTCACTTCCCTGAACAGTTAYGGATACTGCACAGATGAGCAAAGTCCAGCAACACTCAGAGATAGGTTAACAGCATCTGAACATCCCTGACTCATCACTACCATCATTAGCCTTGATCTCAGGTTTGCTGGTTTTGCTTTTAAGAAGAATTCTGTTCTCCCAGGTCCTCGTAGGGAGGATCCTTCCCAGAGTCAGTGTCCTTGTGAAGATCATCCCAGGAAGAGTCTGGCCACCAACAGCACCAATAAACCATATCAGGAAAGAGATGCAGACACGTGGTATCTCTTTGACAGACCTTTATTAGCAGACTGTTCCCTACATGAAGAATCTGAGTTAGATTTGCATTATAACAATTTGTGGTTACAGCTACAAAGATGGTTGTCATTTTGCATTGATTTTTGCATTCTGATATTCATATTCCCATTAGGCCACACTGGTAGAAAGGAGCCACTGCAGAATTTATGACAGGTCTCAAGAAGGGGGGGTGGAAAAAAGATCGCATCATTAATCCAGATTGATTAGATTTCCACGTGGCTAAATACTGACAGCACTGGATAGTCAAGGTAGAGCCTCACCTGGAAGACTCTCCATGAACCACCAAAATCTGTCAGCAAAAAAGCAGCTGCTGAGGGCTAGCAATTTCTCACACGTTTCTCCACAGTGCCCATTTGCATGGAAAGAGCAGGGTCTGCTGATTCAGCCGCAAAGCACAACTGCAGCAGCTTGTGTCCAAGTGCAACTTTCCTTCCATCTCTCTGGAAACTTGGATTTCCTTTAGTCCCTGAGATTTCTCCCCTCCCCCCTTACCTAAAAATTCCCCAAGATCGCTCTCAGTTAGCCGCTGTGACATCCAACATACACAGACCTTCTACTTCCCAACTTCAGCCATCCACCTGAAAGCCTTTCAGCCTTGCACAGAGGCAATTCCAAAATAAGGCGAACCTCAYAGTGCACCCTCTCCCCTCCTCCCAAGGTACTGCTCCCTCACCAGCTCCCTTCTCTCCTATGGCTTCTTGCTACAGAATTTGTCTGGGCTGAGGTCCTCCAGCAACAACCCCAGATGTGGGAAAGGCAGCTCAAGCCCCAAAGGGAAGGTACACAAGCAACTTCAGCRTCCCTCCCCACGACTCAGCTGTGTGATGTAAGAGAACAAACAGAGAACTTTTTAAAACAGGAGAAATACAAGCACAGTAACAATATTTAAACAAGTCTATAAAAATAGTCTGACATAACTCTGTTCAAATAAATACAAAATAAATATGCTTTAAGCAGTAAAACAGTGGAATGCAACGCTGGTCCATTTTGCCCAAAATGAAAAGTCGGATGAGGATCTCCGAGGCCTCGGAAGCCAGATCCTATCAACTAAAGGAGCCCATAACACAGTCAGAAATTTTAAAGCCATCTCTTTCCCTTAGCCTTATGAAAAGCACCCTTTGAAAGAAAAAGCAAGCACGTCTTCAGGACTGAAAGCTCACCTCTCCCAGTGACAACCAGCCCCTCTCCCTAACACCCCTTCCCACTGCAGATATAATCCTGGCTTGGGGACTTCATCCTGCTAATGCAAACCTGAACGTCAATCTACAAAGAGGTCTAAAGAGATAGATAGCAGCGTAGGCACAGGGTTTGGAAAAGGTCCACCAGCCACCCTCAGCACCAGGCAGAATGGAACTCAGAGGTCCATGCAATGCTGCACAGGGCTCTTGTGTTGTGCTGGGAGCACAACTGCACAGGAGCTGTGAGATATTGTCTTTTGTACACTAAAGCCATGCATCGAGGTGCCAGTCCGCCCAGGGCTCTCCTGCCTTCCCCTTTCCAAGCCCCTGCTGAGTATAAGACAAGCCAATCCCGGCATGCAAAGGATACAGGCATGCAGGCTCTAGTCTGCTGCTTCTGTTAGTAAGTGTATCTTGTTAGTGGATTTATGAGACACACTTAAACCTATAAAAAAATAAATAATCCTAATTCTTCATCAGGCTGGCCTAAGTAACCTTCAGCCTGACYGGATAAACCACTGCCCACCAGCCCTCAAAACCAGTATAGTTCAAAGTTACATTTCATGTCAAGTCTTGGAAGCAGAACATGAATGTCTCCTACCCAAAGGAATATATGTAAACATAATAACAAGCCCGGTGTGGCAGCAGCTCCTACACAAGGTTTGTACAAATTTAAACAACAGGTAGGAAGTTAAACAATTGAATGGAAAAAGAAGCGCTCTGAATGGAAAAAGAAGCTCTTTCAGCAAGTCAGAAGGTGCTCATCTGCAAGCAAACAGCTCTGTACACACAATAGGCTGAAAGCAGACCTGTTACCCAAATCTTTGCTACTCTGCCATACTGCTGGGAACTGACCTCAGCAACTCGCGCCTTAAGATTCTCCCAGGAGCTCGCTTCCTGGTTTCCCAAAAGGCCCAACAAAAAGGACCACGTGATAGTTTATGTGGAGCTCTGAGTAGCAAGATGGCAAAGGACACCAGATCCTCCCCTTCCCCTTACTGACTCACAAACTATCGAGATTTCACAGCTTTGCTTAGTCAGCTTAGTGTCAACACATTCACAGAATGAGAGATGGCTATACGTCTTGGGATTGCACCCCAAGATTTCAGAGTTCAAAGTCCTCGGCATSTCCTGGTCACCGTGACTGCACACCCAGAGTCATCTTCAAGTTTTCATAAACCACGTAGCTGATGCTTACAGCTGGGATCACCTTCATAAAGTTCGGCGCCAGACCCCGGTAAAGACCAAACGCTCCCTCTGTCTTCAGAATGTGTTTAAACAGTCCCCTCATCGTCACTTCGGGAGCACCCTCCACCGAAGCTGCAACAGGGAAAGCCACAATAAATAATGCAGCCTACGTGGTGAAAACAATTTAMGGTAACTCCTGTCTCCCAGAGCAGTTCTGATTCATGTGCTTCTCGTGGATGTGCACAGACCAAAGGTGCCTCATGGGGGATAGCATCTAACTTCTCAGCGAGCCACGGCCGTGCTGCACATCACAGCCACTTTCCCAAAGTGCTCTGCAGACGCCCTTAGCCCAAAACTCCTGATTTGAGCAAAACAGAACCTCTGTCCCAGATGCTCAGGGCAGCACAAAGTCCACTGTCCTCTTGCAGCGTGGCAAACAGCCTACCGCTCCGCTGTACAAGCTAGTTAAGGCTGTTGTTGCAATGTTTACACTAGAGGACCTTTACTCTGCTCAGAGACCATGACAGGAGTTCCCACAGTTCCCAGAAGTTCTCACCTTGGGCCTGCATGCGTGTCCTCACAAGAGCCAGGGGGTAACTGGCAAGCTGTCCACAGGTACTGGAGATGGTGCCACAAGCCAGCAGAACAAAGACTCCAGGGTCAGCACTGTTGACAGCATAGCGTTGCAACCAGGCATTTTTTAGTGTCTGGAAGGAACAAGCCAGATGTTAGCAGTGAAGAGGCAATTCAAAAGAATTATCGCATTACATCAAAGATCTAGCATAAAGGCCCAGAAAGCTACGTGCAAATTCAGCCAGGAGCACTAAGCTTCTCAAATCTTTTTGAGCTACTTCTATTGTAGCGCCTGAGGAAAATCCCTTCTTTAATTTTCTGCTGCAGTTTTCTCATTAAAAAAAAAGAAACAAGGGACCATGCATGATGTTGACTAGGAAAGGAGAATCATTGTATTAGATTATCTTTTAGGCCATTTTGGTTAAAAATCCATTTGTGCCCCATAGGGCTGATCAGGAAAGCTTTGATAAATTACTCAAACTCCTGTAGTAACTGACAGGTCTGACAGTGATAAAGCTACACAAGCAGCACAGCCCTACAGTAGGTTAAAGGCTTCATACCTCATAGACTGCCAGGTCAATACCAGCATACGGAATGATTCCTAGCATGTTGGGGATGTAGCCTTTGTAGAAGGCAGCCATTCCTTCCTTCGAAAGGATGTTTTTGGCACAATCCAACATGCCTGAATATTGTCCTGTCTTCCTTAGAGCCATCCGTGTTTTCAGAACCTAGAAGACAAGAATAAATACCATGAAGGCCTACAGGAGAATCAACAGGAGAAAAACGTATAGACAATGTCATTCTTAAGAGCATGATAGTCAGGACTCCAGCAAGTGTCATGCAAGCAGTACGAGAACTCATTAATTAGGCTATAATTGCGCTGGTGTTGTACACACATTTTCCCATTTCAGCCTCATGGGCTGGACCATCAGCCACCTGCCTCACCTCCATCGGGTAGATGCTGCTCTGTGCAATGGCCCCAGCCAGAGAACCAGCTAACAGCCGCTCGTGAATCCTCAGCATTTCTTGGTCAGTACCAATGAACCGCTTGATCTGTAGAAGCCAAGACAGACAGACATTGAGGCTCACTGACTTATCTCAGCCGTCTTTTTTTTTCAGCTTGTCCTTCTGCAAACCATTCTGCAGCCAGACTTGTCTGTGCCCTTTTACTCACCTGCTCATAGGCCATGAACTTAATGGCAGATTCCGGTGCAATCTTCAACACATTGATGCCATTCCCTCGCCACAGTGACCTTGGTCCACCCTCTCGGATCATTTGAGTAAAACCGCCAACAATGCACATGTTGTTACTACGGGAGGCATGAACCTGGGAGAGAGAGAACAAGCTTGGATTAGCTCCAGTCCTGATTACGACAGTGCTACGTTTTTCTGTAATCCAGGGACAAAAGGGCGCTTTTTTATTTACCCAGAGATTTGCCAAGGCTTTAATCCCTTACAGATAACTTTTACAATAGGAAAGCAAGCTTCTTTTCTTTTTTGCAAAGTCTAGTGTTAACTAATGAATCTAATCAATATCTCCCTCAGGAATGGGAGGAAAGGTTAAATAGGCAACTCTCATACCTAGCGTAGCATCAGCTACCCAGGGTAAACTCCTCAGCTGGCTCAAGAGCAGGTACAGTGACACAGCAGGCTAAAATCAAGTTTTTCTCACTCCTTTCTAATGGTGATAATACTTACACCTAGTACGAGCTCTGCCAGCTGACCACCACAACCACTTCAACTCTCATGGCCTCAGGATCTCTCATGGGAACACAAGACTTGAACTTGTTTCACCAAAACCCAAGTTTTCCAGTGCTCTAAACCACAAAGCTAACTATTGACAGTTTTCACATGTCCACCTCCCAAAAGATTCTCTATATTTTTTCTAGTCAATGAAAAATAACTTTTTAACATGACTTTGATCATTCAAATAATCCAAAAAGCTTTCAGAAATAGCAGTATAAGAGCAATGAGATTAATCCTGGCCAGAGTGCTGTACTGTGTTGATGAACATTATCATCTCCTAGGCATCCAAGAATATTAAAGGAATCTTCCTGGGTATTCAAACAAACTGGAACTGCTCCATCATACCTGCATGAGCACTTTCAAGCGGTCCAAGGGAGCTGTACAGGTTCTGGACACGGCACCTGCACCTCCACCTGCGACCAGATGTCTCCACCACATCCCTGTCTGCCTCTCTTCCACTGTGAACTCATCAGGGACGGTCAAATTCTCTCCTACGTCAAAGATCTGCAAAGGTATAAGGTGTTGAGAAATGTATCATCAGCTAGTGATCTTGCCAAAGTTTTATTGCTCTTTATCAGTGCTAAGTGTTGAAGTACTGGATATGCTTATTCCAAGCCAGCGGCTTATCTATAGCCATTAACGGCTGTGTCTGGCCACAGGAACTGCCRTTGCTATAGCAAGTCACAAGGGAACCTTCACATTTAGAGATTTCTGTCCAAGAAGCTGTCAACTGCTGAACATTTGTCTGCATTAAAATACTGTGGATCATAGTGAGGAACAAAATGACCAACTGCAGGCAGCTGCATGGCAAAAAAGCTGGACCTCTCTGGAACCTTCCAAGCTCGCAGCCAGTTTAATCTTGTTACATGCTATTTACACTCACTGAAATATCTCCAGGAAGGACGGCTGCCTGTCAAATCAGTTTCTAGTCTTAACAGGTCCTGAACCAGCAGGGGCTGGCCACCGGTACGAGCTCTCAGAGGTGCCAGCCAAGTGAACACCTTCATCTTGCAGAACGTGCAGTTGTTATCACCTGCGCCAGAGGCTTCAGAAGCCGTGCCAGTGATAGGTGGCAAGATAACAGGACAGGACAGGAAGCAATTGGGCTTCTAGGGCTACAAGGCAGCTGTTGAACCATGAAGAGAAAGATAGGGACTGTCGATAGCAGCTCCTGGGGGTCAGGACTCTGACTGAGAAGCTGGGGAAAGACCAAGACCTGTTGCAGAGGAACCATTTCTTACCGTGGAGTGCTTCCAGTACAGGATGATTTCAGGGATGTTCTCTACTGGGTGCAGCAAGTGATAGTCTCGCCACTCATTCCAATCAATCGTCATTGTCCCATTTTTATCCATGCTAAAAAGATTTATCATTAGATGAGTACAGACTCCCACTGGGTGACAAATTCCTCCTCCCCTTCCCTTTGATTATTCGGCCTACACCAAAAAAAGCTTTGCAAAGCAACTACTAAAAGACTTCTAAAGAGACACAAGACAAAGATAGGAAATCTTCTGTTCACCAAACACTGCAGAGAGGTGGAAGTAGGCTCCCTTTTCTTCCCCCCCCTTCTCTCCCCTTTAACTGACCTACAGGGGTGGTTGCACTCCCTCCTACCAAACTTAGGGACATTAACTGACACTGAAGGGAAAATAATACTTACTAGGTGACAGGACCCCAGAAGTGTCCCGTCCTTATTCTGACACACAGGCAAACAGACAGAGGGAAGGTAGCAGAGGAAAGAAAGAGGAAAAAAACAGCACAAATAAGTGGTTGTTAACATGTTAGTGCCACATGCATAAAGCACTCAGCATTTCCAAAGAGCAACTGCACGGTCCCTCACCAAAGCAGCAAGCTCAGGGCAGCAGGACAATCGGACAGGGATGCAAATCGGCTCAGGTGCAAGCACTTCCCCACAGCAGGTCAGTAAGATAAGAGATTCTGACAGTAACTCTCCATAATGCATTACCACCTTGTAAGTGTCAATCCACGGAAAAAAAAAAAATCAAAATGAAGAGCAATAGGCAAAAAGGGAGGAGCTGAAGTCTCTGGAAAGTGTGTACAGGGTAGAAAGAGKAGATGGGTTCCATGTCCCTACACTTCCTTCTATCCCCCTTAACAGTAAAACAGAACCACCACCTGCATCCTCACCTCTTCAGTATTTTCTCAGCCTGCTGTTCAGAGATCTTGACTCCCAGGTCCCGAAGAGACTGTACAATCTCCTGGGCATCGATACGGCCTGCAAAGATAAGCCAGTGAGCTCAAGTATAACAAGCTAACACAAGCAGTAGTCTATTCATGAGCATGAGAAAGGTGTTTACCATCATTCTTCTTATCCAAACTCTTGAAGACCAGTCTCAGCTTCTTTTCATGATCTTGGAGATAGTGAACAAATTCCTCAAAATCCAGCTGTCCATCCAGGTCCTTGTCTCCGGCCTTCACAATTTTCTGTTCAGAAAACAATCAAAAACTGTCAGTTCCTTTRTTCATTCAGACAGATCTGCCCCTTCTTCTACCATATTTAAAGATCATTTCCTACATGACTTTGACTTTTCCTCCAGAAAGTAGCCGACAATTATGATAATTCATCAAAGAAATTTGAGCAAAGCAATGGTGTAGAAACGTCACCCGATTCCAGGCAACTGTCTCCCAAAGTTAGTTACGCAGATGAAATGCCTCATGCTTTATCAGGCATACTCTGCTAGTATCATGTGTCTAATCTCAGTCCTGTATCTTGATTAACACCTTACAAAGCCCTTGTAGAGGTTCTTGAACTATGTATGAGGCAACAGATTTGCACAAAAGGTGAATCACAAAACTTCAGGTAATAAAAAAACTGAACAGGACAAGAAATTTCATGCCTACTGCCATTCTTAGAGAAGTAAGCTCCCTCTGGCAATAACTAACTCCAACCAGAAAAAGCTTGTCCAGCTCTAGTGGACACAGCAAAGATAAAAACCCCTATGAACTGGTTTAGGCACCCTGGAGCTATGTGCTTTAATTATACAAGTTTCCATGAGATGCATATAGAACAAGAAAAGGTTCTTAGTAGGACAAAGCCAAAATCAAGATCAGACTCCGTGCCAGACATCTAGGACAAGGTAAACGACTAATTAGCTCACTCCAGCATGGGGCAATAGCAGATGGCCTGTCCTATCTAAGGGCACATGGCTACTTGTTGACAGGAGAGGTGATCTCCAGACTGCAAGAATGTGGCTCAGGGAGTTCCCATTCCCCTTCTTGTTCAGTCACTTGCCTTTGACAGCCTATAAGTCTTTCTCAAGATGAATCAGTGAGCAACACTAAATGAGGTGTGATTCAGTCTACTGCATCACCTACATTTTTGTTTTAATTCTTGTAACATTTATGTGAGCAGCAGGTGGGTTGTTAAGGAAGTTCTGAGCTGAGATCAAACACTAGGCTAACCCCCTTCACCAATATTTTGTTCAATATTTTGGCTTCAAAGGTAATAGGCAAACCTAAGCTTATTGTGATATTTCCTCAGCCTATGAGCACCAGTCTCCTTCATAAGCCTTAAGTCTTTGTTTCAATGCCATTTTAAATGACTTCAATACTAAATACCTCACTATTAAAACTCTCTCGCCCCACCAACTCCTGTCACTTTAGCCCTAATGCTATGAGGATTATTCCTAATCGTTTTATGAACTTTAAATAAGAAAGTGCTGTCCCAGCTGCCCTGACCTTTGAGGCATGCCCAGTATTCTTAACCTGCAATTTATCGTATGACTGTTGCAAAGTTCAGATATGACCCCACATTCAACTTGTAGGCTAAAGATAGACCAACACCCCTCGCATGTCAGCAGACTGGCCTTCAACAGCTGAATCAGGGCTTCCCTCTGACTGGCAACCCCCAACCAGTTGACAGGCACTAATAATCGGGAGGCACTGTAAGAGAGACGCGACTGTGCGACGGCTCCCGTTCTCTCAGCATGCCCTTAACAACCGCAGAGATGTGCCACGAGTGATCAGAGACCACAGAWAACAAAAGCTGCCTTGCTCTGCTAGCCTTATTCCTCCACCATCCCAAAGCGAAAGTCCTGCAAGCCTGTCGAACAGTAACCCGCAACACACGTGCGAAGGGTGAGAAAACCAAGCTCCCAGCGTCTTCTCCAGAGATACAAACAACTATGTGCCTGCAGCCCTTCGCCTTTAACAGCAAACATGAAATCTCCGTAGACAGAACTGCTCATTAGCAGCTATGCTGGCTGCAGACGTTTCTATGGTCACCTGCACAACACGCAGCCCCTGCGGCACGCTTCGGGACCCCACGCATCTTAAAGCCTGCTAYATCCCCCGTTTGCGTGTCTGCACAAAGGTGTAAAAAGCCTATCCAGCTTTGCTGTTCACTAATCAGCTGTCTGGGCTCTTGACAGCCCGGTCCTGAAAATCACACCGGTAGCAGCAAGCTGAAAGCCAGGGCTGCGATACAGAGTCGGACGGAGCGCTCCACGGGTTTAGCGCATCCCCCTTCCGCAGCGAAGGGAAATACTCTCGCACAATCTCCCCCGGCTCAGCCCCCGCACCGCTGCCGAGCCGCTCTCCGCTCCCAGCCCAGCCGGCTCACCTTCACCCGCGAGACCTGCGCCGGCTCCAGCCGACATTAGATTACACGCCGCCCGTCAGAAGGGGGGCAGGCGGAAGGGCGTAAGAAGGAAAAGGAAGAGGATGTGAAACGTTGCATTTGAGCAGACAAGTTAAAGCAGAAGAATTCATAGTTTGGAAAACCCCTTTTTCTACTTAACTTGCATCGAATCAACCGGTTTAAACAGCCTTAGAGGCACTGAGATCTCATCAGATTCAAGCGAAAAGAATCAAAAGGAAAAAAGTTCACTTCACGCTGCTTCGGCAATCCCTCCCAAGGGGCAAGAGAAACGTAATAGCTGGGTACAGCATGGACACAACAGAGCCGTCATGGACCTCTCCCCCTCCGACCAGCCACTCGGGCTGTTGGAGACCACCCCTCCGTAGCTCGCTCCCTCCCTCGGGGCCATACCTGCTTCCACTGGCGGTAGGTGGAGAACTCCTGGGAAGGAATGAGGAGGCTGAGTCGGAAGATCGATTTGAGTTCAGCCGGCAGCCCCTTCGACTCAAAGTATTCAAACTCCGTCTGCGACCCCCCGAACACTGGCACATACAGACAGAGGCAGAGCATCTTTCTGAGCCGGAGACTCAGCTGCCCTGCTCAGACCGACCGGGAAGGGAAGTAAAACTGAATGATTCCCCTGAGCTAATTTCAGTGCGTAGTGGAGAGGAAATGCCAGCAAGCCTGATGACACACGCCTATGAGCGCAGCCGGCTCCGGCGGGATTGGCTGTACAAGCCCTGCCCTTCTACTTAAAAGGGAACCGGGGCTGTACAGTCCCACCCAGCTGCCAGCCAGACACCGGAGGGAGCGGAGSAGGCATGTGAGCTGCCTCCCATTGCTCAACCCCAGGCTCCCATTACGACCTTACATCACGCTCACCGTAAGTTAACTCTTACTGGGCGTGTCTTCTAACCCAGGAGGCTTTGGCCAACATCCGAGAAGCTCACTTGCTGTTCCTTACATTCAGTCGGTCCTTTCTGATCGTGTTCTCACCCCTCCAGGGATTTACACACGCAGCACAGGCTTGATCTTAACCTCTCCCACCATACAATACAGGAGGGCTCTCACTGTCTGCCTCTTCCCAAAAATTCTTCCTCTAAAACACAGTAAGAGCGGGATGCCAGCCACTTACTGCTTTCATACATGTTTGGGACAACCAGCCTAAGCAAAAGCCTTGAAATAAGCCTTTATAAGGTTACTTTGCTATGCCAGAGTTGATTGGCTTTGGTTGGAAGCCCTCCCAAAACCACTTGTGCCAGCTGGGAGCAGGCAACCCCTGCATATCAAGTTCTCTCTCCTCTGCAGCACTCAGGAGTTGCTAATACAGGCAGCARTAAAGCCTGCGGAGAAGGTTTGCCATTGTGCCGAACACCCAGAAGACCACCAAAATCAAGGGCAGGCTTCAAAAAGACCCAGCTGCTTCAAAGCCTCCTAGCTAAGCATCCACACAGCAGTTATGCCAGCTTAATAGTAGTTGGAAGAGGAGGAAAAACTATTAAGCATTGCAGTCGGATATGCGCTATAATGAGAAGTGGCCCGGGCAGAACAACATTTTCCAGTTTCTACCATTTACAGTTTAACCACTTTGTAAGCGAGTTCCTGACCTTCATTAGGAGCAAGCCAGGCTRAAGAGGGAGTGTGGCACACGCATCGTTTAATGGGGATATAATTACAGGCTTCTGAGCATTTAGTGGAGTTTGATGTAYGGGATAACACCGAGCACTACAGCCAGAGTGCCAAAGAATTGCAGCAGGTAACAACACTGCTCAGTACAGAATTACTAATTGCTAACATGAATTTTAAAATAGTTACAGTCTTGATATTCATCGAAGAGAAGCTATCATACAAGGAAGATGCAAAAACCCATAGCCAATAACCAAAACGCTGTAATCCTGCCTGCACTTGAAGTAACACAGCATGTTTGCTAAACTGGTTTAAGCCAGTCCAGCTAACAGCTTTCCCCACCACTGCAGACACAGCAACATTTTCTTGTGTTTGCTCTGTTTAAACAGACTGCCTGGCCAGTGCAAAGTCCAATGAGCACTCCCCTCCTCAGATCCGAATGCACAAGGGGCCTTTACGTCTCTACTGTGGTATTTTGTTCTTTAGATTTAAAGAAAAGCCAAGGTCTGTAATAAGCTGTTTGTGGAGCTGCACGTCAATCACACGAATTGGGARTATTTAATCTTTGGGGCTTTATTTCAAGGATTTTTTTTTTTTAAAAAAAAAAAAAGCTTAATAGATCACGACTCGCAGCAATTTGGTACCCTTGAGAATCGTGACCTACAACGGTTTCCTACGCCCTCCCCCTGTCACCTCACCTACCACGGCACCACTGCCGCGTTACCTAACCAGGCTTAACCTACTCCCCGCTGACGTCTCCTCGCACGAAAACAGGATCTTCTCAGGGACTCCAGATCCTCTTAAAGATCAGCTGCAGCAGCTCACTACACGCACGCCAACAGCACACCCCGGCCTTCCCACCGAGCTGAGCCTCACTTCGAGCAGCACCCTCATGCTACACACCACCGGCCAAAAGCAAACGCCTTGGGCAGCCTGGCAAAGGCGAGCAGCTCCCCCCTGCCCAGCTCCAGGTGGTCAGTGARCAAACGTAACTCCGATTTGCCCCACCAAGCATTAAGATCCTCCGTAGTCCTTCCCACGAGTTGCCAAGCATCACTATTATAGCTGCTCGGCAGCTCAGTTACTATGCCAACATGATGCAGATTTTCCTAATAAACTCTGACTGGAGTTGGCAGCTAGAAACAAAAGGCAAAATCTGCACATTTTAGGAAAAAAAGCCCTACTGCCTACGTCAGAGGAAAGGAGAAAGGTAATGAGGTTAAGAAAGCTGATTTTAAGCAGAGTATTAATTACAGGACAGCGAGCTAAKAAGGAGAGACAGATTACGAATGAAGTTTATACCAGCAATTCTGGTTATAATGACAAAGGGAACTTAAACAGGCATTAACAAGTATTTAGATCTCCCCCAAAAGAATCCTGGTAAACCTGGAAGTACTCAAAAGCAAGATAGCTCTCCAAAGCTGCAGGGATCAGTGCTGCCTGAACACAACCAGCGTGGGGTGGTCCCCCGCCGCCCCCGCCCCTGCAGCGCGTGTGGCTGCACCGCCGCAGGCAGCAGCGCACCCAGACGGGAGCTACGGACAGCACATCCCTCACCAGCACTGTCTAGCCCTGATCAAACCAAGGACAGGGCGCAGAGCTCCAAATAAAGTCAGTCCTTTCAAGTCACTCCTCCCTGATTATTTCTTCCATCCACCAGTTCTGCCAGTGAAGCCAGAGCTAGACCTACACCTTCTTGGTCGATGTGAAGCCAGCCTAGCCAACACCCTCCTCTGCTAAAAGAGGACTAGATGGRTCCATCTTCCTTCTGCAGAAGGCTCGCTTGTCTTGCCACCAAGGAAGCTGCAAACTCATTGTCCATTTTATTTATAGGATTTGGTTCTTATTTAAATGCTGCACGAGTTACCAGTTTCAACACCCTGCCATTCCAACGCTAACCTTTCCAAGTCATTTGTACTCTTCTAGGCATCTGCTTCATCACCGGTTTACTACATCAGCTCCAGAAGGTACCTCCCAAAGGATGGGAGGATGCAGCCATACAAGGAGCAGGAAAGTATGCTGTTTAATTTTGAATTTACTTTGCTAAAAAAAAAGTCTCTAAATATACCAAGTGTCAGTGAGCGTCACAGCCACATAACTAACATCCTCCTTCACAGGCAAAACAGCTTTCTGGGCGAGTACGCCAGGGGCCAGAGAGAGAACCGCTATTACTCGAAGTTTTCACTAGGTTCTGCTGACTTCTATTTTTTAATTTCTGGAAACTAGCATATAGTTAATTGCACAGTACAGAAAGTCCTCACAGAGCACAAAGAGTGTAAAGTGTATGAAGGAGGGGAGTTAATCATTTAAGAGACCCCAGCAGAGTAAAGAGCTGCAGCCAGCCAAGGCTGTGCAAGGGGAAGGATAGAGACCAGGGAAGGCAGACAACACCACACGGTATTTGACATAAAGGTAACCAGGAGAGGTGACCTGTTCCACTGACAACACACAGATCCAAAGTTACAAGTCCAGATGGTGACATCAGGGGCAGATCATGCCTCTCTCCTGTGGACACACAACCAGGGGCCAACGCATCACACTTGCAATCAGTATTTTCTCCCACATTTGCAGAAACAGCCTCATGTTGAAATCGTTACCTTCAAGCAAGGATCTGAGCAGAAACACACCAACTACAACATGAAGACTGAAGAGCCAGGGCTAGGAAGCACCTCAGGTCAAATTTATCAATACATGCAAATTCCTTACAGTAACCCAAGCATCGGGCGTGATATTTTGTGTGGTTTTAGCAGATACGTAGTTACAGGCATTTTTACAAAACAAAGTGGCATACCAGTCAAGAGACTTCTCCCAAGGTCACAGATAYTCAGTGGTAGAGAACAGAAGCCGTGTGTCCCATACATTTTCTTTAAACACCAAATAATACTGTTTGCTCACGGTGGTTTATAATCTACCCCTAAGGCTGTATGGGACTTTTTGCAACACTTCTTCAGACTGGTAATTAGAACACAGATCTCTGATCAAGCACAAACAAGTCATTGCAGCTTAACAAGTTACTGTCCATCAGCTGAGCCGCGATGGCTGGATGCAGTATTAGCCGGCCTGAATTGCAAGGTAAAACATATCTGCATAATCCTCAACAGAAGAGCTTTACGCTGCATTTTACTTTACAATCAGGGCAGGCTAAAATTACACAGTCACAACCTCCTAGCAGATGGGCAGTTACTTCCTAAGCTGCAGTAACTCCATTTTACCACATCCTTGTCCTCTAGGTATTTCCCCATTAGCCAATTTTAGGGTTCCTATGCAGCAAAACTTCCCAGGGTCACAGAGGAAAGAGCAGATTGGTATCAGTTTTCAGAGAAAGCTTCATTTGCAGGTGTGAACACATGGACTCTCTAACTGAAGGACCATTGTTCCCCTGGAAGACACCAGAGATTTTCAGCCCTACGCTTTCAAGGTTTTCATCAAAACCTCCTTCAGTTCTGAGCCTCTACCCTTCTTCAATCTCTGCACACAGAAGTCCTCCTCTTCTCAAAATGCGCACACTCCTCTTTTTGAAGAGGATGCACAGTGCTAACTGCTAATGATAGGGAYGAAGGCTAAAGTCCCTGCAGATTTTTCAGTCCGATTCAAGCAGGGAGTGGCTTCTGCTCCCCAGAATGCGAAATGCCTCCCCGCCTCTTTCCATTCAAAACGGTAGCAGAAAGGATATTCATCCCCTCTACAACCTGAACCTGTTCGTCCCCCATTTTAGAGAGAAAGCTTACAGCAACAACCATGCCCGATTCCCTGTCAAATAAGCTGCATCCTGCAAGTCACGCACCCCTACCCCTGCTGCAGCCCTTTAGAATTATCCCAAGCTCCCRCCACGCAAAGGGGTTCTGCCCGACTCCTTCTCCCCTAATCCCAGGTCACACCCTTGATCTTAAACCACATGTAGTCAAAGCCGACTGCACCATCCTCGGGGGAGACGGACAGCATTCCCTCCCCATCAAAAATAAACCAGAATTGCCGTCAGCCAGMACAGTGCTAGGAGCCCAGGCACGGAACTAAGCAGCTTTTGTTCGCCTCCCCCCAGACAAAGCCTCACCATTTATTCTCTGCCAATTGTGCGCACCCACCACCTCCCCRTCCTCCCACCCCCTGGGAAATTCCCATCCTCACGCAGATTTCAGCCTCTCCCTTATGCCACCCGCTCCCCAGGGACARGCTTTCCTCTCTTCCAGGCTGTGCCATTCAAATAATACAGCCAGTTACTCATTTGCTCAAAACGTGCTAGCTTTCCAGAGGCTTGCCAAATTACCTGAGACTGACTCCAGAACATTTTAGGATCTATTTGATCCTTTGCCGGTSTCCAGTGCAGTGGTGGGACTCGCCACTAACCTGCATCATCATTCCCTGCCCTCTCGGTCATGCTTCTTACAMGTTGCCCAGGAACCTTCGAGACCCCCGTATTCCTCCTTGCCCCTAATCAGCATTTTTTCCCCCCTTTGAACATCACGTCTGAAAGGTTAGATCACCTCCTCTCTTCACAGTCATTCCCCTGGTCCCCCCACATTGCCCTTCTAGCAAGCACACGCATTGGACCCTGCTCCCTTTTCCTGTTCCTCTCCCCTCTCCCCAAATACACACCCCCCCCAGCTACTCGCACACTCCACCTGCAACACCCCTACTCCCGGCAGACCACACACTCCGCTGTCATGTGCGCCAGCCCCTCCTCAGGCCCCTGGATATCCCGTTACCTTTGGAAAATGCTCTGCGGGTCCAACCACCAGTAGGATAGTTGGTCTCCTTTCAGTGGGATCAGTCCCTCTGTCCTGTGGCTTCCCCAACATCTTTGGCCCTTTCTCCCCGGGGCCTGGAAGTGGGGTGGTGTTTCTGGCCTCATCCTCTTTTTCATCTGCAGGACCTTGGCATATGGCCCTGGGAAGGAAGCTAGACAGAAAATGCCAAAGGGTCCGCAGCATTGCTGCTCCAGCRAGCGTCCCAGGCAGGGAAACCCTGCGTGCTCAGGAGCTGCCCGCTGCCAAGGATGATGTGACTGCACTACCAAGCACCCCCAAGATGGGAATCGGCACGGCAGCCAGCGGGAGGTTCACCCCAGCGACTCCACGGGCTCAGATTCTTTACAGACCGCTCCTGCGGACGCTTCCTGCCTTTTGAAATTGCTGCTACTGCAGTCGTGCCTGGCCTGACAAGCAGCTCACTGTACAAGAGCCTCAGAAATCTGATGGCAACAGACAAAGCACAAGACCCCTGGCACGGAGAAGCCGAGACGCTGAGCTTTGGAGACTGCTTGGACAGAGAAGCCAAGACGCTGCGCTTAAGAGGAAAGCTAAAAATGAACCTCTCCGAAGGAAGCTTTCAGAGCTGCCAATTAACCCGCGCGTCCCGGCTCATCCTAACGGCACATCAGGCGAGCAGCGAGGCTGAGCGCCCAGGCTGCGTCCCCACTGCAGCAGCGCCCAGCCAATCCTTGCTCCCAACACTGCGGTGCTCCGGAGCAAGGCAGCGCGCGCAGCCGGGCGGGAGCGCGCAGGAGGCACCCCGCAGAGGAGCGCGCCTGCCGGCTCCAGCGGGCAGGGAGGGCGGCAGGGCGGCTGTCCCGAGCGCTGAAGCCACGGCCCCCGAGGCAATTTGGCAGCGCAGGATCGTCCGAGACGTGTTTGTACCCGCTACCGGGGCTCGGCAGCTTGGGCTGCAGGTCTTTGTTAGAGCGGCAGATGGTTCTCCGGAGAGAAGCCGGCTTTTCCCAGCCATGGCTGAATTAACCTCCAACTGCACTCTCTCTCCCCCGTCTATTATAGTCTCATCCCTCATKACAATAGCTCTTTGGTGCTGCATTGTGCTTCTGCCATTTGGCTTTCAGCGCAACACAGCGACACACTTGCACAGCATTTATGGCTATTCATCTACGCAAGATCTAATACGCTGTGGTTAAACTATTGCCAATTAGTCAAACAGGCCGAGTTCTGCTGAAGGAGCCTTTAACCGTACAGTTARGGGTAGGATTAGCCAGAGCAGGACGACAAGTATGTATCAATATATAATCACAGAACACGTGACATTCCCTGGATTTCTACAAGAAATGCCATGTTTCCCTCTGCTGCCACAGCAGCAATTGCTCATAGTCCCGGCTGTAGGGCTGGGGCTGTCGGCCTCCCAGCCAGGGCACCACCAGAAAAGCCAACCCACCTTGGTGGAACCGAGCAGCCCACATCTGGCGGGCACAACAGCAGGCTGGAGACAGTAAGGGCTCATTTTCCATTTTAAAGTACCAACAACTTGCTTTGTAGTCCTAGATTCTTGCCTGCCTTTTGCATCTGCAGACAGAGGGCACTGCATGCCTCACCTCCCAAAGTATTATGACTGTTCCGTAAGAGAACAGTTTGGGTTTTTTAACATGCASGATACATAAGTGCAGACTACAGCTTCCATCAGCCAAGGCTCCCTACCCACAGAAGCACAGCAAGGTCCACAGCGAGCAGAGGACCTCCATTTTCAGCTTTTAACGTTTGAGAGTGACAGACTGTAGGAAACTTTTGTTTTACAGATAYTAGATATGAAAATACAATCCAAAACCTGGAAGGACTGCAAGCTTTCAGTAGCCAATTTGCAAATAAATTTTAGAGGAAGAATACGAAACATTACACTTCTGGGAACTTGTTAATGTTGAATTCCTTTAACCAATCTGAGTAATGGAAAAAGTGAGACACAAGCACATAGAAGACATCCCATTAAAGAATCCTTCTGCAACTACTCTTCAGAATTACTGAAGAAGGAAAAAATGCTGGTTAATCATAAGGTCTACATACTGTATACAACAAAGTTTTTTACCTTAAAACTTGACACACACACAAAAAATAACAAAACAAAAAAAAAATACAAAATTCAGGGGCAGTAACACTGGGGGGAGGGTGCAGGGAAAGCCCTGTCCCTCTCCGAGGAACGGCACAGTCCAGTTCTAGTTGGGATGTAGTCAGAAGCTCAGGCACAGGCAGAAGAGAGTGAGGAATTTTTGTCATGCCTTGATCACCTTGAGCTGTTGCCAGTCATCACAACTACAGGCACAAAAGTTAAACTACTTTCTAAAACGCAGTGAATCAGATCCTTTAAGATGACATTTGAAAGTTCCTAACGCTCTCAAGCCAGAGGAGGAACAAAGCAGATTTTCTGAACTGGGCACGGTTCTTCAAAATCAGCTTCTGTTAGCCTAAGGCTGTCCTTTCACAAGCAGCAGTGAACTGAAGCTTACTGCCGCTGAGAGGTCGTCTCACACACCCGCATCAGCTCTGTACTTACCTTGCCCCCGTGCTCCTCCGACAGCTTCATTAACCCGGCCAAAAATTACAGAGCTTTCTGCTGGGCTAACCAGATGAGGCTACTGATGGATGGGGTCCAGAAAAGCCTGCCTGCGGAAAGGGCATTAGAGCTGCCTGCGGCGGCAGCAGGCGGACTGGCTGACCGCTGACAGAGCTACAGGCCATGATACGGAAGGGAAAGCACCCGAGTGGGACTTTGGATTTGTCCTCAGCGGTCACTTAATGCTGGGCTGCTACTCACAGGGACCCGTTAAACCAGCTGATGTTACTTGACACAATTTCTTACAGATTCTCTATATAGTATTAGCTTTATGGTGTGTGCATGGCAAGGACCCATCTTCCTTTGTTCACGCAGAGATTGCAAAGTAAAATAATAATTTGTGCAAGAAATTACGTGCCTGGGGCGCAATTGAAGCAACTCAGCAATGCTTCCTTGGCCTTTGTCCTCACTGAAGGAAACCTCAGAGGAATTCTGCCACCGCACTAATCCACACAGCTCCTTGAGAACAGACTTTTCTAATCATATTTAGGAAAAAAAAAGCATTTCTTTTACCAAGTGGGGAATTTTATTAGGTCAGAATAATAAACCTAGTAATGGCTAGATGATTATAGCTGGAGGCAAGACAGCTGCTCCCCTACAGGGAATTTGTAGGSAAGTATTACCCTACCAACACCACCACGAAGCCAAACATTCACGCATAAGAAAAGATGCAATAAATACCATGAGTCCAGCCTGAACGGTGACACAAAGGAACAGATGAGGAACAAAAATTCACTTTTTCTAGAAATCATGAACGAACACCTAGACTGCACGGCAACAGCTTTCCCAACCTAGGCTTCATTAGGAAACAGTCAGCCCTCCAATTCCAGCTGTTTCCATGAACCAAGCCCAGGATTTTCAAGGCAGAAAAGCACCGGGACTGATCTGAAGGCTGGCTCTCGGCCACCACACCAGTCACTGGGGACAGAAGGCGCCTGTGGCAGCTGGCCTCAGAGTCCTACACCACCAAAATGGGTAGTCATTAGATAGCCAGGGGAGAAGCCGACAATAAAGTCATGTAATATATCCAAATGGAGACAAAGGAGAAAGGAAAGAGCAAGAGAGCGACGTGGTTTGGTTAATTAAAACAGTATTTTCCTCAGTACTGCAAGCTGTCAGAGGGAGGTTCTGTTTTAAGCCACAAACCCAAGGTATCTTGTATCCTCTTCAGCCACATCATGCAGGCCACATCTTAGTACCTGCTCAGTTTGAAACTCCAGTTTTCAAACAGGCACTTGCCCTTTCCAGCCTGGTAGTACTGGGCAGAAATTCAGACTCAGGCTATTTGCTTTAAGATGGCTTCTAGAAGACTTTTGAGTAAATGCACAGCGTTTTCCAGCAAGAATGTGAGCCCCGTCACCGGACAACTAGCTAACGTGTAAAAAATGCGGGAGGGAGGGTGAAAAGAAAGGGGGGCAGAGGGAAGAGAGCTGTGCTCGGAGCAATGACCCTTCTCCTCCTCCAGTGCAGGGAGAGCTGCCACTGYGGTCGGCGTCTCCAGTTCCTTAGGTGACCCCGCAGGAATCAGCGGTGACTCATCTCCTTTGGGAGCTGTCCCAGAAGCACCCCGCGGAGCGCTGCCTACACGTGTGCCACCCAGAGATAGCACCCAGCCCGTCCCAGCTRGGATGGGCCACCATGACTCCTTCAATTACTTCTTATCTTCAAATGCAATTTCTGAAAGACAAAACTTTCCCAAAAAAAAAAAAAAAGTAAGTACTTCCCGCTTTTTAGAAAGCTGAAGTTAACCCTGCACAGTGCTTCTTGCACTACGCCATAAAATCTAACGTCTTGGCCACTGCTGCTTAAATAATTAAACTGTCTAGTGACATTCAACTACGTTAATATATGAAGGTTAACAGGCACAGTCCAGTGAACGCTGCAAAGAAACCCGGGTCACTTYGCTATAGGAACCCTGGCACAAGTGAGTAGCTAGTCTAGTTGATATATTAAGGCAACCGGGGGCCAATGCCAAATGCAGAGATACAGAGAGAGCTGGCCAGGGAGGGGGAAACACGCAGCCATTGCCCAGAACAGCAAGTTCCACCAAGGTCTTATCATATCACATGAAGAACCGGGGATTGACCAAGAGAAAGGGCATCCTTAGTACTCCGAAATGAGAGTGTCAGCTTCTCGCTGCACTAGAAGGTTAACCAGGAGCACAGCTAGCAAGAAACGATGGCCCTGCGGCAGCCCGGGCCCAGGCTTGCTCTCACACAGCCCCCGTTCTCCTTAGGCTGAACGATGCAGAATCACATACCAAACAGCTTTGCCTTTCCAAGCAACTCATGACCTAAAAATTTCAACAATTTCTCTTACAGCAGAATTCTCCACTGTAAGCCACTTTAACTGCCAGAAACTCCCCTGCAGCTCGCTGCACGTAACTTCGAAAAACTAAGACGTCTCCGCTGCCTTTCTACATTGTCGCTAGTTATCCCAGCCACTTGAGACAAAGTCTGGGGCATCATTAAAGTGCRCTCATGTCCCACATTCAGAGGGACAAATATAGCGATAGGACATGAACAAGAACAAAGACTCATTTACCATTTGCTACAAGTAGGTCTGAAAGAAAAAAAATCCCTCCCCCTTCTCCTCCTCCCAACACCGTATCATGTTATAATATATGCAACAGAGAGCACGGAACTGCAGCATCACCATTTTGTAGGGCTCTCAAACAGGAGACCAAGTCCTTATTATGGCTTTGATGTCATTTTCTTAACACTTCTCAACCATTTAAGGGTTCTGCTCAATATTCAGCCAGACTCATCACTGGTTTTGTTTCTTTTTAAAAAAACAAATTAAAAGATTCAATAAGTATATTGAAGTCCTGGGGGTTTTTTACGTGCCCTTATCTCAGTAATCTGACAATAATCCAATGTGGATGAGGATAAGGAGACATTTTCCACTACTTACCGAGGCATCTAGCCCTGGTCACTAAATTACATCCCACAGAACGTGCTGAAAGACCAAAACCATGCAGCATATTCTACACAGGCACAATCAGTTGCTTTGGATCAGTTTTGTTGTTTCATTTCACTTGGGCTCTGGGGATCCTAAAGGCATTCACTTCACTACAGTTCAGAATATGCACCATCCGGCAGAAAAATTAACACTGCGAGGCCACATCGGTGACATGCAGGATGCCCTTCTGCAAGAGAGACTCTCATACAACGTTGACATTTAAAATTTATATGCTCAASTCAAAGTTGCACCTCTAGCTCACACAGTTCAGCCAGTATCCTTTGTTCATTATCACTCTCCAAATAGGACAAAGGTCTCGGCTAAATAAACCTGAGAACCACAAGGCTTCCCCAATTTGCTGAAAGGTAGGACAAAAAATGGTCCTGGAAGAACATCCTGGAGAGATATAGATAGATAGATAGATAGATAGATAGATAGATAGATAGATAGCTATACCTGGTCCTGTACATACACGAACACAAAGCAACACTTGCCTAATCCACAACTGTTTGTTTATATGTAAGGTAAACTTATGCAAGAGCGAGTTTCTCATGTATGCATTTGCATCTAAAAAACTCACTTCCAATCTACCCCTTTGAACACTGAGTGGACGTGCACTGCCAGRTTAATACATTAGTCACACTAAGGCATGTCTGATGACCAGAGACCAAGTTTGAGTAAAGACTTTCACCATTAGGGTGTGAGATTCCCTGGTCTCCAGCATCCCTTTCCTCCTGCCCTCCCCATATGACCTCTGGGTCCAGGCAGAGTGACGAACGCCAGCAGCCAGCGTGCCAGCCGGTCTCCCCGACATTCATYGTCACAGTGCACCCTCCAGTCCAGCAAAGCTCTCGCTTTACGAGGCTGCTAGCCAAGCCTATTAATAACCGACACTGCGCCGAGAAGTTTCCTTGTGCCAAAGCCAACCCCTGTGTTTCTTCTCAAAGTCTTTGCAGCGGCTGTCAAGAACTCATTTGATTTATTACAGAGTTCATTTGCGTCCTTAGCATGCCGAAATCAGAGAAGGTAACAGAACTCAGAATTCATACCAACTCATCCATTTACACAGATTTAAAGGCTTTATCTACAACTACATCATTGACCTACAGYTCTGCTCTTGCACCAGGTTTCCCAAGTGCATGAGAACAGGGCCTTCATCAAACCGCACACTTCATAATTTACAAAGAGCAAGAACAGGCCTCCACTCCCTACAGACCCAGCAAATACAATCTTTTTTGCTTGCTATTTTAATGCACATTATACATAAATATGTGGAGTTACTTAACATGTTACTGAAAGCAGTTTCACCTTGTGTTAAACTGGTTCAGAGTATCCACATTTGTCCTTTGGGATTAGTCAGGAGATGGGTGGTTGAGAAGCTGTTGGCAAATACCTTTCAGCAGAAGGAAGGGTATCAACCGGAATTTCAAACTGTAACACTGCTTCATTTGTTTGAYACGACCTTGTGTTGCTCAACCCTTCATGATGAATTACAAAGGCCTGGCTAAAACCTCCACAGCTGCCCCAGCAGGATTCAAGACTCACAAGCCACAACGATGTTGTATCTAAATGTATATAGGTTTGGAGATAATTCAGTCTAGATTACAGAACAATATTAGAATTTTGCTCTTTTTATCATAAACAGACTTCTGTAAAGCAATAAAAACTCACATCCTCCTTTTCCAGATGACTGTGAATGGAAAACAGGTGAAAGCATCACACAGAAAAGATTCCCTGCTTCCTCTGCCCCTTACAGTTGCTGAGAATTTTAGTACTTTATGCATAGTATAATACAGAGTATCCAAAAGTCTTGGAGAGTAAAATAGTTACAGAAATAAAGAGTCTGAAAAGAAGAATTAAATGACGTCATGACAGAAGATAAAGTATTGATCAGAAATAAGATAAAACTTTTTTGTGATTGCAACTGCTACTATAGAAGGAGTTTCTCAATCCATCCATGGAGTCACTTGCGAAAGAGCTAACTGATCAGCTATCCCAGAACAGCACGGGTACAGCGTTCTCYGACAGCTGAAAGAGTCCGAGGGATGTACTTAAAAAGCAAAGGCATTCAGAGGAGAGGCCTGAAGCAAACAGAACGCTGCAGAGTCTGGCTGCAGCAGCGCAGTTATGCTTCTTCGGTACACATGAAAAGTGAACAACAGAACTTGTGTGGGAGTTTGGACAGCCAGAACTTGGAGATCAAAGAGGAGATACCAGGAAAAGAAAGAGGTSATGAAAGCAAATGTGAAGATTTCAGCAGAATGGGAGCTGACRTAGATTCATATGGGGAAGCTGATACCGAGGCAGCAACAGGCAATCACATATGTGAACTCGGGAGAAGAAAGCATCACAAGGCCAAGGAGGACACCATCGTCACAGCAGAGGCAACCGGACAGTTGTAACTGAAAAGGGACAAGGGTCATGTCTGCTCTGTTTCTTAAAGCTGAGAGAATTAGTCCACCAGAAGATGCTCAGCACCACCACAGAAGAGGTAGCTGCAGATAAAGTTCACCACTTCAGTCTGTCTCCAGGCAGCTGGGATGAATTCCACCAGTTCAAACTGTCYGGAACTTCAGCAGCAGAGATGAGGTTTTAGAATAGCACTCCAGCCCTGCAGTTAATCAGGATCAGTAGGAAAACAGTTATATTAGCAAATACACAAACACTACCATTATACATCCTTTCAACAATACGACATCCCCAGATACAAAGTAGAAAACATAGTTCCAGTTCAACTACCCATATTTTCATTAAGTGCATATTGCCAGTTCCGTAAGTCTCTATAAATATTTTCATGAGAGAAGTCAGAAAGTAGTAGTAACAGGAGATTGACTATTCCAGAGGTAGATGTAATTTAGCAGTAAAAGACTATCCCTTTACACAATAGAACAAGAAAGCCTTTAAAAAATTCTTCACGTGGTTATCACTTTACTGCTCAAGCAAAGTGAAATATGTGAATTGCTTCATGCTAACCAGAGCAAACAAGCATTTCTTCAGAAGGCTCACTGATTTGGCACACTGTATTTGTCAAATAGTTTAAAGATAACAGCATGGGTTAAAAAAAAAAAAAAAAGTATCGTTTACACAAGCAAATTYCACGTCAAAGGACATCTAAGTACAACCCCTTCTCTCCCCCACCACAGAAGGCCACCTCTAAAACAGAAGGCAGCAATTTTCCAAGAATGCTACAAAGGGTTTTATCTCAGTAAGAACTCTAAAGCATTGAAGGAGCCAAAATATTGCTCATTTTCTTTTCAAGTTGTAGCCCAAAACTATTATTGTTACCACAAAGACTTTCAGCCTACTGACGCAGAGAGATTAGCAACTCAGAGCTAAGATTGGCAATAACCTCACATTACGAGTCTAATATTTTCTCCATCTGTCTCCCAAACATTAGAAGGTAACTCCCATATCAAGTGTGCTGTTGCATGGAAGGAAAAATAAAAGGCACCAGAGCCACCAAGTAATTTACTAATCACCGGCAATCCATGTGATTTATGCCTAAATCAGTCTCCAAACACCATGTCCGATACATCAAAAAGGTTTTCATCTTGGCACTTAAGCACTTTTCTTGAGTGTGACTTCACACTGGTTATCCCAAGCATCAAGGTGCCATTATTAGCTAAGGATGGGGCAGAAAAAAGAATGACTTATTAATAGAACTGCCTGGGAAACAGGAAGTTCATTTGATTTCCCTAAAAATTACACAATGCAGAAGTTTTCTAGCCAGCTCTCCGAGGACTGTTCCCACATGTTTAACTGGAACTTCAGAGTTTTGAACTCTGCATCCTTGTTCTTAACAGACACTTTTTACACTGCTGAAGGGGATGCTTTGCAATACTATCAATGCTTTACAAACTCTATTCATCTAACCAGCCACTTCCTGCGCAGCRGAAGAGGAGGCAGAGGAAGCAAAGGTCTGAGGAATAATACTGACAGACAAGGGCTTCAGCGGAAAGACAGGATTGTTAAGCAGCGTCCAGACAGCGCTTCCCTCCAACAGAGCAGTTCCAGTCCCTGCAGAACGGTTCCTCTCAGCCGCTCCCGCAGCGTGGCAAGCAAAGAAACTATCTGCTGGGAAGTAAAAACGCATTTTGTTTTATGGTGCATCCTCCTAGCCTGGAGAATGTCAGGCTGGATTGAATAACATGCCGGGGAAGAAAAGGGAATGCAAACCGAGACAGGCACGCAGGCATAAGCACAGAACATTCTGGTGGATGAGAGACTTTTGCCAGAGGTAAAGGATTCGGCACCCACTCATGGCAGCATGTCAGCTGGTCAGCATTTCACAGAGCATGCACAGGTGATTTATATAGTATAATCAGATTTCATTACCGAAACGCACACAGCAGAAAATCACCATGGCACTAATGTTATTTTTAGAAACAGCCCAACTAAACCATTCACAAGATCCTCAYGCTGCCAAAGAATTCTCATACTTTACAGCACCAAGGAAGATGGCAACCAAAAAGAAATGTTAGAAGTTAAGATGTTGGGGGTTCMAAGTTAGAAAGGAACTAGCAACTTTGGAAAGGATAGATACATGTAATTAAAGCACTCAAACAAATTGGGGCACCACTCCCAGAAAACGGAGAGAATAAGAACTGTCACTTGAATTAGATGTCTTTTCAGTGACTCAGAAGTTATCCCTAAACTCTTCTTCCTTCCTGCATGATTGAGGCACTCCGAGATGGCACATCCCTGACTGCGCCCACGTGTTTATCTACGGTCCTCCCAAGACACTCAGCTTTTTTATGGTCCTGCATATAAAATACAAGAGACTAGGCAGGGACAAAGTGTGCACTGAGGACAAGCCCATTACTCTGATTCATACAGATGTAAATTACACTAATTACAGTTAAATAGAGCAACATCATGTTGAACCTTGAAGCCTGGAATCGTCAGTGTACAACATCACAAGGAGCTGTGACCACAAAAGAGCACAGCACCGAACACTGAAGTAGAAAGGCGGCACGCTGCACGTTTTGTATACTCCACGTGCAAACTGTACAAACACAGCAGCCTTCCTGCATTTTAAGATATTTCAAACCCCTTAAAATGGACGAGGGAGTTTGGCATGCATAAGCCATGTTGGGCAAGAGACTCGAGTAGCAACGTGGTGCCAAACAGACTGATGTGAGGAAACGCAATGATGCAATGAAAACTGCACGACAACCTGACTGCACCTATCCCTTCCAAAAAGTCTGTTACAAATTTCAGTAAGCACGCAAGCTTCCCGCACCTGAAGAAACAGGATTTTCTTTACGGTTCTTCCCATCCAAGCTTAAGGTTTTCAATCTTAAATTTCCGCAGTTAATACCGTACGTGCCTACAGGCAGCAAGCAAGCCGATCCCCCCGGGTTTAGCGCTCAAGCCGGCAGGGCTGCGGGTCGGGGAGGCCCTAGAACCGCCCGAACCGCAGAGCCGCGGGGCCCCCMCCACACAAACGCCCGCTGGCGCTCCGGCGGCGCCACAGGAAGGTAACGGGATGCGAGAGCTGGCCCGCAACCAGCGGACAGACCCGGCGGGTCTTCTCCGCCGGCCGAGGCACAGTTAAAGGGTCTCCAGAGCCCACGTCCCGCTCCCGAGAACGGCGGAGCCGGGCGAGCCCCGCGGCCCGGAGCCGGGCTCCGGAGACAGACCAGCGCTGCGGGGCGGGCGCGGGATGAGGAGGGCGGCCAGTCGCTCCCTCACCCCGGCCGGAGCCCAGCCCGGCCCAGCCCCGCCGGGCCGCCCCCGCCGCCCGCTCCGCCGCCCGCCGCTCACCAGAAGGTCCGGCTCGGTGCGGTGCAGCCCGAGGCGGCCCAGGCCCACGGCCAGGTCGTGGATGCAGAGCGCGCCGTCGCGGTTCACGTCGAGCTTCTGGAAGAGGGCGCGGAGGCGCGGGTCCTGCTCGGAGGCCTCGCAGAGAGGCCGCCCGCAGGGGCCCGCGCTCCCGCCGCCGCCGCCGCCCTCCGTCCCCGGACCCGGCGCGGCGCCGGCGGCCCGCGGGGAGCCGCAGGGGCAGAGCACGCCGCTCACCACCGGGGATGCCAGCGACCGCCGCGCCCCCGGCATCGTCCCGCCGCCCRCCCGCTCCTCACGCGCGCCGACACCGGCAAATGGCGGCGCTTCCGCCGCGAGGAACCGACACGGAGCGCTTCCGCCTTCGCGCCACACGCCGCGGCCGCCACGTGACGCTCCSCGCCGACCAATAGCAGCGGCCGGCGCGACGGTGTCGGCCAACACGCCCCCGCCCACACCCCCGGCTTCCACGCGCTCCCGCGAAGTGAGCGGGCGCTGACGTCAGAGGGACGCCTTCCCCACTACCAATCGGAAGGAAACACCACACGGGGCGGAAAAGGGCGGTACAAGCGCCTGGACCAAATTCCCAATGGTTAAGACCCTGGGGGGAGGCGGGGATAAAGCTACAACATCTCCAATCAGATCGGGAACTGGGAGTCMGTTTGAGCTTGACGGACGTGGCATGTATCCGGTAGCTTCCAAAGCAGGGGGCGCTCTGCGTTGATGGACGGGAGAAGTACCCCATGGAATTAGAGCGGGGGAAACTCATGGGCGGGCCCAGCCCCTCATAGGCCTCACGCAGGCCCAGTGTCCTGAGACAAGCAGCGAGGCGGGGCCGTCTCTTGGCCGCCCGATGGGCAGTGCGACTGGCCAATGACAGCGCGGCGCTGCCGGCGGGAGGCGAGGCCTCCACCTAACGGGCAGGCGAGCTGCCCAATCACTCGAGGCAGGAAAGAGGGCTGATTCTGGAAGCCATTACGCCAGTGTCGCAGGGTGGAGGCCGTTGAGCGGGGTTTGCTGGGTGGCTGCGGTACGCAATTTGCGTATCGTTGGCGGTGCCAAGGGGGGAGCGGGGGGGGGGGCGGACACGTCCGGGCCCTGAGGGGCCTTGGGGCCCCCCTATTGTCCCCGGCCCCGGGGGTGAGCAGCTTGGGGGGGCCCTGCTGCCTCTCGGCCCTGCCCAGCCTTCCCCAGGGCCCCCTGGGCCCTGCCAGGCCCCCTGGCCTGCAGGTGTCCCCCAGTGTCCCTTCCTCGGTGCCCCTCATGGCCATGGCGTCGCCCCCGGCGCCCCCAGCCAAGAAGCGGAAGATGAACTTCTCGGAGCGGGAGGTGGAGATCATCGTGGAGGAGCTGGAGCGAGGCAAGCACCTCCTCATCAACCACTTCAACGCGGGCGTGCCCCTGGCTGCCAAGGCCGCCGCCTGGCACGACATCCTGCGCCGCGTCAACGCCGTCGCCACCTGCCACCGCGAGCTGCCCGAGGTCAAGAAGAAATGGTCTGACCTCAAGACCGAGGTGCGACGCAAAGTGGCCCAAGTCCGGGCTGCCATGGAAGGGGGAGGTGAGAGCCAGAACGGCAACGGCAACGGGCCGGAGAGCGAAGACCCAACGGGCGCTGCGACCGCCCCGGTTATCCTCACCCCCATGCAGCAACGCATCTGCAACCTGCTGGGAGAAGCCACCATCATCAGTTTGCCGAGTGGGGACTGCAGTGCAGGTGATGGGACCGAGATACCCATCACCGCATCGGCCACCACGGTCACCCTGACCCAGAGTGAGTGCTGCGCCTGCTGAAGATGCTCTGTGCTGAATTGGAAGGTCATACGGGGGGCCCAGACACCCGCCTGCGAGGAGGCCCTGAGCCCTGCACGGGGAAAGCCCCAGCAAAAAGAAACCCCCGTGTCGCTCTATATGAAAATGCCATCCCCAATACGTCCTCATGCTGTAGGGGAGTGGCTGCAAGATACGCACGTACTGAAAGTCAGCTTTGAGAACTAGGCTCGGCCTTAAGGACAAGGGAAGCCAGTATCCTTTGCACCATGCAGATTCTTCAGTCCCCCTCTCTGGGGACAAAAGCAGRGGGARAAACATCTCCAAGGCTGATTTCCCAGTCTGCCCCACAGAGCAGCTGTCCTTCTGACGAGTGCCATTCTGGGTCTTGTCTTTGCCCTTATGTCRGTTGGTTAATGCCACTGGGAAAGATTGTTCTGAACTGGAGGTTGAGAAATGGTTTTGTCTAGACAGATGAGGCATGCCCTATTCCTTTGGACTCTACAGCCTAGAAGGAAGCYCARATGAGGGTGGAGTAGACTTAAATAGGTCATTTTGTGCATTGCTGGTCATTGTATGTTATCTCACTGAACAGGCAGTATTCCTGTGATACTCGTTGAATAGTCCTGTAGATAAAAATCCCCGTATCGCAGCTACTTCTCACCCCTTTTCTGTCCTTTGTTCTCAGTTCCTGCAGAGACAACCTACCACAGTCTGGAGGACGGAGTCGTGGAGTACTGCACAACAGAAGCCCCCACCACRGTCACCGCCGAAGCACCCTTGGAGATGATGGCACATCAACACGAAGTGGCTGCGAAACCCCAGGAGCTGAAAAGCCGAATTGCTCTGAACTCAGCCAAGCTCTTGCAGGAGCAGCGAGTCACCAACTTGCACGTGAAGGAGATTGCCCAGCACCTGGAGCAGCAGAATRACTTGCTTCAGATGATTCGTCGCTCTCAGGAGGTACAGGCCTGCGCCCAGGAACGACAGGCACAAGCCATGGAAGGAACACAGGCGGCACTGAGTGCCCTCATCCAGGTCCTCCGCCCCATGATTAAGGACTTCCGTCGATTTTTGCAGAGCAATACACCCAGTCCGTCGGTCACTGCTGACTCCAGCCAGACGGGGCAGCAAGATGGCATTATCCAGTGAAAGAAACAGTGACGGGACGTCTTTCCTGGAAGAGACCTGCCCGTGCTGCCRGTGGACGCAGGGAGCGAGGGGTGCTAGCTCTTGTCAATGTGAAATGGCTCGCCTTGGAGTCTTGCTGAGCCGAACAGCTTGCTTTCTCTGCTAATCTTATGCTAATATGCCTTTTCAGACTCGTCATACAGAGCCGTAGCAGGATGTGTAATAAACCAGGAACTTAACACTGGTTGCTTTAGTTCCTCAAACAATAGGTTTACTGACACAAAAGACAGTTATTTTTTTATTTCTGTTTGGAAAAAAACTCTTAAGTATGACACCTCTCTCTCTCTCTCTCTCAAGATCTCTAGCCTTTAAMTGACTTCTGACATGGAGAGTCTTGTTGCGATAAGGTTATGGTAAAACTGGTTGAAACTAAACGGCAGCAATGGGTGCAATTCAACTCTGTCATCAGAGGCCAAGCAACTTGTTATCATTTCTCCTTTTCTTCCCTACCATTTCAGCTTCAAACCCCTASAAYAACTGACCTTTTGCCTGTYGCTYTCCATTCTGAAAGAAGTGATCTCTGTAGTCTGTYRATGCGGGGGGACAGAGAAGCTTTGGTGGATAAATTGCATCTTGTCCTCCAGGGTTGTCCRTGTAAGGAACCAAACTGTGAGAAACTGGACATTTGTCTCAAAGATTCCTTATCTGGGTGGAGAATGTGATAAGGGCGACTACAAGGTCACAGAGACCTCC